>CAIGQQ010032929.1:2359910-2375746 GCA_903798035.1 Danio albolineatus
TATATATATATATATATATATATATATATATATATATATATATATATCACAATATTACTGTTTATATTGTGTTTTGTTGCAATAAAAGCAGCCTTGGTAAGCAAAAGAGACTCAAAAATTAATTATTAATATCTCAAAACTTTTGACCGACAGTGTATTAAAGACATCAACTTTTATCGTTTGTTAAAATAAGAATAAAATGTATGTATCTTACATGTAAACTCCGTTAATCGCAGCACGGCGTCCACGCATTTTCCATTTATTGCGCTGATGTAAATCCAAAATCCCAAACTGATCCATGATGGGTATAAACCCCAATCCCAGAAACAAAGAAGAAGAAGAGAAATCCGTAAAACACTCTGGAAGATTTCTCAAACGGTCTAAATGCTGTACATAAACAAGTGTTCAGTGAAATTTGGATGCCCAAAAAATCGCTTTACTCCTAAATCCCACACAACGCTCATTTTACGCGTTTTACGCACTCCGAATTTAAAGTTTTTCTATATCTCCCCAGCATTCACATGCAAAAAAAACTCTGTATCCAAACGATGTCCGTGCTTCCCATCGGAGATTTCAGCACATTTTTAGCCCATTTAAGGATTTCTCCGGTTTGTTTGGCGCTCAGCTGCAGTTTGCGCGTCTCTCTGTGAGCGGGAACTGTTGCCAAACACCGTGCGCGCGACCGTGCAGGATTACGCGCATCACCAAAACGCGCATCTCCAAACCAGTTACAGATCAAGAAGGGAAAAATGACCGTACGTTTCTTTTTATTAATAACTAATGATTTAATTCTGCGTTTTTTCACTGGTTCATAATCTTGAGTTCACTTTATTAGAAGCACAATAAAACATTTATGTGAAAAAACAAAACATACACACATTGAAAGTAGCCAATGAGTGTTTTTAACATTTTTTACAGCTATATTTTAGCACAAATATCCTTTATACGACATAGATATCACAACGTGTAATTCAATATATACATATATATTCGCTGAAATGCTACAGATCAAAAATGGAAATCTCTGTCCATGAATAAGGGATTTATTATGCAGTTTCTCCCTCTAGTGGCCTCAATAAGACATGTCGTGTTTGAGTATGTGTTATTATAGTTCTTTTTCTTTTCTTTTTTTAATATAAACAACTTTTTACCCTTTTTAGCAATCCTGTTCATAACAACTCTCTTATTACCTTTATTTTGCGGCACCTGTAGCCTATTTTTCCTAAAAATATCAGATAAGTGTGATGAGTGTAATTCCAGAAAATGTAGAGTACATTATTATGAAGTTTAACAAATATAAAACAGAAAGGAGAATCCTGATACAAAATGTATTATTTAGAACAGTATGGAGTTTGAAAGGGTTATTGGGGGCAGATGAAAAATGTGGGAACATAGCAAAGCTATCTTGAATTTCGTCCGAAATGCAGGACTGTCTGGAGCATAGGTAATGGGGAAAATGCTTGGATTTTTTTAACCATAACATGTTCATGAACCCTTGTAATTGCATATCCCTGTACCGTATGTGGCGGTGTGCAGCTAAACGAGCTAAACAAGTTGGCTGCTACCCGCCATTGGTCTCCTGTAATACTAGCACTCTTCCGGTGGTGGCAGCACCGCAACTCGAGAGTGACCGATACACACGGCGGGAGAGTCGAGGAAGAGACGTCCAGATTAGCGGTGCTAACACGCCGTTTAGCGTTTTTTTGTTCTTAGTTTAAATTTTACCCAATTAAAGAGAACCATGTCGGAAAGAAAAGTTTTAAATGTAAGTATATCCATCTTTAATTGACTACTGTTGTTGTGCTGCGACTCAATGTGGATTTGAGAAGTAACTTAATGCTGCTAACAGCAAGCTAATGAAGTAGCATCGCAATGTTTACGTCTAATTAATAAAAGTCTGACGAATTCATTTTAAATACGAAGTCATATTTCTGGTGCATTTAAAATACATGTTTACACTTACAATTCAACTGTTAAATGATCTCGAAGTAACCCTTAAATACGTGTTTACAAAGTGCTCTGCTGTAGTAAACTCTGCAACTTATGTTAACGTTATATCTTTGTTTTTCCTCAGAAATACTATCCTCCGGATTTTGATCCGTCCAAAATCCCTAAACTTAAACTTCCCAAAGACCGTCAGTATGTGGTCCGATTGATGGCACCGTTTAACATGAGGTGAGATTTATGTAAATTTATATATATATATATATATATATATATATATATATATATATATATATATATAAGTAAAGTTGACTTTATGTTGGCAGTGACTTATATTATTCAGTGACAGCTTGTGACATGCTCCCTATATTGTTTACCATGGTGCTATGATTATTCATTCTTAAGTCACATGCAAGTATGACTTGAAAACATTAGCAGTTTATTAGTGTGTGTATTAATATATTGATATCTCTGTGTGCGTGTACAGGGAGTGCAGAGTTATTAGGCAAGTTGTATTTTTGAGGATTAATTTTTTTATTGAACAACAACCATGTTCTCAATGAACCCAAACAACTCATTAATATCAAAGCTGAATATTTTTGGAACTAGTTTTTAGTTTGTTTTTAGTTTGAGCTATTTTAGGAGGATATCTGTGTGTGCAGGTGACTATTACTGTGCATAATTATTAGGCAACTTAACTAAAACAAATATATACCCATTTCAATGATTTATTTTCACCAGTGAAACCAATATAACATCTCAACATTCACAAATATACATTTCTGACATTCAAAAACAAAACAAAAACAAATCAGTGACCAATATAGCCACCTTTCTTTGCAAGGACACTCAAAAGCCTGCCATCCATGGATTCTGTCAGTGTTTTGATCTGTTCACGATCAACATTGCGTGCAGCAGCAACCACAGCCTCCCAGACACTGTTCAGAGAGGTGTACTGTTTTCCCTCTTTGTAAATCTCACATTTGATGATGGACCACAGGTTCTCTATGGGGTTCAGGTCAGGTGAACATGGAGGCCATGTCATTAGTTTTTCTTCTTTTAGACCCTTTCTTGCCAGCCACGCTGTGGAGTACTTGGACGCGTGTGATGGAGCATTGTCCTGCATGAAAATCATGTTTTTCTTGAAGGATGCAGACTTCTTCCTGTACCACTGCTTGAAGAAGGTGTCTTCCAGAAACTGGCAGTAGGACTGGGAATTGAGCTTGACTCCATCCTCAACCCGAAAAGGCCCCACAAGCTCATCTTTGATGATACCAGCCCAAACCAGTACTCCACCTCCACCATGCTGGCGTCTGAGTCGGACAAGCTCTCTGCCCTTTACCGATCCAGCCACGGGCCCATCCATCTGGCCCATCAAGACTCACTCTCATTTCATCAGTCCATAAAACCTTAGAAAAATCAGTCTTGAGATATTTCTTGGCCCAGTCTTGACGTTTCAGCTTGTGTGTCTTGTTCAGTGGTGGTGGTTTTTCAGCCTTTCTTACCTTCGCCATGTCTCTGAGTATTGCACACCTTGTGCTTTTGGGCACTCCAGTGATGTTGCAGCTCTGAAATATGGCAAAACTGGTGGCAAGTGGCATCTTGGCAGCTGCACGCTTGACTTTTCTCAGTTCATGGGCAGTTATTTTGCGCCTTAGTTATTCCACACGCTTCTTGCGACCCTGTTGACTATTTTGAATGAAACGCTTGATTGTTGGATGATCACGCTTCAGAAGCTTGGCAATTCTAAGAGTGCTGCATCCCTCAGCAAGATATCTCACTATTTTTGACTTTTCGGAGCCTGTCAAGTCCTTCTTTTGACCCATTTTGCCAAAGGAAAGGAAAGAAAGTTGCCTAATAATTATGCACAGCTGATATAGGGTGTTGAAGTCATTACACCACACCTCTTCTCATTACAGAGATGCACATCACCTAATATGCCTAATTGGTAGAAGGCTTTCGAGCCTATACAGCTTGGAGTAAGACAGCATGCATAAAGGTGGTCAAAATACTCATTTGCCTAATAATTCTACACTCCCTGTATATATTTGTACAATGTGTTATGAAATAGAAAGCTTTTTTTTTCTTTTTTTGAAGAGCTTGGATAAAAAGAGATGCTTAACTGCAACTTTATTTTTTCAAATGTGACAAAATGTATTTAAAATGTGTAAAATTGTTCTAAGCAAAGCATAGACACTGGCTTACGTTTACGGAGGTTGCATCTATAGGTGAACCATTGAATATTTTTTGTAATATTTTGCTGGAATAAAAGAATAAAGCAGTATTACAATTTTTATAATGTACATAATAATAATAGGTAAATAATTAAATATGTTTTAATATTGCAAGGAAAACACAGAAAATAAATTTTTGATATGGTGTCAATATATGAGAGAGAGTATCACAGAAGTAGGCAGAGTATCTGTCTGAAAGCACAAACCCAAACAATTAATGTGTTGAGTTTCTGAATGTTCAGCATGGCAAGTGAAAGGGATAAAGACAAAACACTAAGCCTGTTCTCTCGCTATGTTTCTTCAGCATTTTATTTGAACGCACAATTTTCAAAATGGCCTACTTTTATTTAATTAATGAGAGAACATGCAAATCTACAGTCATCTGTATAAAGCCTGTTGCATTGTCAGGTGTTTGTTACCTAATAAATATGTATATTGTTCTTTGAATTTTTTTTTCTTTTCTAAACATAGCACATACCGTACCGAAACCGTGACCCTAAAACTGTGATACATACCGGACCGTGAGTAAATTACACCCCTAATAAATTTTATTTAGAGATAACGGTCTGTCATACAATGGCTTTACCTGACTGGAGTTTATGGTCGTTTCACTTTACTTCAGGATGCATCAATGCTGTTCTGTAGGTCTATCAGAGATATTCATACTGTAAATACTCCTAGCAAATCCAATAAATGTTGGAGATACTCGTTACAAAAGCAATAAATTGCACTTCAGCAGTGTTTATTTGACAGCGCACAAGAAAATCTGCACTTGAGCAGCGTATATTTGAGGGCGTGCAAGAAGTTGTCCACGAACAGAGGAAATCAGCGTGCAAGCAAAGAGATTTGCACACTCGCCTATTACATGATTGCGATCTCGATTTGTAATACTGCGCTCATGACATTTCCAGCCACAGCTGGAAAAAATCCTAGAGGAAACACTGTATATAGATTTAGAATTTATTTGTTTATTTTATTTTATTATTTTATTATTATTATTATTATTATTATCATTATTAATTTGACATTTTTGTATGTTTGGGTTTGATTTCTTATGTACATCTGAAAATCTCCTAAGATCAATAAAGACAAAATGAAGATAATGTTTTATTATTGGACATTTTAGATAATTATTCTTGGTGATTTGCAGGTGTAAAACATGTGGCGAGTACATTTACAAAGGCAAGAAGTTCAACGCTCGTAAGGAGACCGTGCAGAATGAGCTCTACCTGGGGCTTCCCATCTTCAGATTCTACATCAAATGCACCAGATGTTTGGCTGAGATCACATTTAAGGTACAAGACTGAGTAATGTACATCATGCTGCATCTCTGTAAAACCTGCTAACCTTACATTATTCTTGTTTTGATTCACGCGTTTCACAGACAGATCCGGAAAACACAGATTACGCCATGGAGCACGGGGCCACGCGCAACTTTCAGGCTGAGAAACTGATTGAGGAGGAGGAGAAGAAGATCCAGCAGGAGCGAGAGGATGAAGAACTCAATAACCCCATGAAGGTCAGTCAGATTTTAGACTAAATAAATGTACTGGTTTGTCATGCGCTGAAACGATATATATTGTGCAGTCTTAAGCTAAACATGTTCTCTGTGAATGCTGTCACAGGTCTTGGAGAACCGCACACGGGACTCAAAGTTGGAGATGGAGGTGCTGGAGAACCTGCAGGAGCTAAAGGAGCTGAACCAGAGGCAGGCGCAGGTGGACTTTGAGGGAATGCTGGGCCAGTATAAAGAGCTGGAGCAGAGACAGAAGCAGAGAGAGCAGGAGGAAGACGAGCAAGAGACCAAGTATGAAACGAAACCTTTTCTCATTTTGCTTCATATATGCTGAATTGTGGAATATTTGAGCTTTTAAAACTGCATATGCAAAACTACTGGTCAATTTTTTTAATGTAGAGCAAAAAAAAGTCTAGGATGGGAATATCATATTGCCAAGGCTGGAAATTATTTGTGCATCGTGATTTATTTTTAAACAAGAACTTAAATTCATTAATGTTGTAATTTTACAATGTAAATATTCTAAGTAAATCCTGCATAGAAGTTATTATAGTAATTCATCATTCAAGGAATTTGCCTGTTTTTACATGTAAAAATGTTTTTTATAAATAAATAAAGTGACATTTAAAGGCTTAACTAGATTAATTAGGTTAAGTAAGCAGGATAGGGTAATTGTTTTATAACGATGGTTTGTTCTGTAAACTATTTGGGAAAAAAATTGCTTAAAGGGGCTAATAATAATGCATGATATTGCAAAAAATTTCACCAGATGACTTAAATAGCTCTATTTGTCATTACTTGGGATAATTTTGTAAGGGAGTGAAATATTAATATATTTATATCTAATTTGTTATATACATGTATAATAATCAAACTACAGTCATAAATAAACACAATGGAGCAAATATTAAAGTAAAATAAACTGTGCTTTTATGGTTTTCTGGAGAGAGCAGAAGTAATAATCAAATGTAAAATAACACTGTATGGTTTTCATGATATAATTAACTAAATAAAATTATTTTGTGCGCTACTAAAATGCTTTAAACGTTCTTCAAATGCTCACACAGTCACAGGCCTTAAAAACACATGCGGATGATAAACTTTCACTCTGTTATGGTTCATATCTGCAGTGACTCCACAAATACTGTGTAATTTGACCTGTGGTTTCTGGTCATCTATAATCCCAACTCAACATTGCATATGTTGCGATGTGACTATTGCTGAAGCGGACATTGCGATATCGATGCTCAAACGATATATTGTGCAGCCCTTATAATAATAGTAGTAATATTATCGATATGTAATCGCAGCATTTTGACCAAATTGTGTACAATCTACAATATCATTTAAATGCAAAATTTTGATCTTATTTTAACCCAAAACATTTATGTTTGAAAGTTGTAGTTCTGACACAACGAAAATGTTTTAAGAGGACCCAAAAACATAATTGACCTGGCTATTTAGGTTACAGTTATTTACGCTAATAATATACAAAAGACAGAGAATGGTAGGTTGCACAAAATTTTGACAGTCTGTTTGTTGAATTTAAGTTATATTGCATCTACATGCCAACTAATTCTCATTAGATTATAAGTAGACTGTTAGGTTGTGGTTGGGGTTAGGGTTAGTGGAAGCTGACATGTAGAGGCAGTTTCTTATAGTCAGTTAGATGTCTGTTGAAGGACTGTAAAATGTCAGTATCAGACAGTCTACTAATACTCAAATGGACCATCAAAATAAAGTGTTACTGCATGGTATAATCAGGATGTTGTTAAAATAAACAAAAAAAACTCACGTTTCAAAGATCACCTACAACTTCACTGATTAATAGTAAAGTACTTTTAAGGCAAGTAATTTCACTCGACATCCATCTTTAAAACGCCTCTCAGGCAGTATACTCGACATATCTGAATGAGGACACCTCAAATTCTTCAAAACTGTTTACCAATCTTACGATTACATATATATTATTACATTATAGTTTACATATTTGGAATTAAAAATAAAATTAAACAGCTCTCTCATAAGTTTAGTTCCTAAACGTCTGAATCAAACAAAATCAGTATATTTTCAGGTTGAACAAGCTAATGCTCATGCATACTCGAAAGAAACGGGTTCATGATACCGACCTCATTTATGGCCGTTCTACACAGTATCATCCTCTGGATAATGCTTTGTCAGATCTCGCTGCTTTTCTGAAGTAATTCAAAACTTACTCTTAATGCGAATCTCCTCCAGAAATGACAACGATTCTTTGTTTACATGTTTGGCTAGTTGCTGTTATGTAATGTGTGTGTTTTTAAGTACACTTGGTTCATTTAAAAGTAGATATTTTAAGCTTTATGTGGATAAATTTCTTATGTATTCGCTGAGATTCCAGTGTGTTTGTTGAGCACCAAACTGTCATATAAGCACACATCTGGTCCCCATAAGAAACGTCAGTGTATAGCGATCGATGATTTGCTCCTGTTTTAGTTGGCTGGGTTTCATTTGCCATGTTGACTAGGGGTATCAAAATTAATTGTTTCTTCAGTGCACCGCAATATAGACGCAGACAGTTCGAGAACAGTTCAGTAATAAATCATAACCGTTTATTACGTACTTAAGTCATTTATCTCATATTCGCTATGTCATGGTAGCTTACTATGGCGAGGGAGCGAGAGTAATTAACGCTCCAACTACTTGAAAACTCAGAAACTCACAATTCACTGCGCGTGTTTGCTGGCCCCTATTTCACTTGAGAAAATGAAAGTAAACTCCATTTCTGCCTCTCTCTCTCTCTCTCTCTCACTGTGGCCCTTTGACCTGCTGGCTTGACATTTCCTCTCCTCTCAGCTGTTACTGTGTTACTTCTGGAAACAGACACGACCGCGTCTATCATGGATCAGCTGTGATCACTGCTGCCGTTTATCGGTGTCACTTATTGGTGAACAGCGGCAATGCGTTAGAGCCAATCGCAGCCCTTTCTGCTGAGCGTGTACCAAGCATAACGGTGTAAGAACTCGCTCGTCCACGCGCAGAAAGTAAGCGGGATATTTACAGTTGTTTATTAGCTTTAAATGCTCATGTCTAGTTATGGGACAATAACCGTTTTCAAGGTATACCTCGGTTTGGAAAAGTCAAGGTTTTTATACCGTCAAAATTTTCTGTAATACCGTTCCTAAGGTATTATTTTATTCTCTTTTTAAAATTTTTTTTTTTTTTTTTTTAGGACAACAGCATCTCCAGCAGAAAAAAATCTCCAAAGATGCTGTTTTAAATTGTAAAGAAATCTGTGTTTTTGAAACTAATGAAGACAGCAGAAGTCGATGATTCATTGTACTTATTTAGCCTGACATGTTTACTGCCTCAATATTATAAATCTTTCAAAAAATTAAATACGTTGTTTTCAAAGGGGAAAAAAGTTGTAGTTTTTTAGCCAGAAATTTAAAAATAATATATTTTAGAGCGGTAATCACAATACCGTCATACCGTGAAACCGTGATATTTTTATCCAAGGTTATCATAGCATCAGAATCTTATACCGGTCCATGCCTACTCATGTCATTCTGTGCATGTGCTAGAGTTTGTAAAGATACAGTTCATATATCTGACTGCTTATATTTAAGGACAAAAATGTATTACAAATAATATAAATATGAATATATTTATAATTTTTTCTTGTACTGTGAAGTAAACTATAAGATTGTGTACAGAAAGCATCGTCAATGCACCGTCATGCACCGATATCAAATTGAACTGAATCAATGACATGATAACCATAACAGAACTGTGGGACCAGTGTAGGTTCACACCTCTAATGTTGACCGTTACACTTTTTCCCATTCAAAACTAAATGAGTGACATATATGGGTCTTGTGTATTCTGTATTCTGTAGTCTCTGATAAGTCACGGCACAATACACAAATCCCAGCCGAGTTAATGTTTTTGGGTCCCCTTGAAACATTTCTATTGCGTTCTCTGCCATTTAATGTGTTGTGAGAAAATGCAGGCTTATTTTCTTAATTTGTTGCCGTTGTGAGGATTTCCAACACATTTGCTGTCAAACTGATGAAGATCTTTTCTTAATTTGCTTGTGTTTTTTGTAATTGCTCTGTCGACCACAGTCATTTTTCCCTGAAGCAAATTGTGATACAACAAACAAGATGATGTAGTGTACCGTTGTTTAATCTTCTCTTTTGTCTTTCTGCACTCAGAGAGATGTTGGAGAGAGCTCTGGTCAAAAGACTGAGGGACTCGGACTCTGAGGAGGAGGCAGAAAACGCAAAGGAGCGAAGCAAGAAGCATATATCTGATAAACCCACAGACATCCTCACCACAGACGCCAGCACTGCATCACAGGTGGAGAGAGGAAAAAAAAGAGCGAGACTTGAATCTGCTTTTTTTTTTTTTACATTTTCAGCTCATCTTTATAAATAAATGGGGACCTATTATGCAAAAATCACATTTATATGGGGTTTAAACTATGAGGCGCCAGAGTGGACAAAAGTCAAGCGAAGGCAGAGAGACCAAGTACGCGCGCGCGCGCGCGAGAGAGACCGAGTACACGCGCGCGCGAGAGAGACCGAGTACACACACACACACACACACACACACACACACACGCCAGAGAGACCGAGTACACACGCGTGCGAGAGAGACCGAGTACGCACGCACGCGCGCGAGAGAGACCGAGTACACACACACACACACACACACACACACACACACACACACACACACACACACGCACACACACACACACACACACACACACACACACACACACACACACACACACACACACACACACGCGTGCGAGAGAGACCGAGTACGCGCGCGTGCGCGAGAGAGACCGAGTACGCGCGCGAGAGAGACCGAGTACGCGCGCGCGAGAGAGACCTCGTACTCGGTCTATCTCGCTCGTACATTCGGTCTCTTGCGTGTACGCTGTCTCTCTGCGTTTGCTTGACTTTTGCCCACTCTGGCGCCTCATATTAAATGGTTGTGTGGTAACAGTGTGTGAATATAACCAGCCTCTAATGGTATAAATTTATACATATTGTTTGTTTTTTTTATAATCACACAAATAAAAACACTCTGCAGAAACACTTTGACGTTGTCCCTACGCGTCATCAGAGTGGGAAAGCCCTGCCGTCCTCTGTTTCTCACTATTTTTTCTGGTTATTTTTCCACAGGGCTCATCATCTGTAGTGGTGAAGAAACAGAGCTGGGACAGGAGTGTGGGAGGTCTGGGTGTGAAAGGAGCTCTGGGGTCTCTGGTGGTGAGGAAGAAACCAGCAGATTCTGCCTGTAAACCTTTCCCGGCTGCTGCTGGCACACAAACAGGTTCAAGAGCTGTTAAAACTAGTCTGTTAATCATTTGTTAAGAGCCGCAGGGGCAGAATGAGTGTATGGGGAGAGAGTAAACTGCAATTAATAGCATCATGATTATGTTAAATAAATGATGCGTTCATTCAGTTGTGTAGATTTCTTCATAGCTAGTTTTATTTATATCTTTATATATATATATATATATATGTGTATATAATATATTTATCATTTACATAATACTTATAATTTGCATATTTTAAATATATTCAGGGTTCCCATATTTGAATATACTTCAATTTCAGACATATGGATTCAAGGCCTGGAAAGTACCTAAAAACAAACAGGTCCTTGAAAGTGCTTGAATTAATATAGAAATTAAAATTGTTAATGGTATTATTTCAACAATTGTAGTGTACTGATGACAAAAAGTACAGTTCCATTGGTGCAATGGATGGCATCACGGTGGCACAGTGAGTAACACGATCACCTCACAGCAAGAAGGTCGCTGGTTTGAGCATCGGCTGGGTCAGTTGGCATTTCTCCTTGGAGTTTGCATGTTCTCCCTGTGTTCAACACGAGGGTGTCCTCTGGGTGCTTCGCTTTCCCCCCACAGTCCAAAGATGGGGTATAGGTGAATTGGGTAAGCTAAAATGTTCGTAGTGTATGTGTGTGAATGAGTGTGTATGGATGTTTCCCAGAGATGGGTTGCAGCTGGAAGGCCATCCGCTGCGTAAAACATATGCTGGATAAGTTGACGGTTCATTGCGATGTGGTGACCCCAGATTAATAAAGGGTTTGCGTTAAAGCATTAGATATGCAAGCCATTAATAATGCAGTGTCCAAATATTTTACTATTGCCAAATAATAGGGAAGGATATTGCTCGAAAGATGCCTTCGGTAAAGCTTACTTCACTGGTTTAATTAGTTAACATATTTACTAACTTTAACTAACAATGAACAATACTTGTGCAGCGTAGTTTACATTTACTAATGCATTATTAAAATACAAAGTTTTTCTTGTTAACATTAAAGCACAAGCAATGACAATAAACGACTGTATTTTCATAATTAATGTTACCATAATTAACATAATTAATATATCTTTCATTAAACGATTGAAGTCACAATTATTCGTTCTCCAGTGAGTTTTTTTTTTTTTTTTTGTCTTTTTCAAATATTTCCCAAATTATTTTTTAACAGATTCAGGAATCTTTCACAGTATTTGCTATAATATTTTTTCTTCTGGAGAAAGTCTGATTTGTTCATTTTGGCTAGAATAAAAGTAGTTTTTAATTTTTATAAAAACATTTTAAAGGGCAAAATTATTAGCCCCCTTAAGCTATACTTGTTTTCGATTGTCTACAGAACAACCCATTATTATACAATGACTTATTACCTAATTACCCTAACTTGTTTAATTAACCTAGTCAAGCCTTTAAATGTATACTGCTGACATTTACAGCAGTAGTAGTTGCTGTAGTAGTAGCTGATATAGTACTTGTAACTATTACTATCATTATTATTATTATTTATATTGTCGTTGTTATTATTACTGTTGTCCTTTTTTACTGTCATTATATCTATCAATACATTACTACCATTGTCATCACTCCTTACCACTGATTGGTTTCTATCTGTTTTAGTTATATCTGTTATTTGCTACATTTATTTAAATGTTACATATAATAATTTTCTACTGTTATATATGTTTAATATTTATTTATTTATTTGTTATTATTTTTATTTTATTTTTATATTTATTTATTTATTGGTTTATTGGTTCTCTTATGTACTCCGACCTGTCCACCCAGTTACCTTTACATGCGTTTCACGCACCTGCCAGTACCTGACTGTTTTGTTGTTTTTCATCTGTTCTTTGTTTATTTTTTTCTCTTTTTCTTCTGTTTTTCTTCTGTTTGTATGTACAATTTGTGACCTTTTGCATAATATTACAATTACAAAAGAAAGCCTTTAAATGTCACTTTAAGCTGAACACTGGTATCTTGAAAGATATCTAGTTAAATAATAAAAGATTAAAGAACTCAGTTGTTAGAAATTTATTATTAAAATAGAATAATAAAAAATAAATGTATTTATTAAAAGTTAATAAAACAATTATAATTAGAAATGGGTTTCCGTTAAACAGAATTTAGGCTAAAAAAATACAGGGGGCTTATAATTCTGACTTCAACAGAATTATAATCATGTTCATGTTAGTAAAAGTGTTATAATCATGTTCATGTTAGTAAATACCATAGACTGTAAGGTAAAGACACTGGAACCTGATTTGGAATACAGAGGAACGGCCTCAATTCTTCACATGTTTGAATTTTGTGATCTATTAGCTTCATTTAGTAAAATGTTACATATAATAATTTTCTACTGTTATGTATGTTTTATATTTATTTATTTTAATTTTATTTATTTATTTTATATTATTTATTTATTTAGTTTTGTTTTTCATCTGTTCTTTGTTTTGTTTTTTCTCTTTTTCTTCTGTTTGTATGTGATCTCAATTTGTGACCTTTTGCATAATATTACAATTACAAAAGAAAGCCTTTAAATGTCACTTTAAGCTGAACACTAGTATATTGAAAGATATCTAGTAAAATATTATGTACTGTCGTCATGACAAAAATTTAAGAAATCAGTTATTAGAAATGTATTATTAAAATTATTATTGATTTATTAATAAATAATACATTTATTTATTAAAAGTTAATAAAACGATTATGGTTAGAAATGTGTTTCCGTTACACAGAAATTGGGTTCAAAAATATACAGGGGGCTTATAATTCTGACTTCAACAGAATTATAATCGTGTTCATGTTAGTAAAAGTGTTATAATCAAGTTCATGTTAGTTCATGTTACTAAATACCATAGACTGTAAGGTAAAGACATTTGAAGCTGATTTGGAATACAGAGAAACAGCCTCAATTCTTCACAGGTTCGAATTTTGTGATCTATTAACCAAAACTTTCTCTGTCTTTTCTGTTCATTCAGGTGCCGTCAAACCCGAGTCCTCCAAATCATCATCGTCTTCAAACATACAGCCGGTATCATGTCAGAACGGTTCGTCTCTGAGCCTCTTGGGGGCGTATTCAGACAGCGACGACAGCAGCTCTGACTAGCCCTTGACAAAAAACAATGCAATTCAGATCACTGGGATTAAATGCCTGTTTTCAGACCACCAAAAATGACACAAACCGCTTGAAACTTCCTTAACTTGCACTCTTTAAAAGCATAATTGAGAGTGCAGTTCAAGAGATTTTTAGTATTCAGCGATGACCTTTTATAGCTGTGGGACAAATTGTCTAGGAGAAGCCATATCCATTGGCTGACTTTCATTCAGTCTATTAGATCTGCCCCATGCCAGTGTCTCTAATGTACTCTATAATGCATTTCTAATGTATTATGCGCTCTATAATGTAGTATTTTTTTCCCTTCGTGTTCGTTCAATCAATATGAGGAAATGCATTTGAGGGTTACAGAGGAGATAAATCTAATTTAGCGTGATCATCTCTAGTCCTGTGTTGTAAAAGACCTTTTTTTTTCCTCCAGCACCCAACAAATAAATAGTTGGTCATGTTTTGTTTCAAAGGATATGCTTTGTTTCTTATTTATGGTTTTTTTGTCTAACTTTTAGAAATACGTATTTGATTAATAACTATAGAAACCAATTTTAATGCAATTTATTCATCTTAATTATAAAGCATAAGAGTTTATTCAACATTAAACGGGTTGGTTCACCCAAAATGGAAGATACTCGGCCTTGTTTCAAATCTTTTTGAGTTTTTTTTTTGTTCAATTGAACATAGAGGAAGAATGTAACCGGTAACCATTTACTTTAGTAGTATTATTCAACTATGGAAGTGAATGGTTACAGGTTTTCAACATTTTCTCTATATCTTTTGTGCTTAAAAGAACAAAAAAGCTGATTTGGAAAAAATAAAGTGTGAGTAACAGAAATTTCATTTTTGTGTGTGGCATGTCCCTTTAACATGTATAACTAATCTTTTTTGTTTGTTTGTTTTGTTTGTTCTGTTGAACTTAAAAGAAGATGTTCTGAAGAATGTCGGAGACCAGTAACGATTGAATTCAATAGTATTTGTTTGATCTAATATGAAAATCAATGGTTACAGGTTTCAGACATTTTCTGAAAATGAAAAAATATGGTTTGAAACAAGTAAGTGCAAGGTTATATATATATATATTTTTTACTATTAACAAACATTTTACTTGTTTTTACTCTTTACTTGTTCCAAATCTGTTTATATTTTCTGAAGAATGTTGGAAACCAGTAACCATTGACTTGTTGTGACAGTTGTTTTTGTTTATTCTACTATGGAACTCAATAGTTACAGGTTTCCAACATTTTCTGTATATCTTTTGTACTGTTTTTTTTCAGTGAACTATCACTTTTAACAAACATTTTACTTGTTTTTACTCTTTACTTGTTCCAAATCTGTTTATATTTTCTGAAGAATGTTGTAAACCGGTAACCATTGACTCCAATAGTATCTGTTTATTCTACTATAAAAGTGATTGGTTACAGGTCACAAACATTTTCTGTAAATCTTTTGTGCTCAAAAGAACAAAAAAGCTGGTTGGGAACAAGCAAAGGGTGAATAAATACAGAATTTTGAGTGTGCGCGTGTGTGCGTGTGTGCGTGTGTGTGTGTGTGTGTGTGTGTGTGTGTGTGTGTGTGTGTGTGTGCGTGTGTGTGTGTGTGTGTGTGAATCATCACTTTAACAAAGATTGATAAATGCTGTAACTTACTCTTTACTTGTTCCAATTTTTTTTGTTTTGTGGAACATAAAAGAAGAT
>CAIGQQ010032929.1:2382334-2397714 GCA_903798035.1 Danio albolineatus
CGTTTTGAGTTTATGAATGGGATTTGTGGATTTTTGAATCGTGTTTTAAATTTACGAATTGGATTTGTGTATTTATGAATCGTGTTTTCAATTTATGAATGGGATTTGTGGATTTTTGATTCGTGTTTTGATTTTACAAATTGGATTTGTGGATTTTTGAATCGTGTTTTAAATTTACCAATGGGATTTGTGGATTTATGAGTCGTGTTTTGAATTTGTGGATTTTTGAATCGTGTTTGAATTTATGAATGGGATTTGTGGATTTTTAAATCGTGTTTTAATTTTACGAATTGGCTTTGTGTATTTTTTAATCGTGTTTTGAATTTATGAATGGGATTTCTGTATTTTTGAATCGTGTTTTGAATTTACGAATTGGATTTGTGGATTTTTTAATTGTGTTTTGAACTTATGAATTGGATTTTGTAAATGTGAATTGCGCTGTGAATGTATTAATTATATTTTGTAAATATATTGTTTTTGAGACTGATCTGGCTCTATACACTTATGGTTAAATTCTGCAGTGACCCTACAAGTTTAAGGTGTTCTGAACTGTGGCTCCTGCTCAACTATAATCCCAACATATAAACTCAATACTGCATATCCTGCGATGTGACTATTGTGGACACGCACATTGCGATATCGATGCTGAAACGAAATATTGTGCAACCCTAAGTGGGAGCTTTATCAGAAGGCACTGTGCGCTTTGAAAAGCTCCTTGTGTTGATGTATGGGGAAAAATGCACAGGGCAAGTCAAGCAACCTCTTGTAAAATTGTCATCTTGTTGATTAATTGAGATTTCTAGTGTTTTCCAGTTTTGTGTGCTTGAATGTTGTAATGTCTAATGTTTGCTCGTGTGAAGATATTTTACTGATGGGTTTCGGTGTGTTTTCTTAGATCTTTTAATATAAATGGATTGATATGTCGTAGATTGTTCAGTTGCGATAGATAGATAGATAGTTGATATGAAAAAATATGCAATATATGACATTAATGCGATAAAGATGTTTCTTATGATAGAAGATGATCTTAATATGTTTTGTTTGTAAATTATTTATTTAATGATATTAAAATATAAAGGTAAAATAGATTTTTCAGGATGAATTAATTCTAATACGGACCAAAAAAAAAGTCTGAGTGGAAACCTCCGTAGATATTCTGAATCTGATTGGCTGTTGTCATTTTCCACTCTTGTCTCGACTCCGCCCATTAGTGTTTATTTTCAGCTCTGAGTTCAGTTCTGGGTTCAGAACAGCAACTACCACCTGATTGTTCAAATTTAGATGAACAACTGCTGCATAAATCAAATTTAATTTATCACACGTGTTTGATATTGGCATGGGATGATAACCGTTTTCATCGTGGTATGTAAAAGTCAAGGTTTTCGCACCACCAAAATTTTCTGCTATACCGTTCCTAAGGTATCTGTAAGATTTTTATTTTACATTTTTTTCTAATTTAGATTTTAGAGTAGTAAACACAGTACCGTCATCCAAGGGTATCATACCGTCAGAATCTTATACCGGCCCATGCCCAGTCAAAATGTATATTGCATATACTATTATCGCGAAAAAGAATAGAAAGAGATATAGAAAAAAAAATATTGTTTTGAAACAATATAATAAACAATAAAAGACTTTAGAAGAGTCAAAAGGAAGTAAATATATGATGAATAGGAGAGGACCCAAAACAGAACCCAGTGGGACACTAGGATAGCTAGATAGACAGACAGACAGAAACACTGTAAGGAAGGAAGGAATTGTAATTGTTTTGAATCAACATAAGCCTTTGGAAGAGCCAATAGAAAGTAAATAGATGATGAATAGGAGAGGACCCAGAACCGAACCCTGTAGGACACCTCTTTACTGTTTAAAATGTTGATTGAAATGTTTAATATAAACAAAATGAGGGATAGAAAAGACCTAAACCATGAAATGGGAGTGCCAATGATCCCTATAGCGAATAAATAATAAGTAAATTAGTATAAGATTCGTGTAATAATCATATGAGAGTTTTGTGTTATGTGTGTGCGTGTGTGTACTGTTGCGTTTGCAGTCCTGAGACATTGGTTTATTGTTTGATATTGTTTGCTATGAATGCTGCAGGGATTGTTTTTCTAGGATTATGTTAATGTTTGATTCTGTTGGAGTAGATTTGTTTGGTGCACATGGGTTTTTGCGGATGTCATAACAAACTGTAGCGTTCGCTCGTGTTTCCTGAGCTTTGGCCGGGTGATGATTGTCTTTTGTCAGAGGTGAAGGGTGGAGAATAGGGAATCAATTTCATTAACCCAAATACATTTAATCCCGATGCCTGCGGGCTTTATAAACTATCACACACCAACCCTCTTTGTCACTCTCTCTTTTTTTTTTTTTAACAGGATTGAGCGTCCCAAAATGAAAATGATTATGTCACTCCAATTCTGTATGATTTCATTTTCTTGTTCTAATTTTTGGTGAAGCAATAAAGAGGGATATGTTTAGAAGCAATCATGTTTTTTCTGTGCAGTGTAGGAATTTGTTTTTAAAGACAAAAAAAACAAAGTAGTATTTTTGTATTTGTAATTTTCATAAGTTTTTTTTATTTTTAGAATGTTTTTACGTTCATCATTATCATATTGAGGTAGCTAATAGGGCTGCACAATTATTCGATCTCAATTTGACCCACCACACGATCCTAATCCAGCATTTCTACGTTTAAGCCAATTATATTTTCAAGGTCAGAAGCGAAACATAAAAACGGTCGTACAAGTTTTCACATTGTTTTATATATGTGGCTCAGCAACGTAGACACGGTCAGACTATAAATGCTGTTGATTTATTTACAATACAGTTTGTAAAGTACTATTTTCTGTGTTTTAGTAGAGATTTTATATGAGACACGTGCTTTGTTTACCAAATAAAGTGGATCTTATTAGATTTGCATTGTAAACATTAAATAAATGTTAAAAAGGTATTACTTTTTATTTCATAAATTAAGATTTTAGTTGTGATGCTCCCAAATTCATTCCGCATAAATCCTCAGATTTTTGACAAAATACTCCGCAGAAATAGCAAAAAATGTCCGCAGGTTCCATCTGGCACTAGGTATGAGTAAGATTTTTTTATTTACATATTTTTTTTTGGTTTAATTTATAAAGACATCAGTGTTTTTGAAACAAATGAAGACCGCAGGATTCAATGATTTCCTTGAATTATTTAGCCTGACATGTTTACATGCCCCAAAATACTTTAAATGTTTCTCAAAATACAATATATTGTGTTCAAAGGGGGAAAAAGGTTTTGTTTTTTAGCCAGACATTTAAAAATAATATATTTTAGAGCAGTAAACACAATACCGTCATATCGTGAAACAGTGATATTTTTATCCAAGGTTATCATACCGTCAGAATCTTATACCGGCCCATGCCTACTTTCGACAGTGGAAACAGTTATAAAAGTGTACCGTACACACCTCCTGTCCATTAATCACATAAAGCTTTGGCACTGTTTCATAAAATAATAATAAAAAAGCAGTTTTATTTTTCCTCCCCCCCCCCCCCCCCTCCCCCCTAAAACAACATATAAAGCTGGCCTTAAAGCTGAAGTGCATACTGAGCCATGTGTGCAGTTGCAGAACTATTTAACACACTTTGATGCTTGTTTCCCCCAGGTTGTTCCTTCGGCTCCTGTGGTTGGAGAGACGGATTACTCGGACCCGTTTGACGCCAGGCCAGACCCGCGGCCCAGACCCGGCTGGGAGCAGAACGCAGTGGAGGCCTGCAGCAGTTACATGGAGCCATTTGAGGCCCAGCGATTCATAAACGGTACGAGCTCCTTCTCTTCAGGAGAAATAAAATAATAAATACGTATTATTTATTCAGCATAGCAGGTAATCTTTAAATTGATTAAGCATGGAGGTCAGAAATGAGCATACAGCAAAAGTGAGCGAAAAATGAAGCAAGCAAGCATGCATGAATTTATTAAAAACTCTGCCCTGCTGTGATTAGAGCAACAGATCATTATCAAATCATTAATTATTTGAAACAGATTAGCATATCATCTAACTCAACTGGCGCATTTAGCTGATGAATTAAAGGTATGGAGAGAGAAATGAAGTGGGATAATAACTTAAAGGCCTAAATCTTAAACACCTCACGGGCAGTTATAAGTAAACGTTGACCTCCAGAGTTTGAAAGATAAAGAGTTTGCACATTGAAAGATAACACACCTACATTAACAGAATCTAATAGCTCATATTGATGTATAGTGTGCAGTAAAGAATCACATTTTTTTGCTTAAAATAAAGATCACGATTTTTTCACTATTCTGTTGATGTAAAATAAAGGTTATTACAAATAAATTACAAAATTATATTACAAATAAAGGTTGTATAGACTCGGAATGGTGGACTTGAGTAGACTTTACATTTGTCTTGGTCGTTAATGTAAAGTAACATGATTACATCAGAATACAACTATTCAGAATTCTGAAGTTGATATATTATGTTTGAGATGCTTGCATTTTGTCGTTGACAACATTATTAGCCCTTTTTGTTACTGGTAAAATGAGACATTTGTCATTATCAGATTTCCTCCTGCATTATACAGGGAGTGTTATTAGGCAAGTTGTATTTTTGATGATTAATTTTATTACTGAACAACAACCATGTTCTCAATGAACCCAAAAAACTCATTAATATCAAAGCTGAATATTTTTGGAAGTAGTTTTTAGTTTGTTTTTAGTTTGAGCTATTTTAGGAGGATATCTGTGTGTGCAGGTGACTATTACTGTGCATAATTATTAGGCAACTTAACAAAAAACAAATATATACCCATATTTTCACCAGTGAAACCAGTATAACATCTCAACATTCACAAATATACGTTTCTGACATACAAAAACAAATCAGTGACCAATATAGCCACCTTTCTTTGCAAGGACACTCAAAAGCCTGCCATCCATGGATTCTGTCAGTGTTTTGATCTGTTCACGATCAACATTGCGTGCAGCAGCAACCACAGCCTCCCAGACACTGTTCAGAGAGGTGTACTGTTTTCCCTCCTTGTAAATCTCACCTATTGATGATGGACCACAGGTTCTCTATGGGGTTCAAATCAGGTGAACAAGGAGGCCATGTTATTAGCTTTTCTTCTTTTAGACCCTTTCTTGCCAGCCACGCTGTGTAGTACTTGGGCACGTGTGATGGAGCATTGTCCTGCATGAAAATCATGTTTTTCTTGAAGGATGCAGACTTCTTCCTGTACCACTGCTTGAAGAAGGTGTCTTCCAGAAACTGGCAGTAGGACTGGGAGTTGAGCTTGACTCCATCCTCAACCCGAAAAGGCCCCACAAGCTCATCTTTGATGATACCAGCCCAAACCAGTACTCCACCTCCACCTTTCTGGCGTCTGAGTCGGACTGGAGCTCTCTGCCCTTTACCGATCCGGCCACGGGCCCATCCATCTGGCCCATCAAGACTCACTCTCACTTCATCAGTCCATAAAACCTTAGAAAAATCAGTCTTGAGATATTTCTTGCCTGTCAAGTCCTTCTTTTGACCCATTTTGCCAAAGGAGAGGAAGTTGCCTAATAATTCTGCACACCTGCTATAGGGTGTTGATGTCATTACACCACACCCCTGCTCATTACAGAGATGCACATCACCTAATATGCTTCATTGGTAAAAGGCTTTCGAGCCTATACAGCTTGGAGTAAGACAACATGCATAAAGAGGATGATGTGGTCAAAGTACTCATTTGCCTAAAAATTCTGCACTCCCTGTGTAGGCTAGAGTAGTTATGTTTATTCTCATGCACAACACTCTGGGTTCGCTATAAAGGAAAACAACATCAAATGTTTGTTGTGATCGTAACTATAAAATGCGATATGATTATTTAAGTGCTCGCTTTCTGTTGTACTTTCACCGTTGAGTGCAGTTCATGTCATGGCTACCATCACACAAAAAACACACATGCCAATTAGGGATCAGGGTTTATACGGTCATGGAAAACCTGGAAAAGTCATGGAATTTTGACATGGCATTTTCCAGGCCTGGAAAAGTTTTGGAAAAACAGAAAAATCCACAAAGTTTTGGAAAAGTCATGGAAAAGTCACATACTCTCCCATCTCAGCGTTGTTTTTCTTTTACCACGCATATGTAGACATTGCATGAAACATTAGGTCATGAAAATTTACATGGAGGATCTGTTCACTAAAGTAGACGCGGGCGCATGCACATCTGGTAAGTGCACAGCTCACTGTCATCTCACGTGATTTCACAGCTGTGAAGACATCATTACATGAAGGCAGAAATGACGTTTTGGCTGAATTTTACCTTATAAATACAGTATGGGACTCTTTCAACGCCATTTGGAGCTGTCCACGTTGCTGAGCAACGTATATAACACTGTGTGAAGACTTGTGCGACCGCCTTTACGCTTCTCTCCTGAACTTGAAAATATACTTGGCTGAATAATAGAAATGTGGGATTAAGATCATGTGGGGGGTCGAGATCACAATCTTTTTTTCGATTAATCGTGCTGCCCTAGTGTGCAATTTATTTCGGTGATAATTTTCCACACATTCCTATGAACAATTGTTTAAGTTTAATTGTTAACCTATTAATAAATTGTTAATCTAATCTAAATGAGAATCGTTCATAGGAATGTGTGGAAAATTATCACCGAAATAAATTGCACTTAAAAACACTTATTGTAAGTTGTGATAATGTTTCACCATATTTTTATTTTTACAGCTTTTTTGTTTGTTTGTTTGTTTGACCAAATAAATGCAGCTCTGATTTTCATTGTGCAGGACACTTTTCATAAATAACCACAAAAAAATAGCATGAAGCATTGTGCATGCTTTTTAAAGCGCAACATCTCCTGTCTTCATTGACTTTCAGTTTGTAAATGAATGAATGTGTATGTCTGTGTTTGTGTTGTTCAGAGCTCCAGCACAGTTCAGAACAGGGCAGGAGCAGCCCGCAGCTCTATGACAGCCCATACGAGGAGCGCGCTCGGCCCCGGGCCCCTGTGGAGGATGAGAGAGAGAGCCGTCTGCCTCAAGATGATGAGCGGCCTGCGGATGAGTACGACCAACCCTGGGAGTGGAAGAAAGACAACATCTCCAAAGCTTTTGCTGGTAAGACGCTGGGGATTCTGGTTATGGGTAGCTACAGATTGTGTTTTTCTTGTTACACTTGTGAGTTATGTACAGATAGGTGCAAATACACTTCGTATATTCAATATCAACAAAATTTTTATTATAAGCAGGGTGCAAAATTTAAGGGACAGTTCACCCAAAACTGACAACTCTGTCATTATTTACTCATTATTTACTCACCCTTGTCCTGTCACCACTCCTGCTCATGTTCATCATATATTCAGAGGTGGAAGGGGGTGTTTGTTAACTCAAGACGGGGTTAGTGATTTGTGTTCACAAACTAAAGAGGGAAACCAAAAAACACTCCGCTATCTATCTGTCTGTCTGTCTGTCTGTCTGTCTGTCTGTCTGTCTGTCTGTCTGTCTGTCTGTCTGTCTATCCATCTATCCATCTTTCTATCTATCTATCTATCTATCTATCTATCTATCTATCTATCTATCTATCTATCTATCTATCTATCGTTCTATCTATCGTTCTATCTATCGTTCTATCTATCGTTCTATCTATCTATCTATCTATCTATCTATCTATCTATCGTTCTATCTATCGTTCTATCTATCTATCGTTCTATCTATCTATCCGTCTGTCTGTCTGTGTGGTGTGCGGTCTGGTGCAATATTGCTGCCGTCCCGTCATCCACCCCCAGTGTGCAGCATCCACCTGGATGACGAGATTCTCCCCCAAAAAGTGTGTAAAGTGCTTTTTAGGAATTATAATATAATAAAATATAATATTATATAATATAAATTAATATATTATAATATAATATAATATAATATAATATAATATAATATAATATAATATAATATTTAAAAATTCCGTGTTTCCATAATAAATAATTCCATGTTTAAATGATGTAAATAGTTGTAGATGGTAAAAGCTCAACATTTTGAACATTTGAGAGCTGTCTGCACATAAGGGAAATTGAGTTTCTGCTGTTTGCTGTTGTGATCGATGGAGCAGAAGAGTCGAGCTCAAAGATCAGAGGAAAAGTGTGACTTCACACTCAGATCATCTCTGCTTCTGTCACGCGCTGTCATTCCAGCACTTCTCATCTGATTGCTGGTGCTCATGGGTTTTTCACGCTCTGTCAGACGCACATCGCACACAAACACGGCAAGAGCTTCACAGGAATCCTTCACTGAAACTGTTATGACAGGAAGAGCGGCGCTGGAGAAAATAACTACTAATATGAGATGTTTCTGAGTGTAAAATCAGTACATTAGACTAATTTCTCTAATGCAGACTGCATGATTTTCAAAGTAGTTGTGTCACAGATGTGTTCACGCTGCATGACTATTTCTTTTATCTTTGCCATGATGAACAATAAATAATATTTGACTAGATATTTTTCAATATTCCTTTCTCTGTTAAACATCATTTACGAAATATTTGGAAAAGAAGAAAATTCACAGGAGGGCCGGTAATTCTGACCTCAACTGTATATAATGTTCCGGATGAACTTTTTACACAGTTTTGTATAGATTTTATTGAATTTCTTTGTTCATAATGCTTGTTCTGCAGTGACGTTTGAAGCGGCAGACTGGGATCAGTGTACTCTCCCCTGTGACGATGCGCTCAGGAAAGCAGGAGTGTCCAGAATCAGCCCTCCGTCCAGCGGAGCCACCAGTTTACGCAAACCCCACGGCATCCTGGGAGAGAGAGTGGATCCCATGCTGCCCCTGGAGAAGCAGGTGTATGTATGAACACATGTTCAGTGGGCTTAATATTGCAAAACAAGCCTCACACGGGGTCTGGAAGAGGCTTTGAGCATGAGATAATCAGCTGAAGTCAGAATTATTAGCCTTTATTATCTTCTTCAAATATTTCCCAAATGATGTTTAACAGAGCAAGGATTTTTTTCACAGTTTTTCCTAAAATATTTTTTCTTCTGGAGAAAGACTTGCTGTTTTATTTTGGCTAGAATAAAAGCAGTTCTCATTTTTTAAAACCATTTTAAGGCTAATATTATTAGCCCACTTAAGCAATATTTGTTTTCAATTGTCTATCGAAATAACCATCGTTATACAATGATTTGCCTAATTAGCCTAACCTGCCCAATTAACCTAGTTAAGCCATTAAATGTCACTTTAAGCTGAATAATACTATCTTGGAAAATATCTAGTCAAATATTATGTGCCTTCATCATGACAAAGATAAAAGACAACCTATGGTCTGTGTGGGTCCTAACGCCCCAGTATAGTGAAGGGGACTCTGTACTGCTCAGTGAGCGCCGTCTTTCAGGATGAGATGTAAACCGAGGTCCTGACTCTCTGTGGTCATTAAAAATCCCAGGATGTTCTTTAAAAAAAGAGTAGGGGTTTACCCCGGCATCCTAGCCAGATCTGCCCATTGCCCTCCTAATCATCCCCATATCATAATTGACCTAAACACTCTGTCTCCTCTCCACCAATCAGCTGGTGTGTGGTGTGCAGTCTGGCGGAATATGGCTGTCGTCGCATCACTCAGGTAGATGCTACACACTGGTGGTGGATGAGGAGATTTGAGTGTCTAGAAAAGCTCTATATAAATGTAAGGAATTATTAAAAGAAATCAGTTATAAGAAGTGAGTATAAAACTATTATTTTTACAAATGTGTAAAATAAAATGTAAAATAATAATGTGGCTAATAATTCAGGACTTAAAAATGTATATGTTATTTTACTCGCACCTGATTGCACCTGATAAAATCTGCTCTGAAGCAGATCAGCGGTGAAGCCTGAAGCCCGGTTTATACTTCTGCGTCAAGTGATCACCGTGACCCACAGCGCATGCAATGTGCGTTGTCGTGCATTCATACTTCTGCGCACAATGTATGTTGCTCTGCAATAACACTTCCGAAACGCTAGCTGGCAGTGAGGGGTTTATGTTCCTCTGTGTCGAGTTACTTCGCTGGTGTTTTTTTTTTTTTTTTAGAAAGCTACCTTAATGTTGAAGTGGCTTAACCGGGAACCGGCGGACGTGCATCAACTTTATTCATGAGGTAAACACAAAACAAAAGTTTCCATCTAGACCTCCTTCACTGGACTCCACACTAGTAAACACTCGCTCTATCAGGCTTGCGCGGCTCTCACCCCCGCCCACACTCGTCAGCGTGACCAAGCGACCAATCACAGAGCTTGCGCTACGTGTCGTTTCGACGTGTAGTTACATTTTTTTGAGAGGTGCGCATCAGCAACGGCAAAGGCTATGCGACCATGGAGCATACACGTGCACTGGACGCAGAAGTATAAATCAGCCTTAACTTACCATGGGGGTGAAAAATCCAAACCGGCTTCTTGCAAAAGGCCTCAGAAGATGTATGGACGTTTTGATTGTCATTGATGGAGTAACCGAGGCACTAGATGCATTGGCCGTGAAGGTCATCTGTTGTTACATTCAGTAAACAGTGATGAATGACCTCTACAGCCAATCACAGTCATTTCTGTTGAGCACGTGAACACAATAGCAAATCAGCGTTGTCTAAGAATGCACTCCATAGCGCTCAAACGTTAACGGAAAATTGACGTTTTTAAAATTTCAGTACCGAATGGTATCGAATACCAGTTTCCTGTGCAGCTCGTGCCTCAGTTACTCTGTCAATGACCATCAAAACGTTCATACATTTTAAAGCTGTGTCAAACAGGCTCCGCCCTCTTCTGGAAACACGGCCAGGGAGAAGCGGCTCATTTGCATTTAAAGAGGCACATAAAAACTAAGATATAATGTTATATGTCTGATGTGTTTGTGAAGTTTCAGCTCAAAATATCATATGGTTCATTTACACAACTTTTTTTGAGTAAAAGCCAAAACAGTTCATTTTCATGTGTCTCTTTAAATGCAAATGAGCTGCTTTTCTGTTTGTTGTACACTTTGTTCTTTGACTGTTGAACAATAATAAAAAAATGAATCAGTAAAATAAAGTAAGTCAAAAGTGTTAAAAGCATGACATGGCCCCTTTGATTTTGCATTATATTATATTATTTTACCTCACTTTTTACCTAAGTCTTACCCATGTAACATATTTTTGTGAGTTTAATATTTCGGTGTCTGTTTTAGGTGGTACCACGGTGCATTGACGCGTTCAGAAGCAGAATCTCTGCTCACGCTGTGTAAAGAGTGCAGTTACCTGGTCAGGAAAAGCCAGACCAGTCGAAATGACTATTCCCTCTCTCTCAGGTACAGTCCTATTACACACAAACTCACTTTCTGTGTCTAAATACGACTACTTTATTGCAACATAAAACGGTGTGAATAGTACATCTGATAGTATTGATGGAGCAGTAGCCGGAAAGAACCCAGTTAACTTGCTTCCTCTGTTGAGATTCTGCAGTGTGCATTCATGTTCGCTTTAGTATCCCATGAGGCCGCAGGGAGGGTTTATGAATTGCAGTGAAGCAATTTAACTGACACTAGTAGGTCATCATGTGAAAGTAACAACATGGAGGAGGCACAATGCAGTATGTCTACATTTCAGATTACTGGTATCAGTGCTTCCTCTAGGATTTTTTACAGAGATCTGCCAACTACCTATGTCGTTATTTTAAAGGGTCACGAAACACCAAAACACATTTTTTGAGCTGTTGACAGTCATATATGTGTCCCACGCTGCTATAAACACTATTAGGACTCACATAAAACTGACTAAAAGTGAAAACTGGTTGTTTTTGCGTTTATTCGAGCAAATTCGTTCTTCCGGTTTGAAATGAATTTTTGAAGCTACGTCACGGAGATGAGATCCTTGCGTGTATTCCAGTGTGGGGAGTGGACGTCTGTCCCGGCCAGAACATTCTAATGTCTCTGAGTGTACGGCATTAATTCATGAGATAGCCTTGGTTCAAACCAACCAGAGCGCTCTATTGTGTAAGCGGCGCAGCTTCATTAATATTCATGATCGCTTCGAAGATTGTACCTGTTATGCTGCGTTCACAGCAGACGCGGAAGACGCGTCAAGCACGAGTGATTTACATGTTAAGTCAATGCAAAGGCGTGAATAGGCATCCTGCAGCGCGATACACGCTTAACGTGCAATTCGCGCAAATCGCTTCAGTTTGAAAATGAAATGAAAATGAGCTTCAGCGGACGTTCGCGCCGCGCTAACCAATCAGGAGCTTGCTCTTGTGGGGGTGTGATTATGATGTAGCGCCTGTTGTTGGTGTCTCGGGGCAAAATCCTTCTGCCGACAACAGTTCAGGAGGAGTTGGGTGTACCTCTGAAATAATCTAGTGGACTCAGATACAGCTCCAAACAAATCAACGCTGTTTTTCAGCCTTCATAAAGCACATCAACACAGTTATTCTCTTTATAAAACCCCTGTTAGCCATTTAGCAATAAAGCTACAGTCAACAAACCATAGACAGAAGCCCTGCCTATCACGCAAATCCGAAAATAAAGAGAAAGTGTCGTTAAAGTCGAAAAATTTATAATTTGGCAAATAATTCGATGACGGATGTCCATGTAAACACAGTCTGTGTGAAAATGAGCGCGTGCACAAATGGAAACTCCCATTTTTATGCAAAACCTTCCCTCTTTCCCCTTCCCCGACACTCCTAACTAAACAGAGCTGGGCACACCCACTTTACTGAGCTTTTCCAAACTAGAGGTGTGAAAACACCACGCTGAGACTGGGGGGTTTCGTGGCCCTTTAATGACAAATGATGTGAGCGCAGTATTACAAGTCGAGATCGCGTTCATGTAGTATTGAATCGTTTATTGAATATTGTTATTTCAAGAGTTCACACTTAGATAATGCTCGACTATGATAGCAGGTTTGGCATGCTGTCCCGGGAGAGAACCCTGAGCTCAGAGATAGATGAGCCCAAGGTTCCCGCCCGGTCAATGAGCATTAGGAGGGATACAAGATCAGGGCTGTGTCCGAAACCGCCTACTACTCAGTAGGTACTACATTTGAATTTAAACGTACTGCTCGGCCGTTAGAAAAGTACGTTCTATACAGTATGAATGTAAGAAGTATGAATGGAATTCGGACGTACTACATCCGCCATTTTGTCACGGTCACGTGACCTACCTGCGTCAGTTGCGTCGCTTTACTCCCATTCATGAATTCTCTCGCGGGGCATCATGGGATAGCGCAGCGTGCATGGGATGCGCACTTCAGAATCTCGCCGGAAGTAGTAAGTCATCCGGGAACTTCTCGCATACTGATTTTCGAATTCTATGTATTCGGACATACTACTCGGCTCGCATACTGATTTTAGCGTACTGTATAGTATGGAAGTATGCGGTTTCGGACGCAGCCCAGGTGTTTCTCGAGTGCCCCCCTTGTACTATATCTAATATGTGGCTCTGATGTGTTAAGTGCTTGTGACTTGTTACAATTTGTTTATGTGCATGTTTTTAGACTGTGGGAGGAAACCGGAGAACCCGGGGAAAACCCACGTAAACACGGGGAGAACATGCAAACTCCACGCAGGGAGTGCCAGCTGGCTCGATAAGAACCCAAGCCTGTGGCCTCCTTATTGCGAGGCAGCGGCGCTACCCGCTGAGCCACCGTGTTTCCCGATCATGGAAAGACAGAGAAGTGGGGGATGGGTGAGGGGGGGGTTTCCGGAAACGAAGGTGTGAAATGAAGTTTAGGCAGGATATATATAGTAGGTTTAGTATGATCTGAGGCTAGCTAATGATTAGCAATGGGAATCAGCTGAAGTCAATCATATCACGTGCTCCTCTCGAAATTAGTTTGTGAAACTTCACTTATTTATTTCATTTTGTTCTTGTTCTGTAGCTACCTTGATATTCTGCTGCTGGAGGGCAGTTACTTCTGGTTATTCTGCAATGTGCAGTTATGCAATTTATATAAGCTGGAGGTGTTTTCACAGGTCTGATTGTGCTTAGCATGCTATTAATAATTTAGCTCCTACTTAAAACAAAGTATGACTGCTTTTGATGTT
This sequence comes from Danio albolineatus, assembly GCA_903798035.1. Classification (NCBI taxonomy): domain Eukaryota; kingdom Metazoa; phylum Chordata; class Actinopteri; order Cypriniformes; family Danionidae; genus Danio; species Danio albolineatus. Next base: position 2,396,369 of record CAIGQQ010032929.1, read on the forward strand.
TCATAAGTAATGAGGAGAGCGGTATGATCACAATCTTACATCATGGTATGAAATCCTACAGTTTTTGTCTCTTATTTTGTTTAAAATATAGTTTGTGGTTTCCGCTACATTCATTCTTTCATGGCGGGGCGCCACACCAAAATTCATTCCTGCCAAGGCTACATTACAGATTCTCATTCAAAGCATTCAGTCGTTGTTGTTTTTTTGTAATAGCAGGTTATTATCGCACCAAAACGTATTAAAATGTAAGTGAATTACAACAAAGCGAACGTTTGTGTAATCGAAGTAGTGCTGTGCTTTATTTGTTTAACCCTTTAAGGTGACATGCTGACTGACTGACTGACTGACTGACTGACTGACTGACAGAGCTGCATGAAGTCTGAGGCCAGCAAACACGATGTAGCTTTCAGTTATGATGAACACAGTTTCCATAAATATAATTATACTTTATAGATAAAGGTATGTGGTTCTGCAAACAATGACTTTCTCTTGCTGGAGTTTATAGCCGCTTAACTTTACTTTAGGACGCATCAATGCCGTTTTGAAGGTCTATTGGAGACATTCATAAATATTCCTAGCAAATCTAATAAATGGAGATATACTCATTACATAAACACACTAAATCACACTTCAGCAGCGTTTATTTGAGAGGCCACAAGAAAATCTCAGCTTGAACAGCAAATATTTAAGGGGGCATGCAAGATGTTTTGTGCACAATCAGAGGAAATCGGTGCGCAAGCAAAGAGATTTGCATGCTCATATTACATGAACGCGATCTTGATGTAATACTACACGACATTTGTCATTGAAATAAAGCCATAGTGGTTTTAGGTATATACCAAAAGCCAATGGTATTGCCTATACCAAAGCCAATGGTATAGGTCACTATATTAGAGCTGTTAGAAAAAAATAGTTATAATAGTGCTGTGTAAAATAGTATTCATAGTTAACTGTGCGTATGACATCTCATGACATAAAAGCCAACTTGCATGACATTGTGCAAACACAACACACAATTGCTCTGCCTTACAAAAGACTAGCCATCTAGCCCAGAGCGTCATCTGTTTTATAAATCAAGCCTAGAGCACCATCTGGTGCTAAAATCTAGCCTAGAGCACCATCTTCTGCCAAAAATCTAACCTAGAGCGCTGTCTGCTGCTAAAAACTAGCTTAGAGCGCCAGCTACTGTTTAAAATCTAGCCTAGAGCACTATCTGCTGTTAAACACTAAACTAGAGCACCATCTGCTGTTACAAACTAGCCTAGAGCACCATCTACTTTTAAAAACTAGCCTAGAATGCCATCTGCTGTTAAAATCTAGCCTAGAGCACAATCTGCTGTTAAACA
>CAIGQQ010032929.1:2397724-2437406 GCA_903798035.1 Danio albolineatus
TAAACACTAACCTAGAGCACCATCTGCTGTTAAAATCTAGCCTAGAGATTCGTCTGCTGTTAAAAACTAGCGTAGAACGCCATCTGCTGTTAAAAACTAGCCTAGAGCACCATCTACTGTTGAAAACTAGCCTAGAGCTCCGACTGCTGTTAAAAACTAGCCATGAGCGCCATCTGCTGTTACAAACTAGCCTAGAGCTTCGTCTGCTGCTAAAAACTAGCTTAGAGCACCGTCTGCTGTTAAAAACTAGCCTAGAGCGCCATCTGCTGTTAAAAAGTCAGCCTTTTAGTAGTTAGAAATAGCTTTCTCTGATCTATATCTTAAATATTAATAATTAAAAATGTATAATATAAATATACATTTGACCCCTCCTATAACGGTTCATACCATTATGAATGCGTAATTGCGTCAATCAATGCCAGGAAAAATATTCAACAGTCTGAAACTGACAGTTCTAGAGCACTGATAGACATCTTAAGTTTAGACAAAACTTGTAAAATAGGACTTTAAATCTGCACGTAGCCTAAAAAAAAACCCCAAAGATGATACACATAATTTGTATAGTTTGACCTACAGTAACCTCTAAAATAGTCACTAAATATCCCTCAAAACACTGAAAGTGTATACATTTAATTGATATCAGATGTCATTTAAATACATTAATAAATTTGGATGAATTTAATTAACTGAAGCAATTATTAACAAACTACTACCAAAAAAGTTGACCCCCTCGATCATCAATGTATAATTCGCACACTGACTGGAAGCTATATATTTGAGAAAATGTATTATTTTTGTTTTGTTTTATTAAGTTTCATGCAAATTTGAAATTTTATTTCAGCTTAATTGTGTAACTGATTGTTGACTCATCTTGTTATAACTAGGCCCACACGTAATCTGCACCCGCAGATTTTACTCACATCATTGATTGTGTTTATTTACTGGTGTAAATGCGTGTAAATGTATATCTGTTCAGTTTTTTAATAATTTCAGTAATAATATTGACTAATATGAAATATTAATATGATTTATTTACAATACAGTTTGCCCAGTAATCTTTTTTGTAGATATTTAATCTTTTAGTAGATATTTTATATGAGAGACTTGCTTTGTTTACCAAATAAAGTAGATCTAATTAGATTCACATTATAAACATTAAATAAGAGTTAAAAGGTATTACTTTTTATTTCATATATTAAGTTTTTAGTTATGATACTCCCAAAGTCATTCCGCATTAATCTGCAGATTTTAACAAAATTTTGCACAAAAATAGCAAAAAATGTCCGCAGATTCTGTCTGGCCCTAGTTATAACTAAAGATAGCCTTGATATACATAAATGAATAAATATAATATTTTTCTTTTCTTTTTTTCAATCATTTTCTGAACATTTTTAAACCGTTTAGTTAACTTTAACATCACGATTTTTGACCGTGCCACAGATTGGATCTGTTCTATGACCGTGTAAACACAAAATAAACACATGCATTCTGATATTCAGAGATGGGTTTCAGGCCTCCTTCATATGTGGAAATAAATCAGGTATAAATCAAATATGTGACAATGTGACTATCATGTAAACAGGCAGTTTGGGTTTATTGAGGCGTTCTGTTTTGTACGTAATTAAACTTGCGTCAATAAGATACTTCTCCGCGGTTTATTGATGTAGAAGGAAGAGTGTGTGTGCAGACGCCGACACGGTAAACAACAACAGAGGAAACATGGAGGAGGAGAGTAAACAGTGATTGACCGCAAAAGTTACCTGCCTTCTTGCCGTGTGGGGAGATGAGTCATTGGAGGACACCATATATAAACCATAGCCGTAACCTGCGATGATGGCCCTTTCCCTCCTCCTCCACCTCAAAATCATATTAAAGTTGGGTGAACTTTGCATATTTCGCAGAGCTAAAAGCAAGACAGTTACTTCCATCGTGGCCAGTGTGGCGCAGATGCTAGAACCCGCCTTTACGCATGTGTGATGTCGTAAATTGTATGGCAAGTGTAAACGCATGAATCAGATATGGGTCACAATTAAAAGAACGTGTAAATGGACAGGCAAACAAATCAGATATAGGCAACAAATCGGAGTTGAGCATCAAGAACCGACAGTGTAAACGAGGCCCAAATGTCTCGCATCACATCTCTCTCATTTCACTTATTTCACCCATTGCACATTGCTGTCTATATGTCTGAGAAGGTAACCTGCAAATTGATTGTGTTTTTTGTTTTGGTTTTTTTTCTGTGTGTCCGTGTAGGAGTTGCCACGGGTTCATGCACATGAAGTTCTCTCAGTCTCGTGACGGAAAGTTCATCCTGGGAGAAAACAGTCCTCCGTTCGACTCCATCCCTGAAGTCATTCATTTCTACACCACGAACAAACTGCCCATCCGCGGAGCCGAACACCTGTCGCTGCTGTTCCCGGTGCTAGTGCAGACGCTCTGAGACACTCTCACACACACACACACACATCTTCTTACACGCTCACACACACACTCAGGGCTTCGCTCAGACGTCGACTATAGTGCTTCACTTTCAATAGCCGTGTTTCCACTGTTGAGTCAAATTCAAAGGCATTTCTACTATTAGCAAAAACCTACCATAAACACACCTCAGTCAGGCAAAATCATTCATCAGCAAGAAAAAATTATTAGAATTATACAGGGAGTGTTATTAGGCAAGTTGTATTTTTGAGGATTAATTTTATTATTGAACAACAACCATGTTCTCAATGAACCCAAAAAAACTCATTAATATTAAAGCTGAATATTTTTGGAAGTAGTTTTTAGTTTGTTTTTAGTTTTAGCTATTTTAGCAGGATATCTGTGTGTGCAGGTGACTATTACTGTGCAGAATTATCAGGCAACTTAACAAAAAACAAATATATACCCATTTCAATGATTTATTTTTACCAGTGAAACCAGTATAACATCTCAACATTCACAAATATACATTTCTGACATTCAAAAACAAAACAAAAACAAATCAGTGACCAATATAGCCACCTTTCTTTGCAAGGACACTCAAAAGCTGCCATCCATGGATTCTGTCAGGGTTTTGATCTGTTCACGATCAACATTGCGTGCAGCAGCAACCACAGCCTCCCAGACACTGTTTAGAGAGGTGTACTGTTTTCCCTCCTTGTAAATCTCACATTTGATGATGGACCACAGGTTCTCTATGGGGTTCAGGTCAGGTGAACATGGAGGCCATGTCATTAGTTTTTCTTCTTTTAGACCCTTTCTTGCCAGCCACGCTGTGGAGTACTTGGACGCGTGTGATGGAGCATTGTCCTGCATAAAAATCATGTTTTTCTTGAAGGATGCAGACTTCTTCCTGTACCACTGCTTGAAGAAGGTGTCTTCCAGAAACTGGCAGTAGGACTGGGAATTGAGCTTGACTCCATCCCCAACCCGAAAAGGCCCCACAAGCTCATCTTTGATGATACCAGCCCAAACCAGTACTCCACCTCCACCTTTCTGGCGTCTGAGTCGGATGGAGCTCTCTGCCCTTTACCGATCCAGCCACGGGCCCATCCATCTGGCCCATCAAGACTCACTCTCACTTCATCAGTCCATAAAACCTTAGAAAAATCAGTCTTGAGATATTTCTTGGCCCAGTCTTGTAGTTTCAGCTTGTGTGTCTTGTTTAGTGGTGGTGGTTTTTTAGCCTTTCTTACCTTGGCCATGTCTCTGAGTATTGCACACCTTGTGCTTTTGGGCACTCCAGTGATGCTGCAGCTCTGAAATTTGGCAAAACTGGTGGCAAGTGGCATCTTGGCAGCTGCACGCTTGACTTTTCTCAGTTCATGGGCAGTTATTTTGCGCCTTGGTTTTTCCACACGCTTCTTGCGACCCTGTTGACTATTTTGAATGAAACGCTTGATTGTTGGATGATCACGCTTCAGAAGCTTGGCAATTTTAAGAGTGCTGCACCCCTCTGCAAGATATCTAACTATTTTTGACTTTTCGGAGCCTGTCAAATCCTTCTTTTGACCCATTTTGCCAAAGGAAAGGAAGTTGCCTAATAATTCTGCACACCTGAAATAGGGTGTTGATGTCATTACACCACACCCCTTCTCATTACAGAGATGCACATCACCTAATATGCTTCATTGGTAGTAGGCTTTCGAGCCTATACAGCTTGGAGTAAGACAACATGCATAAAGAGGATGATGTGGTCAAAATACTCATTTGCCTAATAATTCTGCACTCCCTGTATAGCAAAAAAAGTGTTGGGTCTACATGTGCATGAGTAGTCACAATGTGCATATTTCATAGGGCCTTGATGGTGTTCGAAAAAAGAATTAGTGTCCCAAAGTGTAGTATGTTTAAATGAGTATTTCAGAGTTACGTTTGTGGTCTGCTATTTCGGGTCTGATGATCCACGCAAAAGCTAACGGCTAATATTGACCACAATATATTCGATTAAAACTACAAACATGGCCCAAAGACACAAATATGATGAAATATCAAAAATAATAAGAGAAAAAACTTTAGGGGTTGCCTACTTTTAGTTGCCGCTTCCTTGAATCCTGTTATTTTTGATCACTACTCAGAAACACTCCATTATTACTGGATTCCAGTAACAGACACAAATATGAAACCATATAAATGCACATTTAGTTCTTCAGTTGTTCGCGTTCTTCTCATTATGGCGATTGCTAGCATAATTAGCCTTTAGCATCATATTTCTGAATCATGATCACATTGAATCGGGGTCATTTTGGACACTCACTGGTGTCTGAACGTGTGTTTTGGGCTTGTTTTGAAGTTGATGTTAGCTTGTACACACTGATATGAAAACATGCTAGCTGTTCAACAGTGGAAATGCGGCTAGTCACTCTTTGGGCAGATCTCTGAGAGTTTGATTTGTATTATAAATGGGATTGATTTGATATTTCCGAGACAAGTTGGAATGAAAGCACTGTCGGCCTGTAAATGACACTGTATTGATGTGCTACACGCGTGCGAGGATTATTTTTACACACTGCTGGACTTTTGTGTTCGCAGCACAACTGCAATACTATTCTTGTTAGATATGGGGTTTAAGTGTAGACCGACCAAAGTATTTATAGAAATGTTTGCTAAATACTAAAGCAATGATGTACAGCTAAAAATACCCAATGCTTTGTAGGATTTCTTGATTCAAAAAGTGAAACAATTCATCCAAATTGATGTTTCTGTTTTCATTTATACATACTTATGTTGCTTCCAAGCCAGTGGGATTGACTTTCTTCTTTAAAACACAAAAGGAGATCTTTTGAGTAATGTTCAGGCTGTTCTTTTCCAGGCAGTGAAAGTGAATGGTGACCATGGCTGTTAAGTTCAACAAAAAAAGGTATAAATGCATTTACATATAATTCTAAAAGCATATCATGGCTTTGTGTCGGGGAAACACTACATTTTTTTGTCATTGAGAATTATTTTACTGTTTTTTTATTTATTTTATATTTGCTATGGTATTATAATAATGATAATAGTTTATTATTTAAACTAGACCATAGGGAAAGATATAAATAAACTTAGAATTGATCTGTCTGTAAATAGTTGAACGTATCACAAAAATATTTCATTTATTATTCATGTTTCTCAAAAAAAGCTATTATTTCACAATAATACTTTGTAACTATATAATACTTTTTTCGTCAGTTATGACTTGTCTTAATTCAGACATTTTAAGTGATGATTGACTTCTGTCATTGTTTTTCTTTTTTTGTTAAAACTTTAAACTAAATCAGAAGACAATTAAATATTTGACCTGTTGATAAAAGTTCCATAAAACGGTAAAAAGTGCTGCTTTTCAACAAGTGCTACTAATTGTCACATTAAAAACTAATTATGACAACAATAAAGATTCATCGTTATGACACCAATGTTGTTGTTTTAGTTTTTTTTTTTTTTTAGTTTTTTTTTTACTTTTTGCCTTGTAGATTATTTTAGATTATTATTATTGTAGATTTTGTAGATTATTATCATTATTATTATTTATATTATTATTATTATTATTATTATTGCCACAATACATTTTTAATTAGGGTAAAGCAAATAATGAAAACTACAGATTCAGTTTTAGATTTTCAGTTTTAGTCTGCTAAAACAGTTAAACATAATTATAATATAGACTTTAAAGTATGTTCAACTTGAAATTTAAGTTGAAATTCATAAATCATAATTTGGAATCATCCAATAAATGACTAAATCATGTAAATTTCAACTTTATTAACTTTATTTACTTTATTTACTAAATGTGCATCCCAAATCGCATACTTATGCACTATTCCACACCATAGTGTAGTATAAATAGTGTAAGTAGTGCGTTCACACTGAAAACTGAAGATTGGAATGATGGACACTTTTTACTTTTTTGCAAATGATACAAATGTACACCAACTATAAAACATAATATAAAAATATGAAATAAATTATATTATATTAAATAATACATATAAATGATGTAAATTAGTAAATAAATTTTAAAAAGATGTAAATATCGTAGTCATTTATTATTTCAGACATTTTCCCCATTCATTAACATGAACGCTGCCATCTTTAATTTGACGTATTCATGTTTCAGCATATAAATCACAATTCCCATTTGTATCATTAAAAACATTTATTAACGCAATTTTTTTTATAATGCGAAATTTTTATTATAGTGAACATTTTTAACATTTCAAAAGCTGTTACAGACAACATTAATGCTGCTTTTTTGTCATTCAAAGAGCTTAAAGGGAAAGTTCACCCAAAAATGAAAATTTTGTCATCAACATTCTTCAAAATAACTTCTTTTCTGTTCAACAGAAAAATACCACTGAGACAGATTTGTGAAAAAAAGCAAATAAATCATGACATAAATTAAAGATCAGAAAACAAAAATTAATTTAATAAAGTATACATTTTTGGGGTGAACTATCCCTTTAACTGCACTATGGTCACCATTGGCTAGCACTGTATTGTAAATGTAACTCCAAATCTCTCCTTTTGTTCTCGTTAATAAATCATGCAGGTTTAGAACAACACTAATCATTCTAGTTCATTATGAGCAAACCTGAGGACTTCTCTTTAGGAACAGGAACAGGAAGCCGCCCTTCACTTCCTGTGGTTGCTGACTGTAAGCGATGAATCATGGATTAATGTTAAGGAAGTGAAGACACGACACTGGAATGTTCCGACCGTGACTTTCACTCATCCGGATGCACACAGATCCCTCAATCCAGGATGATGGAAACAGGAAGTGATGTCTAATGCTGCGCTGTGATTCGCTCCAGCGCATCGCTGTTGTAGAATGACAGGATGTGGTCATTACTGTGGCATTTCAGACAGCTGTTGTGACCCTTACCATCATTTTATGCTGCTTTTAGTGCTGTTGGGTCGTTCTGAGGACTTTTTAGCAATGCTTTCATGAGATGCTTTACGTGAACATCTCTCCTGAGATTTTTTGGGGGGGGTTTATTGTAATTTTTACTGCGTCCCCCAAAAAAATAAGCATATTTTTCTGTTAATGCTAAAGAAATTAGTATTTTTTCCTGAGTAGAAACACAAGCTCCTGCTGTATAGTGACTGATATGGTGAACAGCTTTGAAATTATGAGGATTTTGGGGAGTTATTTAGTCGCACGTGATGGAAATCCTGCATTTAGACAGCAAAATGTGATTTTAGTTTTCCATAAATTTCGAAAGTTTCTTAAATCTTGGGAATGAAAGTTACATAAGAGCATAGTTCACCCAAAAATGAAAATTTACTAATCCTCGAATGGTTTCAATCGTTTTTGTGATTCTTCTGTTGCACACAAAAGAAGATATTTTGAAAAATGCTGGAAATTTGTAACCATTGACATCTGTAGTAGGAAGGTAACGTTTGCTAAATAGTTTGTGTTTTTTTCCACTACAGCGAGTGCAATCAGATGAATAGATTTTTAAATAAAGATTACACAAGCTGGATTCACTGGTCAGATGTGCTTGTAGCACACTGAGGATATCTGCTGCTTACAAAGGGTTAATGTTGAATGAAAAGCAAAACTAAACAGATTTTAATGGTTAATCAGTGAGGATGCAAATATATTTCTTAAGTTAAAATTTATGGTTATCGTACTTAGTTTAAACGAGTCTTAATAGAGTCAACGTGAATATAATGTTTGCTACGTCAGAGTTATTTCAGCAAATGCATTTCAATCTCCACTTCAACACCATCAACATTTGATTTCACCAAAACCAACTCAAGTGGGCGTAAAAAAGAAATATTGTGTGTGATTTAGGGAATTATTAATCGGAATTTGTGATGGAAACCCAGGTAATGACATGTTATGAAGCAAAACGTTAAAAGCGGAAAAATAAATAAATAACAGCTAGGAATCTTCTTTATTAAAAATCCTACTGAAAAAAAATGCATCTGCTACATCTCGAATGGCCTGAAGTTGAGTAAATTCATTTAATGATTTAGTGAGCTGTCGTTTCAAGCATGTTTAGATTTGTTTTAAATATACAGAGGTTTATAATAATGGCGTTATTATTGCTGTAGAGACCCACTGGTGTAGCTATCGTTTATTTACGACGGACTATTATTTTAGTTTTTTCTATTTGCTGTTTTCCAGCTTTTTTGTTTCTTTGGAATAAAATAGGAGTTGTTTTCTAAGAATAATGATGTGTATGTTGAATTATTGTCTGTGCAGCTGGATTTTGACTGGATGTGACATTACTGGGCCGAAGGGCGAAGCGCGTCTCTAAAGCAGAAGGCAGTCAAAGGATTCATCCTTATAAAGCGCTCATGCAACACACTGTAAAAAATAGGTCAGAGCTTCTCCATGTGACTGTGTGTGTGTGTATTGTCTAAAACATCTCATATCTCACTGTCTGCAGATCAGTGACTTTTTAAATTGCCTCTTTCAGTTTAGCGTTTTTGTGTCTTTGTTTTCAGCATCTTTAGTCCAACAATTAGTGGTGTTTGCTTCAAAGCCTGAGGCCTGAAACCTGCTCTTATGTGTGTGTGTGAGAGGGAAATCTGATCACACAAACACTGCATTTAGATTGCAAAATGTGATTTTTGTTTTTAATAAATATGTAGTTTCTTAAATCATTGTTGTGAAATTTACATAAAGGGATAGTTGACCCCCCCAAAAATTATATTTACTCACTATTTACTCACCCTCAAGTGGTTTTAAACTTTTATGTGATTCTTTTTTCTGTTGTACACACAAAAAGTAGATATTTTGAAGAATGCTAGAAACAAATGCTATGGTTACAGTTCTCCAAATTTCCTCAAAATATCTTCAATAGAATAAGAAAGAAACAGGTTTGGAGCAAGTCAAGCTCATGTAAATGATACCAGAATATAGACTATCCCTTTAAGATGTTAAGCCTTGTTTTCTGATCAAATTGAATGAGATTTTGCTTAAAATGTACAAATTATTTAGCAATAAGGGATGGTTTTAATGGGAAATATGGGATTTAAATTTTCTAATAAAATCTTAATTTAATTTAGATCAATATGTTAGAAAAGCGGGCACCACGGTGGCGTAGTGAGTAGCACGTTCGCCTCACAGCAAGAAGGTCGCTGGTTCGATCCCCGGCTGGGCCAGTTGGCATTTCTGTGTGGAGTTTGCATGTTCTCCTCAGGGTTGCGTGGGTTTCCTCCGGGTGCTCCGGTTTCCCCCACAGTCCAAAGACATGCGGTACAGGTGAATTGGGCAGGCTAAATTGTCCATAGTGTATGTGTGTGTGAATGAGAATGTGTGGATGTGTTTCCCAGAGATGGGTTGTGGCTGGAAGGGCATCCGCTGCGTAAAACAAATGCTGGATAAGTTGGCAGTTCATTCCGCTGTGGCGACCCCGGATTAATAAAGGGACTAAGCCGAAAAAAGAAAATGAATGAATGAATGAATGTTAGAAAAGCAATTTCTTAAAGGGTTAGTTCACTTTAAAAAAATGGTGATAGTTATCTTTAAATAGCCACTTTCACACATACAGACTATTCCGGAAAATTACCAGCAATTTTCTGAAAAAGTGATCATGTGTGAACACTTTTTGAAAATACCGGTAAATTTGTTTCAAAAGAAGTTTCAACATCACTGGTAATTTGCCAGAAGACTGCTCTGTGTGAACGCAGAAGGAAAATTACCGGAAATAGCGCGTTCACGCTTAGAACATGCTGACGGGTGACGTCTTCTGTAGCCAATCAGAACATTCAGACGCGTTCCGTGCTGTTTATCAAAATAAAAGCTTTAGAATTTTTTTTCTAGACACACCAGCTGCTGGATGTTAGTCATATAACAATTCTATGTTCCTTCTTAATGCCAACTGTGAAATAATTATTGATAAAATGCTTATGATAAACCGCTGTTTGTTTACCTTCAAGCTAAATGATGTCTTAACGAAGTAGTTATAATTGTGGAATTTTGAAAAGCTTTTATGAATATTAAAAAAAGTGTGTAGTCAAGCTAAAATTTTGATCAGAATTAAGTTCGACAAGTTCACGTTGAGGCAGTCGTATTACATAAGTGAGAAATGACATTCAAAATGTGTAAATTATCAAAAGCTATGATTATTGATGTCATAATTGTGAGAATATGAAATTGAATAGGGCGTCACGGTGGCGTAGTGGTTAGCACGTTCGCCTCACAGCAAGAAGGTCGCTGGTTCGAGCCCCGGCTGGGTCAGTTGGCATTTCTGTGTGGAGTTTGCATGTTCTCCCCGTGGTCGCGTGGGTCTCCTCCGGGTGCTCCGGTTTCCCCCACAAGTCCAAAGACATGTGGTCTAGGTGAATTGGGTAGGCTAAATTGTCCGTAGTGTATGAGTGTGAATTTGTGTGTGTGGATGTTTCCCAGAGATGGGTTGCAGCTGGAAGGGCATCCGCTGCGTAAAAATATGCTAGATAAGTTGGCGGTTCATTCCGCTGTGGCGACCCCGGATTAATAAAGGGACTAAGCCGACAAGAAAATGAATGAATGAATGAAATTGAATATTTCATATATATTATATAACATCCATACACGCCCATACACACACACACATACACTACAGACAATTTAGTCTACCCAATTCACCCATACCACGTCTTTGGACTGTAGGGGAAACCGGAGCACCCGGACGAAACCCATGTGAACAAGGGGAGAACATGCAAACTCCACACAGAAATGCCAACTGGCCCAGCCGGGGATCGAACCAGTGACCTTTTTGCTGTGAGACAATCGTGCTACCCACTGTGCCACTGTGACGCCTCACATTACAATTACATACAGTTATAATTTGCATGGTAAAAAGAGGTAATTGTAAGTCATTTGTGTCAGTTATCTATTTAACTCTATTTATAATTATATTATAGTTATGACTGGCTTTGACAATTCTGAATTTTTTGCATCATAAATATAAAACACTTTTCATATATGGGGAAAATTGACATTTGAAATGTATTTTTCATTTGTTTAAATTAATTAATTCTTTAAATAAAGAGAGGGTATCACTCTTCCAGAAGCACTTTTTGTCATTGTAGCTTTAAAGAGCTGATTGCCATTTTCTCTCAGTTGTGCTTTGTGTGTTTGCCCTAGATAAACACTAGTGTCCTGACACACTGTGACTGTCCTGAGGAAACTACTGCCAGCATTGTCCTGCACGAGTTGCGCTGTAAACAACAGAGCGTCCCGCATCCTTGCATTGTGTTGGCTACATGCTGGTGTGTGTGATGTGAGTGTCCTGCTGATGTTATGAGTGAGTGTCAACACCAAACAGAAGTTATTATAACATACATTACGTTTTATAGATGGGTATTTAACAATTGTAACTAACAAGTTGTAGTTAGTTTATAGTATTATTTAATTAATGAGCAGGGCGCCACGGTGGCGTAGTGAGTAGCACGTTCGCCTCACAGCACGAAGGTCACTGGTTCGAGCCTCGGCTGGGTCAGTTGGCATTTCTGTGTGGTGTTTGCATGTTCTCCCCGTGGTTACGTGGGTTTCCTCCGGGTGCTCCGGTTTCCCCCACATGAGAGCATCACGCAGCTGCTGCAGATTTGTCGGCTACACATCCATGATGCGAATCTCCTGTTCCACCATATCGCGAAGGTGCTCTATTGGATTGAGCTCTGGTGACTGTGGAGGCCATTTGAGTACAGTGAACTCATTGTCATGTTCAAGAAAGCAGTCTGAGATGATTCATGCTTTATGACATGGTGCTCTATCCTGCTGGAAGTAGCCATCAGAAGAGGGGTACACTGTGGTCATAAAGGGATGGACATGGTCAGCAACGGCGTTGACACAATGCTCAATTGGTACTAATGGGCCCAAAGTGTGCCAGGAAAATATCCCCCACACCATTACACCACCTCCAGCCTGAATCGTTTGACACAAGGATGGATCCATGCTTTCATGTTGTAGATGCCATTTTCTGACCCTACCATTTGAATGTCGCAGCAGACCAGACGACATTTCTCCAATCTTCTATTGTCCAATTTTGGTGAGCCTGTGTGAATTGTAGCCTCAGTTTCCTGTTCTTAGCTGACAGGAGTGGCACCCGGTGTGGTCTTCTGCTGCTGTAGCCCATCTGCCTCAAGGTTGGACGTGTTGTGTGTTCAGAGATGCTCTTCTGCAGACCTCGGTTGTAACGTAATTTGATTTACTGTAATTGTAATTGTAATTTGAGTTACTGTTGCCTTTCTGTCAGCTGGAACCAGTCTGGCCATTCTCCTCTGATCAACAAGGCATTTGCGCCCACAGAACTGCCGCTCACTGGATATTTTCTCTTTTTCAGACCATTGTCTGTAAACCCTAGAGATAGTTGTGCGTGAAAATAACAGATCAGCAGTCTGTCTGGCACCAACAACCATGCCATGTTCAAAATTACTCAAATCACCTTTCTTCATTCTGATGCTCGGTTTGAACTTTCTCTGTCGATTTATCCATTACGCTGGAATTGCTCATTATAAAATGACTATTTTGTTATATTATAAAACCACAGGGCTTGTGAATACTTGATTGCTGCTTAATGATATTAGCAGTATCATAGAATTTATATATATAATTTCACTATCATTTCACCACATAGTGAAAGTCAGAAGAGCTGTATTATATCTCAAGCTGCCAGGGTTCTGTTTGTGTCATACCTGTCAACCTTCCCGTTTTTCCCTGGATTCTCCTGTAATTTACAGTTCTATCCCGCTATCATCCCATGAAGGTATTTTCCAGAATTTTTAGTCTTTCTCTGAAGGGTGGCAATAAACATTGAAGAGCCAATCTTTCCTATATGCAACCGATACCGCCAAACCCCCAGGGGCCGCCTCTTGCTCTTAAACGGGAGTCAGTTCTGTGCTTTCGTTTTATTTAGGCATGAAACACTTTGAAATAAATATAAAACAGCGGGATTCCCTTTCCTTTTCATTACAGGTGTTGTCGCTCCTCTTATGCAATCCTCAAAACTGTCATACAGCGGTGCGTAAATAGATGCTGTTTCCCAAACGGATTCTGTACATGCGATTTGAAGCGTAGCGAAAGTGGATACTGGGTTTTGGGTGCGTGTTTGAACAGACATATACACATAATTAATAATAATAGCAACTTCTAAAGATGTCGATCTTGAGGTTTTTTCTTTTTTTTTTTTTTAAACTAATTTTGTCCTAAATGAGCATAAAACGTTAGGAAAGCAATCGAATGCTTTCATTATAACGATAGATGTGTGCATTTTTAAAGTGACACCTCTTATTTAATGTAATCAAACAAAAATTTTTATGGTGGGCATATCCCTTATTTTCCCTTATGTGTGTGTATTATATGGAAATATGTTTTCTGCAAATGACTAACGTCATGTATGCAGCTGTTCATTCAGACTACTCCATATTCACTATCGTCACAATAAACCTGAGAACACATCCACACGTGTGCCTATGTATGTGTTGTGAATTAGCCATTGAAAAGTTAAAACATGCTTATAAGTAAGAGTTAAAGTAGAAAGTAGTGTGTGTGTGTGTGTGTGTGTATTTTTGTATGCGAAAGATCAATTTTAAAGCTGAGTTCATAATATTTGCTTCTGATGATTATGTTTGTGTATTGATAATTTCTTTGCAGTGTGTGTGCGTGTGTGTGTAGGTGTACTGTTCACTAAAGCAGCATAATTTCATCAGTTTCGGGTCAAAGAAAATTTCCCGAACAAGCACCAGGAAAGCATGTTGAGCTCCAGCAGAACAGCTGATCCTGGAGCACAGCCTGCATTTCTCCCATTCCAGACCTTCACCATTCGGAAAGAAGAAGAGGGCGAGTGAAGGGTGCGGATGAGCAGAATCACTCATGTAGAAACACAGGTAACTCTCAACTCATTTCTACAGGTTTCTTTATGGTGGACAGAAAATACTGAATTTATTCCGAAGCAAATGTTTCGTAAGATTGTAAATGCCTTTGATTTAGTTTTTGAACAATTTTAACGCCTTCTAGCTGTATAAAAATATTAGTTTCTTATTTTTAAATCTTACTTAAGGTCCGCATGAACCGGAAGTTTTGTTTGTTTGTTTTTTAAAATATTTTTCACATTGTAAAATATGAAATGAGAACAAGTGGGCGTGGCTTTTTTCTACTGCGAGCTGATTGGATGTAGTAAAGTAGGCATTTCATTCTGAAAGATGGGGAAAAGGGTTTGGGGAGAGTTATTACAACCTAACAGACTCCTCCCACTCACTATTTCTGTTTGTTGTGAAAACTGACTGCTGGAGGGGCGTGGCTAAGTGTGTTAGCCACACCCAGTACCACAGACAGACGTAATCTGAAAATGGGCTATATGCACACAGACTTTTAATTTTCAGCCAGGCAGCCCGGCGGCTTCCGGTGACCTGTCTTTCCATTATAAAATTGTCACGCTTAAAATTGTCACGCTTAAAAGCTGATTTATTATTTTGCGTCAAGTGCACGTGTATGCTCGAGCGCAGCCTGTGTGTGGTCGCTGTGGCCGTTGCCGACGCTGACGTGCATCTCTCAAAAAATTTAACTACATGTCGAAACAACACGTAGCGCAAGCTCTGTGATTGGTCGGCTTGGTCGTACTGACGAGTGTGGGCGGGGGTGAGAGTCCTACGAGCCCGATGGAGCGAGTGTTTACAAGTGGCAAAGGAGCTCCAGATGGAAACTGTTGCTATGTATTTAGCTTATGGTTAAAGTTGCTGCATGTCCGCCGGTTCCCGCCTAAAAATTAGCTAGTTTGAGCTGATTGTATATTAAGGTAGCGTTCAGAAAAAACAAAACAACAGTGAAGAACCTCGACACAGAGGAACATAAACATTGCCTTTAAATGCTTTAAAAATCTTTATTGCCTGTTAGATATTAGCCTTTTAAATATGACAGTTTATTTTACCTCAGTATTTTCAATGGAATTTCTGTGCTAGCCTGTTGCTATTACCGGTGCTAGCGGTTTACACTTCGTTTTCCAATCGGATTATTCATTCATTCATTCATTTTCTTGTCGGCTTAGTCCCTTTATTAATCTGGGGTCGCCACAGCGGAATGAACCGCCAACTTTTCCAACATTTGTTTTTTACGCAGCGGATGCCCTTCCAGCTGCAACCCATCTCTGGGAAACATCCATACATTTTCATTCACACACATACACTACAGACAATATAGCTTTCCCAATTCACCTGTACCGCATATCTTTGGACTTGTGGGGGAAACAGGAGCACCCGGAGGAAACCCACACCAACACGGTGAGAACATGCAAACTCCACACAGAAAAGCCAACTGACCCAGCCGAGGCTCGAATCAGCCACCATCTTACTCCATCTTACACCATCTACTCACTACACCACCGTGGCGCCAAGAAATATTATACTGTGAAAAATTCCTTGCTCTGTTAAACATCATTTGGGAAATATTTGAAAAAGACATAATAAGGGATAATAATTCTGACTTTGAGATCACATGTTGCTAGATTTTGCAAACGTGTTTTTATATTTGTCATGTTTTGACCCTTGATGCTTTTGTAAGTCAAATCCTGTGGTGATGTTGAACTTGTGTGTGCTTGTATGATGGTTTGTGCTGATCTGCATTCTTCAGCAGGTTCAAACACACTGATGCCCTGCAGGGACTGAACAGCCCTGACATTCACCTTTACTCTTTAAAGACCTTTAAGCTTTAGATGTGTTTAACCAGCTTAATGACTAATGTGGGGATTATCTTATATTCTATTCTATTTTATTCTATTCTATTCTATTATATTATATTATATTATATTATATTATATTATATTATATATTGACTTTTATTCTAATTTTTTTAACAATTTTCACTCAGAAACTGCTAGTAATTTTTCCCAAATTCCCAAATACTTTTCCCTTATTCCCGAATACTTAAAGGAAAAATGGCAAGTGGATTAAATATTATTTAAATAACAATTACATTATTTGGTATTACATTAATTTAATTAATTTCTTTTCGTATAGTAGAGTTCTTGAATCTTATTGGAGTTTATTTTTTATTAATGATTAGCTGACTGCACGTTATCAAGCTTTATAAAATAAGAGTCCTTATTAAAATAAGCTATTATATTGATGTTACATGAGATGACTTGATCCAAAATGTTTGTTTTTCCACACAGAAACAGCAACTTCCCATGAGGCGACAATGCTAACCACTGAGCCACAAAAATAATTATTATTTAAAGTAAATAAATTTAATTAATTGTAAATAGACATCAATATCCAATGTGGGGGGCCACGGTGGCGTAGTGGTTAGCACGTTCGCCTCACAGCAAGAAGGTCGCTGGGTCGAGCCCCCGCTGGGTCAGTTGGTGTTTCTGTCTGAAGTTTGCATGTTCTCCCCGTGGTTGCGTGGGTTTCTTCCGGGTGCTCCGGTTTCCCCCACAGTCCAAAGACATGTGGTACAGGTGAATTGGGTAGGCTAAATTGTCCATAGTGTGTGAGTGCGAATAAGTGTGTATGGATGTTTCCCAGAGATGAGTTGCAGCCGGAAGGGCATCCACTGTGTAAAAACAAATGCTGGATAAGTTGGCGGTTCATTATACTGTGGCGACCCCGGATTAATAAAGGGACTAAGCTTTTTTTAATTTATTCATTTAATAATTTTTTAAAATGTCATTTAATAAAGCAGTAAAACAATGCATATCAAAAATAATTTTAAACATATACCTGTAAATAAACAGACAAATTTATAATTGTGTATTTTAAAATGTTGGTAATTAAATATTTAAAAAGTACACTAATAGTAAATCACCGTTAAATGCAGTCAATATGCATTCATTCATTCATTTTCTTTTCGGCTTAGTCCCTTTATTATTCTGGGGTCGCCACAGCGGAATGAACCGCCAATTTATCCAGTATATGTTTTACACAGTGGATGTCCTTCCAGCTGCAACCCATCACTGGGAAACACACATACACTATGGCCTATTTAACTTTTTCAATTGACCTGTACCACGTGTTTGGACTGTGGGTAAAACCGGAGCACCCAGAGGAAACCTACGCAAACACGGGGAGAACATGCAAACTCCACACAGAAATGCTAACTGACCCAGCTCGAACCAGCGACCTTCTTGCTGTGAGGCAATTGTGCTACCCACTATGCCACAGTGCCGCCATATGCATACATACAAAAATAATTATTATTTAAAGTAAATAAGTTAATTTTATTGTAAATAACAATTGGGGGCGTCACGGAGGTGCAGTGGGTAGCACAATCGTCTCACAGCAAAAAGGTCGCTGGTTTGAGTCCCAGCCGGGTCAGTTGGCATTCCTGTGTGGAGTTTGCATGTTCTCTCCATGTTCGTGTGGGTTTCCTCCAGGTGCTCCGGTTTCCCCCACAGTCCAAACACATGTGGTATAGGTGAATCTGGTAGGCTAAACTGTCCTTAGTGTATGTGTGTGAATGAGTGTGTATGGACGTTTCCCAGTGATGGGTTGCAGCTGGAAGGGCATCCGCTGTGTAAAATGTGCTGGATGAGTTGGTGGTTCATTCCGCTGTCACAACCCCTGATTAATGAATGGGCTAAGCCGAAAAGAAAATGAATGTCAATTAATTTGCATGTAATGCGGGGTCAGAAAACATTCTGTTTGCACTTCATATTACTTCCATAATAAATAGCTTGTTTTAAAAATCTGCTAAAGTGTAAAAAAAAAAAAAATATCCACAAGTGTATTTGCAGTGTTTGTTTGGCAGGTCAGACGTGTAAACTCTGTCTGATGGTGAATATCTTCAGTTTGGTTGGCAGGAGGTTATATATATCTCTCTCTCAGACACGTGCTGTGCTTCACTGAGGTCGTGTGTCCTGAAAGAAGAGCACTAAAGCCTGTGTGCCGACAGCTGCTCATGCTTGTTTTTTTTTGTTGTTGTTTATTTGTTTGTTTGTTTGTCTGTAATCTCCTGCTTTGTCCTCTTGGGTTCAGTTTTCAGTGTAACGTCTGACTGTATGATCATTATTCAGACTGAGCTGCGGCTCCATCTGCTGCTCTCAGGGCCACGCACACACACACAGAGAGGAGAGAGAGACTCATACAGTACATTCATACACATACACACACATACAGAAAGAGAGAGATGCACACACACACACACACACACACACACATAGACAGAGTGAGGGACACAAACACACATAGACACAGAGAGAAAGACACACAAACAGTTATTTACATGCTAATCTTTTTATACTAATCATTCCTCCAAATTAAATGTTCATTTCAAACTGATAAAGATTGGTTTTATTATTCTTTTAGTTTAGTTTTTAAATAATAATTTTAGGTAATGTTTTTATGTGAACCTTTATTTTAATAAATACAAGTTTGAATACAGTTTTTACAGAAATATTATCAATAAATGACAAGATACTATATACATTCCTATAATACTATACTATAATACATTGTGCAAACTAAATGTTAAACTGAATTATAATAAGACATGCATATTCCAATCTGTGTGTGTAAACGTGTATATGTATATACCCTCACTGGCCATTTTATTAGGTACACCTGTCCAACTGCTCGTTGACGCAAATTTCTAATCAGCCAATCACATGGCAGCAACTCAATGCATTTAGGCATGTAGACAAGGTCAAGACGATCTGCTGCAGTTCAAACCGAGCATCAGAATGGGGAAGAAAGGTGATTTAAGTGACTTTGAACGTGGCATGGTTGTTGGTACCAGACGGGCTGGTCTGAGTATTTCAGAAACTGCTGATCTACTGGGACTTTCATGCACAACCATTTTTAAGGTGCAGGTGGGAGAGGTCACCGGCTGGTGTACAGACTGGCCCTTCAGGATCAATGTGAATACTCGTCTGTCACTGCGGTCTTACAGGAATCAGTCTCATGCTCTCTACTCCTCCATGACCACCACAGCAGCTGCTCAGGATACGGCCTGGTCCAGGATTATGGAAACCTTGGGAATAATAAAAACAGACTAACATAAGTGCAGATGCCGTTCAAACTATAATGTCTTTGGTTGCCTTAAATAATGCAGACTGACAATCCTTTAGAGGATTTGCGTAGGCAAAAGCGTTTGTGTTTTATGTGTATGCTAGAAGAGCATCTCTGAATGCACAACATGTCCAACCTTGAGGCGGATGGGCTACAGCAGCAGAAGACCACAACGGGTGCAACTCCTGTCAGCTAAGAACAGGAAACTGAGGCTACAATTCACACAGGCTCAACAAAATTGTACAGTAGCGGATTGGAAAAATGTTGTCTGGTCTGATGAGTCTTGATTTCTGCTGGACCATTCAGATGGTAGGGTCAGAATTTGGCATCAACAACATGAAAGCATGGATCCATCCTGCCTTGTATCAACGGGTCAGGCTAGTGGTGGTGATATAATGGTGTGGGGGAAATGTCTTGGCACACTTTGGGTCCATTAGTACCAATTGAGCATCGTGTCAACGCCACAGCCTACCTGACTATTGTTGCTGACCATGTCCATCCCTTTATGACCACAGTGTACCATCTTCTGATGGATACTTCCAGCAGGATAATGTGCCATGTCATAAAGTGTGAATCATCTCAAACTGGTTTCTTTAACATGACAATGAGTTCACTGTACTCAAATGGCCTCCACAGTCAGCAGATCTCAATTTAATAGAGCACCTTTGGAATGTGGTGGAACAGGAGATAACGGGAGAAAGTAAGGTGTACCTAATAAAGTGGCCGGTAATTGTGTCAATGTGTGGGATCAAGCTACTGTAAATATTGATTGGTTTAAAACTTCTTACACGCGTACGAACAAAACCTAGTGGTTTGAAAAGTTAAGTGCAGTCTGAGATCTTCTAAAATGGGGGGTTTTCTCATCTCCTGTGAGTAAGCTCAGTAATTTTACTTTATAGCAACGAATACATGTAGGTTCTTTTTAAGTGAAATGACAGAAGATAAACATAGAAGGCTGAGAAAATGCTCATTAAGCACATTTAAAAAAATTCAGACGACATTTCTTTTGCACCTGAACTCTTCATATAGGCAACAACTATAGAATTTATTACATTAAATGGCATTTCTGTCTCTCTGTTATGTTAAATATCATAAAAAGGTTTAAATGTTTTATTATTAAACGTGATACTTTCGTAATATGTTATAGGCTAACATTCGACTTCTAACAAAACTACATCTTCATACCATAGACCAGAGGTGCCCAAACTGTTTCGTATTAAGGGCCAGAAACCAAATCTCATGGATAGCCGTTTGCCAAGGGAAACATACCAAACTATTTTACATTAAAGTTGCCATGGGTAATTTCCTAATTCATATAATTTTTTTTAGAATTAAAAAAATTAAGTAGAAAAATGTACTTTGAATCTGGATTAATATAACTTAATATAACTTAATCCAATAAAAACATAATCATATTTATAACACAGTGGAGTTCATTGCTGAATACACTAGTTAAGCAGACTCTGACTTTGCCTTGATTCACTCACCAAAGTCTCTGCATTGTCCTTTATCCGTTGTATGTACATTTTAAACTAAATCTGATTAATTTACACCCTTTTAATCGAAACATTTAATTTTAGATAGCTTTTTGTAGCTTAACAATAAAACAAACATATTAAATGGTAGCCTATATTACATTTTGAAATGACAATCTGTAAACCATTCTCGGATGGGATGGTGGGCCAAATTACTCAATTACTCCTAGAGAAAAGTTTTTTTTTTAGGGTTCTATAATTGTTAGCATTCAATGGAGGAAAACATGGTTATTACCATTGAAATTCTGTATTCCTAATAAAGCAAAAGAGGTGCACTTTAAAAGTTTGCACAATATTTACCTATGTAATGCACTGTTATCCAAATATTGTGATGTTACTGATATTTGCACATTTTGTAAGAATGAGTGTGAAGACATTTGTCACTTTTTTGTCAGTTTTTTTCATGCGATGTATCATCAATGTTTTGGAATCATTTAAGTTCATATTGCTTTTCCAAGATTAATATGGGTGGTAATTTGCACCTTAAGGACGTTATTTGTTATTTTGAAAACCAAAACAAGTCGTTAGAAGCCACTGTGAACTTTCTTTTGCTTGCTGGGAAGTTTTACTTTCACAAACAGAGGTTCCTTAAAAAAATACAATCTTTATAGACTTCCTATGTGAAATAGAACATTTAATTAAATCACTTTGATTAATTGATAATAAATGTGCTTCTTTCTTAAGCAAATATGATGAGATCTTTCATGCTACTTGAATATTTATCTCTTCTTATTGCATTATTTCTTTAAATTTTTTTAATTAATTTTTAATGATTTTTATTTAGGTTGTGCTCTTTATCTTGTGTAACTAATGTAATTATTGTAAAAAGAACTGTTCTCTTTTACTGTATTCTAAGTTGTATTATAGGCACCACGGTGGCGTAGTGAGTAGCACGTTCGCCTCACAGCAAGAAGGTCGCTGGTTCGATCCCCGGCTAGGCCAGTTGGCATTTCTGTGTGGAGTTTGCATGTTCTCCCCGTGGTTGCGTGGGTTTCCTCCGGGTGCTCCGGTTTGCCACACAGTCCAAAGACATGCGGTACAGGTGAATTGGGTGAGCTAAATTGTCCATAGTGTATGTGTGTGAATGAGAATGTATGAATGTGTTTCCCAGAGATGGGTTGTGGCTGGAAGGGCATCCGCTGCGTAAAACAAATGCTGGATAAGTTGGCGGTTCATTCCGCTGTGGCGACCCCGGATTAATAAAGGGACTAAGCCGAAAAGAAAATGAATGAATGAATGAATGAAAGTTGTATTATACAGTTTCTTGAAATCAATTTTAAAAAATAATAAAGTTTGGTTATCTCTGCCATAGACTGAAAATAAAGCTGTATACCACCGTACTGCAGCCCACAGGTGGTAAATAAATAAAGTACAAGTTTGAGCTCACCTCACGTCCCTGTTGCTATGGTGACACGCAACACACCTGACGCTTGCATCGGTGAGTCGAGGAAGAAGCCTCTGTTGGCTAATAAAACAACTTTGAGCAACGAAACTATAGAGAACTTTCAACCTTCGTTTGTATATATCTAAACCTTTTAACGTGTTGATTTCTGTTTAGTCAGCAGCGATGTGTTCGATCAAGGCGTCGAGGATCGATCAGCTCGCGAAGCCCAAAACAAACCTGCTCAAGTTCCCGGACAGGTGGGTCCCACAGAAATAAAACACGACAGAAAACTCTTTCAAAAACAGAAACTTTCATAAAACAATTATAATTAAGAAATACTTGTTAGTTATGTGTATTTATGGACATTTTGTCTTGAGAATATTAACCATATTTATAGTCTCTGCCTCTTGAATCTCTCAGCATAAATGTTGGTCCCACTTTATATTAGGTGGCTTTAACTACTATGTACTTGCGTCAAAAAATGAATACAGTGTACTTACTGTGTTCATAATGTAATGCAGAACACTTCTGGTGCTCTTGAGGAGGGATACGGGTAGGGTTAGGGATGAGTTTGGTGGGATGGGTAGGTTTAAGAGTGGGTTAAGGTGTAAGGGATGGCCAAAAGTGTAATTACAAATGTCATTATAGAAATTAAATACAGATGTAATCACATGCAGGCATTTAATCAAGCGTGAGTACGATGTAAAACATGTATTTACACAATAAGTACATTGTAACACATTATTATTTTCAGTTTAAGTACATATTAGTTAAGGCCACCTAATGTAAAGTGGAACCTAAATTTTCTATTAATAAATATTTAAAGCTCTTTCAAAAATAGAAATGTAATAAAACAGTTACTATTAAACAACATTTGTATATGTATTTGGGGACATTATGTCTTAAAAAATATGAATTGAAGACTCCCACCATATCTGTTTTCACTGTTTCTGCCTCCTGAAGCATTCAGCAGCAGTTTGGATTTTTGATTAAATCAAATGTTACTTTTTTGTGTGTGTTTACTTTACTATGTTAAACAAATTTGCATGAAACATCTATTTTCTGTATTATTTGTAATTTTCATGGTAATAAAAGGATATGTTTTGGTTAACTTGAATCTTACATCGGTTATTACTTCCTCTGGCGGGAAAATCTGGAAGGGTTTGATTTATGCATATCATTATTCTCTCAAAATGTTAAGGATGTACCCATAGTAGATTAATGATGTCAACTCTGCGATATTGCAGTGAATTTCTCTTTAACTTTCAAAAACTATTATGATGAAAAAAACTACATAAAGGGTTTTAGACATGTCATGTGCTGTCATCTGGTTTGAGGCTAGCTTCTTGAGTTGCAGCACAAAAAAGTGGAAACTGGAACTGTTTGTGAAATCTATTTATATATTTCACAAGTTTACTAACTAAAGAATATTATGTTTGTTGTGAAAATGAAGTATTAACGTTTTTAATAAAGCTAAAAGACCCCATATTTGATTTTAAAAAGGTTTATTTCTATTTTCTGTGTTGAGAATATTGGGATTTTCATTAATTCATTCGTTTTCCTTCAGCTTAGTCCCTTTACTCATCAGGGGTCTCCACAGCGCAATGAACCGCCAACTTATCCAGCATTTGTTTTACACTGTCGATGCCCTTCCAGCTGCAACCCAGTACTGGGAAACATCCATACACACTCATACACTACGGCCAATTTAGTTTATTCAATTCACCTGTACTGTATGTCTTTAGGAGAAAACCCACGTCAACATGCAAACTCCACACACAAATGCCAACTGACCCAGTCAAGACTCGAACCAGCCACCTTCTTGCTTTGAGGTGACAGTGCTAACCACTGAGCCACCGTGCCGCCCCTTATTGGGATTTCATTAAGTAGTATTGAGTCCTTACTTTTCAGACTTTATATTGTCCCATCACTGCTTGTAATGCATAAAATACTTTTTTAAGTATTAATAAAGACTATAATAAACACTTAATAAAGACTATAATAAAGTATTAATAAAGACTAGATATAAGATAAATAAAGACATTTCCAAGGCGTTATATGAAACCATATTGATGCTTTTTTTGTAAAACAAATCATACTCGTCTTGAAAAATGTATAATACACTATACAAGGATTCATTATGTGTCAATGTGCTCCACAGAAGACAAAACTGATCTGCTTAGTCTCAGGAGAATAAAGACCTCCATTCTCTCACACATGGTCAGAACCTCTGCTTCTGTCTGACCTAGTTATTTAAATGGGCAGATTTGCCCACCAGGGGGCCCTGGGGCTCTTTCATACAGCAGCAGATGAACTCGGCCTTCCAGCGGTAAATTATTTATGCTTTCATATGTATAAACAGTTGAATCAGAATTTTAGCCCCCCTGTATATTTATTACCCCAATTTTGGTACATTTCTAAACATAATAGTTTTAATAACTCATTTCTAATAACTGAATTATTTTATCTTTGCCATGATGACAGTAAATAATATTTTACTAGATATCCTTCAAGATACTAGTATTCAGCTTAAAGTGACATTTAAAGGCTTAACAAGGTTAATTGAGCAAGTTAGGGTAATTAGGCAAGACAAGTTGGCTTTATTGTCATTTCAACAATACACAGTGCTGTACACAGCGAAACAAAACAATGTTCCTCCAGGACCATCAAACAACATAAGTCGACAACATAACTCAGGACTTTGCACTACTTTAAAATTTAGAGAATTAAATAAAATAAGATAAACTAAACTAAATAAATAAAGAATGAGTGCAATGTGGTTTAGGACACACCTTGAGGACAGACAAGAAACAGTAACACCGACAAGTACACTATGGATGTTGTGTAAATATTGGATCAGATATAAATACTGTACATGTAAACATTTGTCATTGAGGTAGAAATGTTGTACAGAGCAGTGTAAAAATAGCAATCTCGCAAATGTTGGTGTCATTGTACACTGTAAAATGTAATAAGTTGACCTTACTTAGAAAAATTGAGTAAACCGATTGCCTTAAAATTTCTAAGTAAAGTAGTGTATTAATTTTAAGTGAGCATAACTTTAAAAAAGTTTGTAATTACAACTCTTTTAAAAAGTAAACTTCAGTAGCATTGACTCAAAATAATTAGTTGTGTTAACTTCTTATTAGTGTTCACATTACTAGGAAAATCAAATAAGCTGAACTAAAACATTTAAGTAAGACAAGAAACAATACCTACACTCAAAAAAATATTTTTCTTTACTTGTTTAAACTACTTAATTAAAATGAGCTGAAACAACACAATTCTTGAGATTTCATTGGGACAACTTAATTTTTTTATGTTCAGTCTAGGTAACTTTTTTGTTACGTTTTAAGTTAACCTAATCGATTTGTGTTGGGACAACATGAATAAATTGTTTGGAACCCTGCATTTTTTACAGTGTACACACACTTCTAAAACATTTTTATTGTCTAAATATTGTACAGTGTATCAAACAGACATCAATCAGGCATGACATCAATCACCTTAAACACTCTATACACATCTTAAAACATGCAGTTATTATACAAATATTTTATAATATAATTTATCATATAATCATATAAATATAATTTAATTAATATTAATATATTTATATATTTATGAATGCATAAATTTTGAAAAACAAAGAATTGAAAAAGCTCACAGATTTATAATGTTTGTCTGATTATGCTTAAGTTTTAATTCTTCCACCTGTTTCCTCAGTTCCCTCATCACCGTTCTATACTTAAATGTTTTAGTTCAGCTCACTTGATTTTCCTAGTAATGTGAACACTAATAAGAAGTTAACACAACTAATTATTTTGAGTCAATGGTACTGAAGTTTACTTTTAAAAAAAGTTGTAATTAACTGCAATTAATTACAAACCTTTTTAAAGTTATGCTCACTTAAAATTAATACACTACTTTACTTAGAAATTTTAAGGCAATCATTTTCTTCAATTTTTCTAAGTAAGGTCAACTTATTACATTTTACAGTGTATCATTAACATTCTTTTGACACATGATTACTCAGAATTTGTAAATACATATTATTTTAAGTCAAGATTACTTCAATCTATTAAGTTTAACAACTTAATGCGCTAAAAAGTTGGGATTACTTGTTTAAATATAGTTAGGTGAGCAAAATTATTCAGAACAAGTAAACTGCACTTAATTTTATTAGTAAGAACAGCTATTGCTTTTTACGGTGTACGTTTCTTCATGTTTAGAAGTCTGATGGATTGTGAAAAGAAACTGTTGCACAGTCTGGATGTGAGAGCCCAAATGCTTCTGTATGTCTTTCCAGATGGCAGCAGAGTGAAGAGTTTGTGTGAGGGGTGTGTGTGGTCAGCCACAATGCTGGTGGCTTTTCGGATGCAGCGTGTGGTGTAAATGTC
This sequence comes from Danio albolineatus, assembly GCA_903798035.1. Lineage (NCBI taxonomy): Eukaryota > Metazoa > Chordata > Actinopteri > Cypriniformes > Danionidae > Danio > Danio albolineatus. The sequence continues at coordinate 2,424,436 of CAIGQQ010032929.1, forward strand.
CATCACAGAGGGTAGAGCGGCAATGATCTTCTCAGCCGGCCTCACTAGCTGCTGCAGTGTCTTGCGATCAAGTCATTTTATAAAAGTGGTTTGTTCTCTAGATAATAAAAAATGCTTAAGGGGGCTAATAATATTGACCTTAAATGGTTTTAAAAATTCAAAACTGCTTTTATTCTAGCTGAAATAAAACAAATACAAATTTATCCAGAAGAAAAAGAATTATAGGAAATGCTGTGAAAAAAAAAATCCTGAGTCTGTTAAACATCATCTGTGAAATATTTGAAAGAGAAAAAAAAATCACAGGAGGGTGAATCATTCTGACTTTATGTGTATATAAACACACACAATTGCCACAATCCCAGTGTATTTGTGATGAAAAAAGGGCACCTGTATTTTACCTTTGGTGCTATATGAATTTTTTATGTGTGTTTTTTGATATTTATAGGCGCTCAGTGTACTGGCTTGATGAACTACCGTCCAGATCAAAACTCTCCACTACTGCCTTCGGTATGAGAATCTCTTTATTTACCAAGTACCTTGATCTGTTGTGAAAATCCATTCATTTCACTGTGGTCAAAATGATAAAATTGTAAATCTGACAGCAGCTATTGTTTTAAAATGATTTCAAGACATACTGTATATGGTTTAATCCAGTGTTTCTCAACCACGTTCTTGGATTCCTGGAGAACCACCAGCTCTGCACATTTTCCATGTCTCCTTAACCAAACACACCTGTGTTTAAGATCAGCAGCTCATTAGCAGAGACTGAAACCCTGTAATGGGTGTTACAGACAAAGGAAGGAGACATTCAAAGCATGCAGTGTTGGTGGTCCTCCAGGAACATGGTTGAGAAACACTGGACTAGTACATTCTGATAGGAATACACTGGTTTAAGCTGTGCTTTTTTAAAGGAATGGTTTCATTAAAGATGTTAATTTAAAATCTCATGCTTTGAAATTGTCTCCACAGAAACGACTCCTCGTTTAGAGAAACTGGTCCAAAGCAAACGACCAGTCCATTTTTATGAGGACAACAGGTGACTAATATTTTGTATATTTAAAGGTCCTGTGAAATTAAAATAAAGTTTTTTAAATGTTAGTATCAGTATGTTAGTATTAATGATATTTAGAAGATATCTAGAAGATATAAACATCAGATGCTTGCAGTTCGTCACTTCAGTTTAAAAGGATTTTTTTATGTCACCCCATACTTCAGTGGCCCACCAAATCTTCTGACCAATCAAATGCTCTCTAGTATCTGACAAGTCCCACCCCCTTCAAGATGCTTTTCATTTGATGCGCTTGAGCTTAACCACTCACTGGCAGAGCTGTGAGGAATGCTGTGTGTGAATGCTATTGGTTGTTTTTAACAAAGGGGAGGAGCTACTATTTGTTCCGCCCTCTCTTAATGTTTCAGTTGAGATTATCAAACATCAAATGAAAAATGCACATTTTAAAGTGCTTCACAAGACCTTAAAGATGAAAATTAAGATCCAAAATGATTTACAATGATGAGGCAGCTAGCTCTCTGCAGCTCTCACATGGTCTGCAACTGTAGCTAAGCAGAGCTGCGCCCGGTCAGTACCTGGATGGGAGACCACATTGGAAAGCTTGGTTGCTGCCGGTGTCATGAGAAATCGGGTCCCCCTGACAATCGAGTCCGCTTAGGATCCCAAATGGGTCGGCTGCGTTGAATGCCTGATCAAAAGTGCTATTTTTAGTCTATTTTCATCGTTTAGGTTTTAACAACGCTTATCATATTACTAACATTATTATCAATAACCCAAAGTTAAAGACACGCATAGTTAAAAGAATTAAAACCTTTGTAAACATGTCATGATGTCTTTTTGATGTTTTTATGTATTTATATGTAACGTTATATATGTACATAAGAAGTGGTAGCACATTGAAGGCTATCTAAACTAAAAGCGCGGAGGGAAAATTTGCCATGTTTTGTGTCATTATAACACTGTTTTAAATTACATACGTTTAAACAAGGTTACGCTGCATTTGTATATGTATTTTTTCATTAGGAGCTACAAACTATACTTATTACAACTCCAGTGAACCAATAGGATCACCCAGGGTCCTGGGCGGACTCAATTGTCAGGGGGGACCCCATCTCTCACCACACCGGAAGTAGTATTAGTGAGGCCAACAGGGGGTGCTCAACCTGCGGTCTGTGTGGGTCCTAATGCCCCAGTATAGTAAAGGGGAATCGCTGTCTTTTGGATGAGACGTTAAAGCGAGGTCTTGACTCTCTGTGGTTGTTAAAAATCCCAGGATGTTCTTCGAAAAAAGAGCAGGGTTTAACCCCAGCATCCTGGCCAGATCTGCCCACGGGCCTCTGTCCATCATGGTCTCATCCTCAACATCCTCATATCATAATTGGCTTCATCACTCTGTCTCCTCTCCACCAATCAGCTGGTGTGGTGTGCGGTTTGGCGCAATTTGGCTGCCGTCGCGTCATCCAGGTGGATGCTGCACACTGGTGGTGGATGAGGAGATCAACCCCCCAACCCCTGCCCCCCATTGTGTAAAGCGCTTTGAGTATCTAGAAAAGCGCTATATAAATGTAAAGTATTATTATTATTATTATTATTATAATTATTATTATTATCATTCATTCATTCATTCATTCATTCATTCATTCATTGATTTATTCATTTTTTTTTCGGCTTAGTCCCCTTATTAATCAGGGGGCGCCACAGCGGAATGAACTGCCAACTTATCCAGCATTTGTTTTACGCAGTGGATGCCCTTCCAGCTGCAACCAATCTCTGGGAAACATCCATACACACTCATTCGCACTCATACACTACAGACAATTTAGCCTACCCAATTCACCTGTACCACTTGTCTTTGGACTGTGGGGGGAACCGGAGCACCCGGAGGAAACCCACGCAACCACGAGGAGAACATGCAAACTCCACACAGAAATCCTAACTGACCCAGCCGAGGCTCCAACCAGCGACCTTCTTGCTGTGAGGCGAATGTGCTACTCACTACGCCACCGTGGCGCCTATTATTATTATTATTATTATTATTATTATTATTATTATTACAATGATGACAAAATAATCATTTTGATTCCCTGAAGAACCTTTCAGTGAACAGTCCTTAAAGAGATTGAAAACATATAATTCTGTCATCATTTACTGATCCTCCACTTGTTTTCAATCCTGTTTCTTTCTTCTGTTAAACATAAAATCAGATATAAGGAAGAACGCTGGAAACCGGTAACCATTGGCTTTCATAGTATTTCTTTGTCTACGGATGTCAGTGGTTACAAGTTTCCAACATTTTCAATATATAGTCTGTTCTGTTTGGAAAAAACTCATTAAGGACCATGTGAGGATGCATAAATTGAGAGGAAATTTTCATGTTTTATTGAACTATTCCTTTAAAATCAAATTTTTTCCAATAATGCAAACATTTTACACTCCACAGAACTGTCTTTTACTTTGAACAACTTTGTATGCTTTCTAAAAATGATATAAATGTTAAATGCTCCTCATGGAATCATCAGTGCCAATAAAGGCGCTGTATTTTTTTAAGAAAACACATCAAACGGTGACAGTTAAACTCGTACTCATTCCATTTTATCTTTGTTATTTCACTTCCACAGTATCCCATGATGCACATCTCATTAGTTAGTATCCGTTTAGAGGTTAATCATGGTCGTAAAACAACTGACGTCATCGTGTAATAACATCTCTCCCAGTCCTGCTGTACTCACAGTCTTTACAACTCCATTCCAATACTCAGCTCAGTCTCAGAGCTCATCACTTTGCTTTAATTGGCTGCATTCAACTGATGATGACATCTGTAATTTATAGTTAATTATCAAATATGAAGCTTGCTCTCTCGGGTGCCATCTAGGTGAAGAAAGAAGCCATATTCAACTATATTTAACAGTAAGGTAGAAAGTCAGTGTTCACGATTTACAATGAGCACAGTGCAGTATATACTTTAAAATGCTTTTTCAGACATTATGTTTAGTTTGTCTTGTTGATTGTCGAGAACTTGCTGTTTTTTGTTCTGTGAAAGCAAAAACACTTTGAATGCACTTCCAAAGGGCGAGGACTTAAACTCAAAAAATTATGTTCAAACTGACATTGTTATTATGGTTTGTAGTCAAAATTATTATCAGAAATTGTAATCATTTTTCAAGTATTTCCCAAGTGCTGTCAACACATTATTAAAGAAAATAGTTTTATTAATTTAAATAACAAATTTATTTTGTCATTGCCATGATCACAGCACATAATATTTTTATACATAAGTTATTTTGCAAGATACTAGTATTATAGTGCAGTTTAAAGGTGTTAGGTTATAGGCAAGTTAGATTCAAGGGAGCAGGGAAGGTTATGGTATTGGTTATGGCAAGGTTATGGCAAGATGAAAGACAAGACAAAGAAAAATGAAATCAAAGATTTATTGGGGTTTGAATTCGGGAGCTGACAAGGCCAAAATAACAAACAGAAATTCATTCATTCATTAATTTTCGTTTCGGCTTAGTCTCTTTATTAATCTGGGGTCGCCACAGCGGAATGAACCACCAACTTATCCCTTTCCAGCTGGAACCCATCTCTGGGAAACATCCATACACACTCATTCACACTCACTACGGACAATTTAGCCTACCCAATTTACCCATACCAATTTACATGTGTTTGGGGAATTTACTTGTGGGGGAAACCGGAGCACCCTGAGGAAACCCACGCGACCACGGGGAGAACATGCAAACTCCACACAGAAATGCCAACTGACTCAGCCAGGGCTCGAACCAGTGACCATTTTGCTGTGAGGCAAACGTGCTACCCGAACGTGCAACCTTTGCACTGTGGGGGAAACCGGAGCACCCGGAGGAAACCCATGCCAACTTGAGGAGAACATGCAAACTCGTGCCAACTGACCCAGCCAGGACTCGAACCTTGCTGTGAGGCAACAGTGCTAACTACTGAGCCACCATGCTGAAAAAAAAAAAAGTTGAAAATCCTAACAAGTAAAACAAAACAAAATTGAAGACATTCAAATCACAGGATATAGACAGTATATTTCAAGTTTCATGTAATTTAAGCCTATAAAATATTATACATGACATGAAATTTGAGACATATAGTTGATGTCAGAATTATTAGCCCTCCTGTTAAATTTTAATTCTTTTATGTTAACTTGTTAAAGGTTCAAGAAACCCTTGGGTAATTTTTCACCTGTCAGCTTTGATTGCGGGGAAAACTGAATTATTTTGAGCTTTTGTCAGCTAATTTCATCTTCTGGGTTTAAAATAATTTTTGGGACTGATCAAAATCAGTGATGTAGCGCGAATCTGCTAGTGGAGTGATGACGCGTCAGTTACTCATTATTATTCATAGCAGAGTTTTCTTATCCTATGAGAAGACAATACTTCTTATTTATTCATGAGAGCTCATGCTTTCCGAAGGCAAGGGCAGACCTGCCAAGTTGTGAGACCCTATGACTAGATGAGACACGGGTCGTGTGAGTTTGTTGCATGTTTTTCCCTGTGATGCTGTCAGGGCCGATACAGCAAAGCTGTTGGTTTACAGCAAGCATTTTTGTTGGGAGAGCTGTAGGAGAATTGGAGAATGGCAGACTTTGTCTTTTATCAGTTGAGTTTGTTCAGTTCGTTAGATAGCAAGAGACCTGCTGCACTTCTATCCACTGTGTGTGCATTCAGACCCTGGGATTGAGCAGGAGAGAAGTCCTCCTCATTTATAGTGTTTATATAAACATGATTATCTTAATAATCATGGGTCTCCTCACGGTTTGTGCCTCATTTTGTGAGCCAACTGACAGTTGTTGTTTGCTCCCCTGTTTTTCCCCTGCTCTGCTGGCCACGCCCACTCCTCCCTCTGCCCGCAGAGCTCCACGTCCATCTCGCAGCATTTTTTGAAAAATTTTTGAGGGTAGACTTGAACTGAAAGAGGGGGGTTTCATGGCTGTTTAATAATATTAACCTTAAAGAAAATTTGAAAAAAGAAAATCTTTTATTCTAGCCAAAATAAAACAAATAAGAGTTTTCTAGATGAAAAAAAATATAGGAAATACTGTGAAAATTCCCATGCTCCATTAAATATCACTTGGGATATATTTGAAAAATAATACATTTTTCACAGGAGGGCTAATACTTTTGCCCTCAGTATTCATGAAAAAAAAAGTAAAATAAGGTTCCAAAATCATTCATTCATTCATTCATTTTCTTTTCGGCTTAGTCCCTTTATTAATCCGGGGTCACCACAGCGGAATGAACCGCCAACTTATCCGGCATTTGTTTTACGCAGCGGATGCCCTTCCAGCCACAACCCATCTCTGGGAAACACATCCATACATTCTCATTCACACACATACACTATGGACAATTTAGCTTACCCAATTCACCTGTACCGCATGTCTTTGGACTGTGGGGGAAACCGGAGCACCCGGAGGAAACCCACGCAACCACGGGGAGAACATGCAAACTCCACACAGAAATGCCAACTGGCCCAGCCGGGGATCGAACCAGCGACCTTCTTGCTGTGAGGCGAACGTGCTACTCACTACGCCACCGTGGCGCCCGGTTCCAAAATCAAATATTTAAATATGCTTTTGACACATATTAAAAACATGCAAATGTATTGTTCTCATATATTATGTGACCTCCATATGCGCAATCTGATCTTTCAGTCAAAAAAAAGTACACTAGGTTATCCAAGAATGTAGTTTGCATATTGAGAATTTGCATGGTGTGCAGAGTGGTGAAATGGTTACAGTGATTACAGTGAATGTGATATATGTGTCCTCGCAGAAGGTCAGTGCAGTGGGTTGTTAGCGCAGCTGCGCTGAAGGCTTGTCCCTCTCAGAGAGTGTGTTTACTGGCACTGCCACGGCCGCCCGCTGATGGATGGCAGCCTGACCGCCCTCTCATGGACACTGTGAGTAAATACACTCCATGAACTGAAATTACAAGAACAGTTAAAAGTGAAACTTATTAGCCCTCCTGTGAAATTTCTGATATTTTCCAGGTGATATTTAACAAAGCATTTTCACAGTATTTCCTATCATTTTCTTCTTTTTTTTTGGTTAAAGTCTTTTTTCTTTAGTTTGCCTGAAATAAAAGCAGCTTTTTAATTTTGAAAAACATTTTTAAAGCTTAATATTATTAGGTCCCTTAAGAATTTTTTATTTTCCCAAGCCACTGGCTTGCTTGGTTTGGTACTTGTTAAGCTGTTTATCAATGGATTTGCTCTTCTATGTTTAGATCTTCAGCAGTAAATATTAAACTAATGTACACCAAAAAAAATGAATGAATGAATGAATGGTGTACACCAAAGTCCCTTTAAGGCAAGTCATTTCACTCTGTGACCATCTTTGAAACGCCTCTCGGGCAATATGCTCAGGCATTCTGTCTGAATGGGGAAACATCAAAAACTGTTTGCAAAGCTTACAGTTACATTACATATTTGGAATCACCAATAAAATTAAACATAAACCGTCTCATAATTTTTTTTTAAAGATTTTCGCATATTTTCATGTTGAACAAGCTAATGCGCACTCGAAAGGAACAAGTTCACGACACAACCTCATTTTGTTTACAAGTTTGAGGATGTTTGAGTAGTTGTCATGGGATGTGCGTTTGACAGGACGGACTGTAACTTGCGTTCATTTCATACAGATTACTAAACCAAAAAACTTTTGTTTTCAAGTGCGCTTGGTTCATTTAAAAGTACAGTTTATGTGGATATGGATATATTTCTTATGTCTGTGAAGCATGTATCAGTTGAGATTCCAGTGTGTTTTGTGACCAACAAACTGTTGTAAAAGCTTACATCTGGTCCTAGCTTTCCCCCCAGAGAAAACTCAGTCTATAGCAATTGCTAATTGACTCCTGTGCTATTAGGCGGGACTTCATTCCCCATATTAACTGTTACACTTTTCCCCATTCAAAACTATACAGGTGACACATCTTGTGTATTGTATAGTCTTTGACCACACTGAACTGAACTAAACTGATCTTCAACTCTGAAAACTGGACTGACACGGTTTTTGTTTACTAGAACTTCTATGTAAAGCTGCTTTGACACAATCTACATTGTAAAAGCGCTATACAAATAAAGATGATTCGCTACAGAACAAACCACTGTTGTCCAATGACTTGCCTAATTACCCTAAAATGTGAAAAACATCTGTTAATTCACAGTTTGCGTATTTTATTATTGTGTTTTCTGTTTATTCACAGTTGTGAATTGCATTATAGGATGTTAATATCTGCTTTGTCGACTTTCGATGTTGAAAATTCAACTCTACCGTTTAACCAAGTGACCTTTATTGACATTTTAGTAATTTGAAGTAAAATAATGCATAAGAAATAATATATAGAGAAATAAGTAAACAGGGCGTCTGCAGGTTCTTAAGTCTTAATTTCTTACATTTCAAAAAACTAATTTTAGGCCTTAAAAAGTCTTACATTTACTGAAATATTGTGTTGCAGGTATATTATATTGTGTTCCTTTGTTCCTAAGTAAAGCTACCCAATCGGGCAGACACCTAATCACCAATAATCCATCTGAAAACTTTTGTTTTCATCACATTTCTAAACATAATAGTTTAAATAACTAATTTCTAATCACTGATTTATTTTATCTTAGCCATGATGACAGTAAATAATATTTGACTAGATATTTTTAAATACAGCTTAAAGTGCCATTTAAAGGCTTAACTGGGTTAATTGGGTTAACTAGGCAGGTTAGGGTAATTAGCCAAGTTATTGTATAACAATGGTTTGTTCTTAAGACTATCAAAAAAATAGCTTAATGGGGTTAATAATTTGGCCTTTAAATGGCTTTTAAAAAACTAAAAACTGCTTTTATTCTAGCCAAAATAAAACAAATAAGACTTTCTCCAGAAGAAAAAATATTATCAGACTTACTGTAAAAATGTATATGCTCTGCTTAACATAATTTGGGAAATATTTAAAAAAAGAAAAAAATTCAAAGGGTGGCTAATAATTCTGACTTCAACTGTATATATAAGTTTTTTTATTGCAACGAGATACAATTCACTACAGCTGTTAGATATTTTTACAGCAATTTCTCCAAATCAATTTTCTAATCAGGGAAATAAAACTAAAGCAACACATCCCTTTACATGATCTTCCATTAATCAGGGTTCATACAGACATGAAAAACCTGGAAAATTCATGGAAGTTTGACATGGCATTTTCCAGGCCTGGAAAAGTTTTGGAAAAACTAAAAAAGCCAAAAAGTTTTTGAAAAGTCCTGGAAATTAGTTTAAGAAATGTCTGAATACTTAAATATATAGGTTAGTTGTCTTTACTTATTTTCTATCCATGGTAAAACACATGCTCTCAGATTATTAGTGCTGTGTGAACATTATCTAAATAAATTTTATATGGATGTAAAGATTCATTTAAATTAAATGTTGCATGTTTTATGATATGCTGTAATAACTTTGAACAAGCAGTGTTTTTCTTATTATTTACCACGTATACGTAGACATTACATAAAACATTAGGTTATGTTAATTTACTTGAAAGTCCAGGAAAAGTCGTGGAGAAGTCATTTAATTTTAGTAGTAAAACTGTGTATGAACCCTGATGAATACAAAAACTATTTACAGAAATAATCTGGCCATTAGAAAAAATCCTTAGTGATTAGCCCTGTATAAGTTTTAAATTTCATTCATAATGGTCTTAAAAGGGTCTTAAAATGCCTTAAATTTCAATTAAGCAAATTCACTCAACATCTCTCTGCGTCAAACACAGCTTATTACTATTTAAGATAATTCACTGGCTGCACTTTTCTAAAAGCATCAAGAATATTCCCAGAAATTGATCCAACATGCTCTAGATGCCACAGAGATGAGGCCAGGTTGGGGCGTATGTTCTGGACTTGTCGATCCTCAGGACTATTTTGGTCTGCCATGTTTGAGACTTCTTCTTATATATAGTTAAAAATCAGAATTATTGAATTTTTTAATTTTTTTTATATTTCCCAAATGATGTTTAGCAGAGCAAGGAATGTTTCACAGAATGTCTGATAATATTGTTTTCTTCTGGAGAAAGTCTCATTTGTTTTATTTCAGCTGGAATAAAAACAATTTTTAATTTTTTAAAAGCCATTTTAAGGTCAATATTATTAGCCTCTTTAAGATATTTTTATTTGATAGTCTTAAGAACAAACCATTGTTATAAAATAACTTGCCTAATTACCCTTACCTGCCTAGTTAACCTAGTTAAGCCTTTAAATGTCACTTTAAGCTGTATAGAAGTGTCTTGAAAAATATCGAGTAAAATATTATTTACTGTCATCATGGCAAAGATAAAAGAAATCAGTTATTAGAAATGAGTTATTAAAACTATCATGTTTAGAAATGTGTCGAAAAAATCTTCTCTCCGTTAAACAGAAATTGGGGTGTAAAAATATACAGGGGGGCAAATAATTCAGGGGGTTTCATAATTCTGACTTCAACTGTATGTGAAAAGGAGATACAGTACAACCAGATCCAGTAATAGCAATATTGGTGTGACACCTGAAAACCTTGCATTATCAGCAGGTCAATTAAACGCACTAGCTTTCTCCTCTTTGTTGACCCGAAGGCTTATACTTCTTAAATGGAAGTCAACTAAACCACCAGCACACACTAAATTGGTAGAAAATGTCATGGCATAAAGCTAGAAAAACTCAAATATTGCTCAAATAATAAATTCTTCAAAGTTTGGAGACCATTCCGGGCATATTTTGAGGACAGATTTATTCCAAATACTTGAATTGCAAGCTCCCCCCGCCCCCCTTTCCAACTCGCCCCTAAACCTATTGATTTTATAATGTATTTATTTATTTATTATTATTATTATTATTATTATTTCACTTTGTATTATCTACTGTTTTTTATGTACTTTGTTCCTGTATATGTTTGAGTTGCTGTGTTAAGATCTTTAGTTTGTTATGACTGTTAAACCGGAAAAATAAAATAAAAAGACTTGTCTATTTGAAAATGTCTTAAATTTGACTTGAAGACGTTTTTGCTTCATTTACACAGCTTAGTGAAAAGTTTGGGTTACCTTCCTCTCATTTTTTTCATTATTTACAAATACGGAATTATGTTAAAAAAATATTTCTAGTTTTGAAACGTATAAAGCCCCTGAATATATTTATTCATGTATGACATTGGGGCCTAGCTTGAAGGGTCTGGTCTCTAGACATGTTGAATATTTTAATGATACCAGAATCCCTCCTACAGAAAATTTAAAGACATCTTGAGAAAGGGACCTGGGATTAGAGATATCGGAAGAAAACTGGACTAATGCCCTTCAATATATCAGGTCCTGTTCCATTAACTCTAACCTCCAGCTGATTCAATATAAGGTAGTCCATAGACTACACTATTCTCGCACTAAATTGCACGCTATATACCCCTCTGTATCTTCTCTATGTACTAAATGCAAGTCCAATGAAGGCACACTGGCTCACATATTTTGGTTTTGGCCAAAAATGTCTACATTTTGGACTGAGGTGTTCTCTTTTTACTCTTAGGATACTTAGGATTGATTTTCCTCCTGACCCCCTTATTGCACTATTATTGCACTATTACCCTTATTGCACTTCCTTTGAAAACTGTAGTTTGGATCAAATCCAGACAGTTCAATATGGAATGACTATGGCAAAAAAGGTTATATTGTTGATGTGGAACAAAGAATGTACACCTAAATTTGAGACATGGCTTAAAGAGTTTTGTAAAGTATTGCACATGGAAAAAATCAGATATGAGATTGCAGGCAAACCTAACAAATTTTCAAAAATTTGGAAGCCCTTTTTTAATGTCTGAAGACTGACCAATGATAACTGAGTGATGTGGAAGATATCATGAATCATAGCAATGTGTACAAAATACAAATTTACAATAGCTGGGCATGTATAGGTAATCATATATCCAAAAACGTTTTTCCTCAATTTTTATTTTTTAATTTTTATTATTATTATTATTATTATTTATTTATTACATTATGTATGTATTTGTATGTGCATATAATTTCTTTTAAAATGTATTTATTTTTTATTTTATTTTTTCCGCTATTTTCTATTAATGATGTATATATTCACATATGTATGTAGGCTGTATATGTAATGTACATATGCAGATGTTTGATTGGACAAAGATCAAACATGGAGGAATATGATTAAGTATCTGTGTAGTTGTGGATGTGTCATGTGCATATGAATTTACATTTTACATGTGTTTATTTATTTATTATTATTTGCTGGCATGGGAGGGATTTGGGGTTTTGTTCTTTAAAATGTGAAAAACTTAAAAAAAAAAAAAAAAATAGACTTGAAAAAACTTGCAGAAACCCTGTGTAAAATAACAGTAAATGTACTGGCCGTTTATTACTAGGTTTTTGTTGCTTAATATACAACAACCCAAACAATACATCACTTTAAACTATTAAAAATGCTCATAAAAGTCCCATTTTTGAACTTTTCAAGGTTAATAGTCAATAGAAAAAAGATCGATGTGTGTCATAATGCGATTCAAAATCATAAACAGACGGAAAATAAAAAATAAAAACATAAATCTTATCTTGCAGGTCCTTACAAAATGACTTGTAAAATATTAAGTGTGAAAAGTCTTTCCTATTTATTATCTCAGTGGTTACACTTCATCAGCTTTAATATGTGCGCCCAAACGCTTCCTGTAGATGCACATAGTGATAGTAGATTTTCTCACCTCTGTGGAGGAAGTGTCTCTCCGTCAACTGATTCTGCTTGGTGACATTTGTGGCCTTTTTCCACACACGAAGTCTGCGTAATTGAAACCATTTACCACCAACAGCCTATAAATATTATATCATGACACTAGCATAATCTAAACACATCACAATCAGTATGAGGGCTATCTATCTATCTATCTATTTATTTATTTATCTATTTATTTATTCATCTATCTATTTAT
>CAIGQQ010032929.1:2442975-2468065 GCA_903798035.1 Danio albolineatus
GTTTACACTGTGGCCATATTCATCTGTGTAAACAAAAGAAAACAACACTAATGTTTTATTACAGGCACTGTATAAAGGTAATTAAAACTAGGCTAGACTTTTCTAACAGGGTATTCGAGTGTCATCGAGTGTCAGATGTTATGGGACTACTATGCTCATTGTTATGGTTTATAGGTAGCAAAATTTAACGTGGCGCCACGGTGGCGTAGTGAGTAGCACGTTTGCTCTCAGCAAGAAGGTCGCTGGTTCGAGTCCCGGCTGGGTCAGTTGGCATTTCTGTGTGGAGTTTGCATGTTCTCCCCGTGGTTGCGTGGGTTTCCTCCGTGTGCTCCGGTTTCCTCCACAAGTCCAAAGACATGTGGTACAGGTGAATTGGGTGAGCTAAATTGTCCGTAGTTTATGAGTGTGAATGTGTGTGTATGAATGTTTCCCAGAGATGGGTTGTGGCTGGAAGGGCATCTGCTGCGTAAAAAATATGCTGGATAAGTTGGCGGTTGATTCCGCTGTGGCGACCCAGGATTAATAAAGGGACTAAGCCGACAAGAAAATGAATGAATGAATGAAAATTTAGCGTTTTAAAAAATCGTTTTATTTTTTAAAAGCATGATCGTAAAACACGAATGCCGTTATTACAAGTGTAATAAAACATAAGCTTGTTTGTTGTAAAAATTCTTACAAAGTTGCCGTTGTAGCTTGTGAATTCTGTGAAATTTTTGTACCCATTGGTTTCGAGTGTGGTCCTGGAAAATCTCTGTTTCAAGGGCTATGTAGCACTTCCCTTAGCCCTACGCCTTCAAGCTATAGAAAATTGGGAGTCTATGCACTCATTTATATATAATACAATGCAAGTTATTATATAAAATAAGTTAAACTGTTAAAAGCTATTAGTTACTAGTTAATGTTATTAGCAGTGGTGGAAAGAATACTGAAAAATCCAACTCAATTAAAGTGCCATTACTTGCCTAAAAATGTAGTGCAAGTAGAGTGAAAGTATCTGTTGTAAATATCACTCAAGAGTAGTGAGTCGTGAGTATTACGCTGTAAAAAGCTGATGCATTTACATGTAGTTTGTGGATGTGTGTAAATGTAACGTTCTGTAGTGCATTTAGTTACTGCCCAGCCGGCACACAACGTCATAAGACAATTTAATATTAGGTTAGATTTAGGTCATGCCGTCAGATGACCAAAATTCAAGGTCTAGCCAGCATCTGAGGACACTGTTATTTTGATGTCCAATAACGACGTCAAATGACGTTGATATTTGGTTGATTTTAGGTTGTGTTAGAAAGTGACCAAAATCCAGCGTCGAACCAACATCTTAAACCAACGTCATATTAATGCCAAATACTGACATTTATTCGTCAGGTAGGGCAACTAAAATCCAACATCTGATAGACATCATAGTGGTAACGTCCACACAACCTCAAGCTGTAACAGCATTAGACGTTGATATTTGGTTGATTTTAGGTTGGACATTGGACATTGACTTCGGCCTGACCTTGGGTTCTGACGTCAACAAGATTTTCATTTTCAAACAAAATGCGTACATCCCCACAGCATTGGGTTGCAACGTCAATCTGACATCATGTTGACGTCTTGTGCCTGCTGGGTGTTTAGGCCATTTCGATCATCATACAGTAAACATCCGTCATCTTCTCATCAGTGACAAGTGTCTAAACAGTGTCTTTGAACATCTTCTTGGACACTTTTAATGCTTCCAAACAGTTTGCTGCAATTATAAATAGCCATGTCTTGAGGTAGTTCGTTATGAGGCTATTTAGTTTATATGTGTGATTTGATTGGACAGGAATCACAGGACTGTTTTCTAATCCACATCAGTGGTGGTAAGAGTACTGAAAAATCATACTCAAGTAAAAGTACCAATACTGGCCCAAAAATGTAGTGCAAGTAGAGTAAAGGTATCTGTAGTAAATATCACTCAGAGTATGAGTAAAAAGTAGACCTTTTAAAAGTACTCAAGAGTGGTGAGTAGTGGGTATTACACTGTAGAAAAGTTGGAGGAACGAACGAAAATATGAAGATCCCTACATACACTACATGTAACATATTTTCGTTTGTTCCTTCCAACCTTCCTTCAATTATTTGTTTGTTCTCTCCTTCCTTCATTCATTTGTTTGTTTACTCCTTCCTTCGTTCACTCGTTCGTTCGTTCATATTTTTGTTCCTTACTACATTAGGTTCTTTTGTTCATTCATTCGTTTGTTTGTTCCTTCCTTCCTTAGTTTGTTCAGTCCTTCCTTGAATTCTTCCTTCATTCGTTTGGTCCTTCCTTCTTTCCTCCCTTCATTTGTTCACAAATTTTTTCTTTCATATTTTTGTTCCTTCCTACATTAGGTCCTTTGTTCATTCGTTTGTTCGTTTGTTTCTTCTTTCCTTCCTTAGTTTGTTCAGTCCTCCCTTGAATTCTTCCTTCATTCGTTTGGTCCTTTCTTCTTTCCTCCCTTCATTTGTTTGCTCATTCTTTCTTTTATATTTTTGTTCCTTCTTTAGGTCCTTTGTTCATTCATTTGTTCGTTCCTTCTTTCCTTCCTTAGTTTGTTCAGTCCTTCCTTGAATTCTTCCTTCATTTATTTGGTTCTTCGATCCTTCCTTCCATTCCTCGTTCGGTCCTTCCTTTTATTTGGCCCTTCCTTCTATTCTTCATTCATTCCATTTAGGGATTGTTTAAGGCTGTTTGGTGATTTCAGTCATCATACAGTCGACATCCATCATTTTCAGTGACCTGCAGTCTATAAACAGTCTCTGGATCATTGCTTGTAAAGATTTCAGACATCTTCTTGGACATTTTTAATGTTTCCCAAAGGTTTTCTGCATTTATAATGTGCCCATGTCTTGAGGTTGTTCAGTATGATGTGATTTACTTTCTATGTGTGATTTAATTGGACAGGAATGACAGGACTGATCTTTCTACTTTAGACAATGACCATAGACAAGAAAGAAATAAAGTAGTGACTGCAGGCTGAAGGAAAGTAGTAAAAGTACCGATACTGCACTAAACATGCACTCAAGGGAAAGTAAAAGTCCACATTTAAAAAAACTACTCAGTAAATCACAATTCCTGAGAAAAACTTCTCAATTACAGTAGTGCAGAGTATTAGTAATTAGTTACTTTACACCACTGATCCACATAGACAAGAAAAAGAGACTGCAGGTTGAAGGAAAGTGGCGTAAAAGTACCGATACAGCACTAAAAAAGTACTCATTTTTAAAACTACTCGGTAAATTACAATTCCTGAGATAACCAACTCAATTACAGTAGTTTGAGTATTTGTCATTTGTTACTTTACACCACTGCTTAGTCATTAATTATGGTATTTATGGTATTTGGTAATTATGTTAACTAATAACAACCAGGTGTGTGTGCCAGGTTAGAAAACCAGGTGTGTGTGCTGTGCAGTTCGTGTTTCATCATCACATCCCACACTCATGTAGCCCTCCAGCACATTCCCCAAATTTTGCTTATCACTATGACACATGGCATATCTATTTTCCTTGCTCCTTTACAGTTGAGTGTTGCGGTTAAAACAGCCAAACCGAGTCCAAGGATCTGTCACCTGGCTCAACCGAAGCAAATAAGGATGACATTACCGCACTTCAGCTTGGAGTCCAGTGAGCACGAGATCGGCATCAGCACTACACCCTCCGCTCGCCTGCTGCGGCTGGCCTGTGAGTGGACATATTCAGAATCAGAATCAGTTTTATATTGTGTCCTGATATTCAATTATTTAATATATCATAACAATGAGTCGAGTTTAGCTTTATTATCATTCTGCTACATGTGTGGGCATACAGTGGAGCGAAATATGCAGGACCACTGTGGTACATACTGTACAGTTAATGTCAGAATTTTGTAGTTTTTCCCCAATTTCTGTTTAAAGGAGAGATTTGCGGATAACACTTTATAACTACACACTGAATGATTTATTAAGCATTAGTAAACAGTGAATTTATTATTTGTTAAGCATTAACTATACATTAACAGACATTAGTAAGCAGTTTTACTACAGCTACAAATGCTCTATTCTTGACTTATAAGCACATTTAGAATTCATTCATTCATTCATTTTCTTTTCGGCTTAGTCCCTTTATTAATCCGGGGTCGCCACAGCGGAATGAACCGCCAACTTATCCAGCATTTGTTTTACGCAGCGGATGCCCTTCCAGCCACAACCCATCTCTGGGAAACACATTCATACAGTATCATTCACACACATACACTATGGACAATTTAGCTTACCCAATTCACCTGTACCGCGTGTCTTTGGACTGTGGGGGAAACCGGAGCACCCGGAGGAAACCCACGCAACCACGGGGAGAACATGCAAACTCCACACAGAAATGCCAACTGGCCCAGCCGGGGATCAAACCAGCGACCTTCTTGCTGTGAGGCGAATGTGCTAACCACTCGGCCACCGTGGCGCCCCCACATTTAGAATGTGCCTAATAATTGTGTTTTCATACTTTGGTAATGATAAATTTTTCATTAGTAAATTAATTATTGTATAATTTACAAACCAGTTATTTAAGAATATTTGTTGGTTTTTAAAGATCATTCAGAATGAGTAAGTAAATGGGTAGCACTTTATAATAACTGCATGCTATGAATCATCTATTAAGCATTAGCAAATAGTGAATTCATGATTTGTTAAGCATTAACTCTGCATTAATAGGCGTTATTAACCTGCAGCTACAAATGGTCTATTCTTGACTTACAAGTACATTTATAATGTGCTTATTAATTGTACTTTCATAATTTAGTCATAAAAAATTAATCAGTAACAAATTAAGTATCGCATTATTTACAAACCATTTGTGTTTAAGAGTAGTTGGTGGTTTTTAAGATCATTCAGAATGAGTTAGTAAATGATTAATAAACTATTCAAATCAACATTTATATATTGTATTTTTCAGGCATATAGTAATGGTTACTATGTATGTTAATAAAAGCTTTATTAACTCAACTTCCTGCAGTTTTGTAACCTAATCTAAAGTGAGGACAGTTTATGCTTTATAAATCCCTTATAAATGACTATTCAATGCTCAGTATCAAATGAACAACACATCTTTGCAATCCTATCTAAATAAAAAAATACTGTAAAGTGTAAACATTGCTTAATAACAGGAGTGTAAAGTACAGCATAAAAGTGGATAAAAAGACAACAATATAATTTAACAGTATATTATGATACAACATTTAAAGTTATTTAGCGATGTTTAAACTGTACAGTCATTTTATTTTAGATAAGGTTGCAAAGATTTATTTTTCATTTTATAGTTTATTATTAGCCCCCCCCCCTTTGATTTTACTATTTCTTTTTTAAATATTTACCAAATTATGTTTAACAGAGCAAGGACATTTTCACAGTATGTCTGATAATATTTTTTTCATCAGGAGAAAGTCTTATTTGTTTTATTTCGGCTAGAATAAAAGCAGTTTTTAGTTTTTTAAAAAACATTTTAAGGTCAAAATTATTAGCCTCTTTAGGCAATTTTTTTTTTCAATAGTCGACAGAACAAACCATCATTATAACTTGCCTAATTACCCTAACCTGCCTAGTTAACCTAATTAACCTAGTTAAGCCTTTAAATGTCACTTTAAGCTGTATAGAAGTGTCTTAAAAATTATCTAGTAAAATTAGAAATTAGTTATTGAAAATATTATGTTTAAAAAAGCGTTCTCTCCGTCAAACAGAAATTGGGGGAAAAATAAACAGGGGGGCTAATAATTCTGACTTCATCTGTATATGATGAAGACTATACAGTGTTATTTTTTCATTAGATTATAAAATTTTGATTTTAAATATTGCTAGACTTCCAGAAAATCATATAGCACTGTGTATTCTATTTGTACAGTATTGTTGCTCTACTATGTCTCTCAATGTTTGGGATTTATTATATTTATTATTATATTTTATGTAGATACACCCCTGTACAAAATCATCCCAGAAAATTATGAATTCTTTGCAAACAGACTTATTCACTTGATCTGATGAAATGATGCATTCAATATCACAATATATTGTAGAAAAATAAAATATCATGACAGTTTTTTTTACAATATCTTGCAGCCTAGTCGTTATACAGTGCCATTTAATGTAACGTTTTAGGTCAATATCGTAATAAAAGCTTCAGCATTTATATGCAAATAGGCAATGTGATGCCGGTGAACTCACTTCAGAGAGGCTTAAATAATCATGTTCGTTTTTGATCTCTTATTATTTGCATTCTCAGCTCCTAAGCAGGTGCATCCGCAGCACACGCTCGCCCGCTCTGTTTCCTGGCCCATTCCAGATCACGTACTGAAGGCTGGAGCCAGCGAGAGACTGCAGACGCTGGCGCGACCCAAAACCCGTCAGGCACTGTTTGAAGGGTACGATCCATACCGGGTCAGTCCTGCTGCACGCTCCGCCACGGCCTCCCCTAGACTACTGGAGCTCTCTTTACCTCTGCCACGCAAATGTAGAGGACAGTAAACCAGCAAATTCAGCCAGCCATCACTACTGAAGCTTTTGGTACAGTTTTTATTATGTAAACAGAGATTAATTTATTTTTTCCTGAATATAAAGCAAACAATATACAATTATTAGACAAGGCAAGTTTATTTCTATAGTGCATTACTGGTCATTCAAAGTGGTTTGCGTAAACAAGAATAAAAGAAATATAAAATACAAGTATTAGAAATAAAAAAAAGATTAAAAACAGATTAAACTGTGTATTAGCCCTCATGTGAAGTTTACTGATTATTTTTCATTATGTTTTTATAGTGAAATGAACACAGCGGAATAAACCGCCAACTTATCCAGCATATGTTATCTGGTGGTCAGGTTTGGTACTGCACCCAAATAATAGCTGACTGAAAACTGATTTTTTTGAGACATTAACTTCAAGTTTGGGCGCCACAGTGGCGCAGTGGGTAGCATGATCGCCTCACAGCAAGAAGGTCGCTGAGCCCCGGCTGGGTCATTTGGCATTTCTGGGATTTTATGTTCCCCCCGTGTTGGCGTGGGATTCCTCCGGGTGCTCCGGTCCAAAGACATGTGGTATAGGTGGTATAAGTCAACTATAGGTCAAAATGAATGAATGATTGAACGTCAAGTTTGGTATATTCTTAGATTTTCTGTCAACTTTAGGTTAATCAGGTTTTGTAAAATACATGTTTTATGTAATTTAGTCAAATATACATTGATTGTTTTATTATTTAGTAAAGTTAAAGACAAATAATTTAGCGATAATTAAGCTTTTTATTTCTTTTTTCAATCTGACAAGTGTCTTTTTGAAAATTAAACCAAACCTTAACCTATGCACAAAAGTGCTGAAGTTTAATTTAAGTCGAGCATAATTTTTACGTCTATGATCAAAAAGTGGTCAACAGTTAAGAGTTTAATTAGGATTAATTAGGTTAACTATGCAAGTTAAGTTGATTAGGCAAGTCATTGGACAACTGTGGATTGTTCTGTAGCCAATTTAATAATCTTAATGGGTGGGAATATTGACCTAAAATATATATGTTTTTATTCTAGCCAAACTTAACCCCAGCTTACACTGTGCTAATGTTTAATAATCCTAAACGATCCTAAACTGCACAAACATGGCTCCCATATCACACTGTAAGGTCTCAGCTGTAATAATGTCAGACTGAAGGACAGTAAATTCACGCCAAACTTGGAATAACAAAGAAAAAAACTCACCTGGCGTTTGACATCATCCATTGACACTTTCACTAGCCAGTGTTTTGAAATGATTTCTCACTGCAAACATAAATGATCTGTAGCTGTAATTTTGCACACACCGTGCCTCAATAATAAAACCAGGAAGAAAAACCTGGTTTTGAGATTTCCTTGTGGGGTTGTTACTAGAAGGGATACAGCTGCAGCTGGAAGTTATTGGGAATTATGAATATTATTTATTAAACTACCTATTCATTATTGTAACGTGGAGGCTGAGGCGAAGTTAGGATCCATATGCAAGGTTTATTTTAAGGATGAGGCAAAGACATAATCGATTGACAGGCAAATAGTTGGCAACAGAAAAGCAGTCCAATCCAAGCGACATACAATGGCGTGAATCCAGAAGACGTAGTAAGAGTGCAGGCAGAAGTTCAATAACACAGTGAGAAGTCCAAAACAGATCAAGAGGGCAAAGACAAAGAACATACGTGAACAAGGCAGGCAAGGTCATCAACAGGATAGCAGTCATGAAAGTCGCTTGGAACGCTTGGTAAGGCAGTGGAACTGGCAATACTTCGCCCAGAAGCATGGCCTGAGCTCTTCCTTAAATACTAACAAACAGGAAGTGAGTGCAGAGGGAGCGGAGCTGAGACAGTGGTCGGGTGAGGGCTCCCTCTGCTGGCATGGCGTTACAATTATATTTTGTTAATGTCTACCCCAACCCTCAAAGTAATATATTATTCATAT
Organism: Danio albolineatus; assembly: GCA_903798035.1. NCBI lineage: Eukaryota > Metazoa > Chordata > Actinopteri > Cypriniformes > Danionidae > Danio > Danio albolineatus. Next base: position 2,451,411 of record CAIGQQ010032929.1, read on the forward strand.
TATTTGTTAAATTACCCATTACATTATATTTTATTAACATCTACCCAAACCCTTAACCTAACCCTAACTGTCATTTAAAAATATCAATTATTGTTATATCTACAGTGCCTCCAGAAAGTAATAATAAATCATTAAACAAATAGCCTGAATGAAAGGAACAAGAGGGACCAAAATCAGTCACCAGGTCTATTGCCCCCATATGGAATTAAAATGCCCCCTCAGTTATGACATTCTGGCGCTAAACCTGCGCTACTGACATTGCCAATTTTTGTTTTTTGGGGCTATCCTTATTATTATCAAAATGTATAAATTATCTAAAGTAATAAATATTAAACTAAAAATGGTGTTTCTTCTCATACAATATTAGTAATATCAAAAGAAACTTTTACCTATTTCATTCAAATTCAGAGCAAAATGGCAAAAGCACTCATGTAAATAACAAAATGCCTAAATTATTGTGAGAAGTGTAAAAAATACATAATATACAGCCTTATTCCAAAATGGAGTAAATTCATTTATTTCCTCAACATTCTACACACAATCCCCAATAATGACAATGTGGAAGAAGATTTTTTTGAAATTGTTGCATATTTATTAAAAATAATAAACCTGAAACATCACATGTACATCAGTATTCACAGCCGCGAAGCTCTAAATGGAGCTCAGGTACATTCTTTTTCCACTGGTCATTCTTGAGATGTTTCAGTAGCTTCATTGGAGTTCACCTGTGGTAAATTCAGCTAATTGGACATGATTTGAAAAGGCATACACCTGTCTATATAAGGTCCCAGGGTTGACAGTGCATGTCAGAGCACAAACCAAGCATGAAGACAAAGGAACTGTCTGTAGACCTCTGAGACAGGATTGTCTCGAGACACAAGGCTGGGGAAGGTTACAGAAAAATGTCTGCTGCTCTGAAAGTTCCAATGAGGACAGTGGCCTCCATCATCCGTAAGTGGAAGCTTTGAAACCATCAGGCCTCTTCCTAAAGCTGGCCGGCCATCTAAGCTGATCGGGGTAGAAGGGCCTTATAGGGAGGTGATCAATACCCGATGGTCACTCTGTCTGAGCTCCAGCATTCTTCTGTGGAGAGAGGAGAACCTTACAGAAGGACAACCACCTGTGCAGCAATCCAACGATCAGGCCTGTATGGTAGAGTGGCCAGACGGAAGCAACTCCTTAGTAAAGGGCACATAGCAGCCCATCTGGTTTTTGCCAAAAGGCATCTGAACGACTCTTGGACCATAAGAAACAAAATCTGATGAGACTAAAATTGATGTCACGTTTGGAGAACACCAGGCACCGCTCATCACCAGGCTAATACCATCCCTACAGTGAAGCATGGTGGTGGCAGCATCATGCTGTGGGGATGTTTTTCAGCAGCAGGAACTGGAAGACTAGTCAGGATAGAGGGAAAGATGAATGTAGCAATGTACAGAGACATCCTGAATGAAGACCTGCTTCAGAGTGCTCTTGACCTCAGACTGGGGCGACGGTTCATCTTCCAGCAGGACAATGACCAAAAGCACACCGCCAAAACATAAATGGAGTGGCCTCACAACAACTCAGTGAACGTCTTTAAGTGGCCCAGCCAGAGCCCAGATCTAACTCCTATTGAACATCTCTCGAGAGAATTGAAAATGGCTGTACACTATCGCTTCCCATCCAGCCTAGATAGAGCTAGAGAGGTACTGCAAAGAGGAATGGGCAAAAATTCTCAAAGACAGGTGTGCCAAGCTTGTGGCATCATATTCAAAAAGACTTGATGCTGTAATTGCTGCCAAAGGTGCATCACAAAGTATTGAGCAAAGGCTGTGAATACTGATGGACATCTGATTTTTCAGGTGTTTTATTTTTAATAAATTTGCAACAATAAAAAAAAAATCACATTGTCATTATGGGGTTTTGTGTGCAGAATGTTGAGGAAATAAATGAATTTAATCCATTTTGGAATAAGGCTGTAACATAAAATAATGTGGAAAAAAAGTGAAGCGCTATGAATACCTTCCGGATGCACTGTATATGGATCAATATTGATTGACTGGTTTGAAGTTGTCATTCGGATTGGCTCATCAGTTTCAGCTATTCCTATTGGCTCTTGGATCTGTTGTCACATACTGTACAAAATGCTGGGTTCCACACAATTCCTTCATGTTATCGCAACACAAATCGATTAAATTAACTTTAACTTTATTTATTTATTTTTTTACAAATTTAAGTGGACTGAACATAAAACAATTTAGTTGTCCCCCCCAAAAAAGTAAGGATTGTATTATTTCAACTCATTTCAAATAAGTTAAACTGCCAGAACTTCATCAGAGGGATAAATATAATCACAATGACCATTAAGCGGCTGTCGTAAACATGTCAAACCATCGATCAAAGATTACACATTTTAGCCCATGATTTCAGCAGTCTTTCAGGATTTCCTAAACTTGTCTCAGACGACCAAATCTTATCTGAAATTTCTCACTGAGTAAGGCTTAAAAGAGACTCTCTCCAGAATAAATACAGTCAAAGTCAGAGGTGTTAGCTTTTTGTTAGTATTAGTTAGGACAATTCTGAGGGCCCACTCCCTTTTGGGGCCCACAGAGTTACTATTAAGGGGCCCAAACAAACCAGCAACCCATAATACTTACCTAGATATTTTTCAAGATACTAGTTTTTTAGCTTAAAAATTAAATTAAATTTTTATTTTTTAATTATTATTTTTTAAAGATTTCTGCAGATTTTTAGTCCATCATTGATTGTTTATTTACTTGTGTAAATGTGTGTAAATGTATAGTTATTCAGTTTTTAAATAAATTTCAGTAATAATATTGACTAATATGAAAATATTCATATGATTTTTTCACAATACAGTTTGTAAAGTACTATTTTCTGTCTTTTAGTAGAGATTTTATTTGAGAGACTTGCTTTGTTTACAAAATAAAGTGGATCTAATTGGATTCGCATTGTAAACATTCAATTAAAGTTAAAAAGGTATTACTTTTATTTCATATATTAAGTTTTTAGTTATAATAATAATAATAATAATAATAATAATAAGAAGAAGAAGAAGAAGAAGAAGAAGTTTTATTTATATAGCGCCTTTCCAGAGCTCAAGGGCACTTTACAAAGAATGTAACAAAAGAAATAGTACAAGCAGACATTGAAAGAAACAGTAAACATGTTGAGACAACATTAGTTTTGCAAACATACAGGGAATCAAAAATAACAAACTGGAAATACATTACAAGACCTAAGAGACAAATATGTAGAGTACAGGTGGGTCAAAAAAAAGTGTTCAGTTTAGCAATCAGAAGAGTGACATTCAGAGAACAAGTGAGTTTTAAGTTCTGATACTCCCAAAATCATTCCGCATAAATCCGCAGATTTTTAACAAAATACTCTGCAGAAATAGCAAAAAATGTCAGAAGATTCCGTCTGGCCCTAGTAATTAGGCAAGTCACTGTATAATGATGGTTCTGTAGACAATTGAAAACCAATATTGCTGAAGGGGGCTAATAATTGACCTTAAAATGGTTTAATAAATTAAAACCACTTTTACTCTGGCTGAAATAAAACAAATAAGACTTTCTCCAGAAGAAAAAATATAATTGGAAATACTGTGAACAATTCCTTGCTCTGTTAAACATCATTTGGGAAATATTTGAAAGCGAATTCAAATTTCAGGCTAATCATTATGTCTTCAACTGTATCTATTGTTTCACATATCTTGTTGTTCACAGCCTGCAGTGAATAGTGCCCAGCATGCTAGTGTTCATCTGCAAATATAAGCAGTCGAGTTTGTTCAGCTGCGCATGTTATACATTATATTGACATTACAAGTCATTTAGTTAACCGTACTGTTGTGTTTGATGAGCAATAATTGTGTTTCTTCAGCCTGTTCCGCAAAGCACGTCTCGCACATCTGCTGATGGTTTATTTGTGTGCTCCGAGCTCCAGAGCGAGGAAAAAAACACTCATTTGCATGTTATTGAATGAGAATCTGCAGCAGTGCTGTACCCGTTCCAATATCCTGCTGTAACGGCTCTTTAGGGAAGCCGATCGCTGAAATCTGGGCTTCTTCTGTGCCGCTCTGATTACTTACACTCCACTTATAAGCGCCTGTTCATTTGAATCCGTAATCTCAAATGTGAAGTTTATTGCTCTGACTCAGCTCCGCATGCAAAAACAGTTAGATCACAATGGTGAACTTGCACTATGACTAATTTTAAAGCAAATTTCGCATTCTAGTTACGTCATTGGACATCTTCTGTACGTTAGTGGTCCTCTTTTCTGAGCAAATTAAGATCACTTTTTTTCTCTTGATTTACTAGAGACATCCAATAAAATGTCATTCAGTGTAATAACAGGCTCAAAAATTGTGTCTAGAATATTTAAAACAAGAATTGTTTAACGGTTCAGGACACACTGGAGTACTTGGAAAAAAAAGAGGTGAAGTTTATTTATAAACTAATTTCGAGAGGATCACGTGCTGATGATTGCTTGCAGCTGGTCCCGCATTAATCAATTTATGATTCACCAATCAGATGATTCCTAAGCCACTATAAATACCCTAAGTTCCATATCACGTTTTGAAGAATCCCCCCTTCCACCCCTACTTCCCCTCCTTTCCTAGATGTGGTGACACGGTGGCCCAGTGGTTAGCACTGTTGCGTCACAGCAAGAACATCACTGGTTCTAGTCCTTACCAAGCCAGCTGACGTCTCTGTGTGGAGTTTACACGTTCTCCCCATGCTCACGTGGGTTTCCCCCGGGTTCCCCGGTTTCCTCCCACCGTCCAAAAACATGCAACTTAAGTTAATTGACTAATCCAAATCGTCACCCTAGACATGCTCCTAGTAAGTAGTTATCTTTTCATAGCAATCACTATCTGTTCATTAGCTACCCGTAGGGGAGTTCTTGAGATCTACCTGAGCTCAAACTCTCCTCTCGCCTTGCAAACGGGAGGGAGCCCCAGGCTCGAGAATCTTATGAGCTCAGGGCTCTCTTCCGAGACAGCATGCCAAACAAGCTTTACAATCAATCATCAGCTAAGTGTGAACTCTGAAATAAATAAAATGATCAGATTTGTGTGTGTTGAGCATCAGTTAAGACAGCGTTAGCACCTGTCAGCTTTAATTGTGGGGAAACTGGATAATTTTGAGCTTTTGTCAGCTAATTTCACCTTCTGGGTTTAAAATTATTTTGGGGGGTGGATCAAAATCAGTTATGTAGCGCGAATCTGCTAGTGGAGTGATGACGCGTCAGTTTCTCATTATTATTCATAGCGGAGTTTTCTTATCCTGTGAGAAGACCCTGCTTCTTATTATTCATGAGAGCACGTGCTTTCTGAAGGCAAGGCAGACCTGTCAAGCTGTGACTGGGTGAGATCGCGTTCGCGTACATCATGGGTCGTATGTGTTTGTTTCTATGATCCATGGGGTTTGTTGCATGTTTTTCCCTGTGATGCTGTCAGGGCCAATACAGCAAAGCTGTTGGTTTGCAGCAAGCATTTTTTTATCGGGAGAGCTGTACGATAATTGGAGAATGGTGTACTTTGTCTTTTATCAGTTGAGTTTGTTACCATTCAGACACACCGCCTATATCTGTGCTGCTGTGTTCACACATGTCTAAAATCCTCCAGATTACGGGCAGTGTTAATGGTTGGAATAGACAGAGGAAGAGACCTGCTGCACTGCTATCCACTGTGTGTGCATTCAGACCCGGGGATTGAGCAGGAGAGAAGTCCTCCTCATTTATAGTGTTTACATAAACACGATTATCTTTATAATGATAGAGCTAAGTGTGGTTATGTGTATATGAAATTACGAATAACAAATGTAGCAGGACTTTCAATTACTGTTTATTTCTTTGCATTTTAACTTTGTGAACTATAAAATCATGGGTCCTCCTCACGGTTTGTGTCTCATTTTGTGAGCCAACTGACAGTTGTTTGCTCCCCTGTTTCTCCCCTGCACTGCCGGCCACGCCCACTCCTCCCTCTGCCCGCAGAGCTCCACGGCCATCTCTGAGCATTGTTTTGAAAACTTTCCGAGGTAGACTTGAACTGAAAGAGGGGGGTTTCATGGCTCTTTAATAATTTAGATACACTGAAAAAATGATTCACTGGATTAAGGTAAGTGGTTACAAACTATTTATATGGGCTGAATTTAAACAAACAAATTAAGTTGAACATGATGATGCATTTAATTCATTCTTAGTCTCTATTTTAGAGGTTGCCACTGCGGAATAAACCGCCAACTAGGCGTGGGACGATGACCGTTTTCAAGGTATACTGCGATTTGGAAAAGTCAAGGTTTTAAAACAGCCAACATTTTCTGCTATACAGTTCCTAATGGATGGGTAAGCTTTTTTTAGTTACAGTACTTTTTTTTTTTTGGTTTGTTTGTTTTTTAGGACAACAGTATCTCCAGCAGAAAAGATCTCCAAAGATCTCGTTTTAAATTGTAAAGAAACCTATGTTATTGGAACTAATGGAGACAGAAGTAGTCAATAATCCATTTAAATCATTCAGCCTGACTTGTTTACTGCTCCAAAATACTTGAAATGTTTCTCGAACTAAAATACATTGTGTTCAATGGAGAAAAAGGTTTTGTTTTTTAGCCAGACCTTTAAAAAGAATATATTTTAGAGCAGTAAACACAATACCGCCATACCATGAAACCATGATATTTTTATCCAAGGTTATACCGTCAGATTCTTATTACCTATTACCTATATACCTTATACCTTATAACTATTCCAGCACACGTTTTAAGCAGTGGATACATTTAATACTTTATTTAATATGCATAAAAAATCTTCTTTTGCTAAATGAATTTGATGCAGACCCAAAATATAATAAATAATATTTTATTTATATTTGGCATCTTCTGCACATTTTGCAGTTGCACTTTTTTTATCATGTATTGTAATAAGTAAAAGGTCAGGTTTTTAATAACATTTTATTTTCACAAAAAAAAAAAACATTGAACACTTCTTGCATTTAATATTTTCTTAATATTCATTAAAAATAACTTTTGTCAAATTTATTTCATCCAAACATAAAAGTAGTCTCATATTTGAATTTATTCGATTTATTTTTAATTAATGGGCGCCACGGTGGCCTAGTGGGTAGCACGATCGCCTCACAGCAAGAAGGCCGCTGGTTCGAGCCTCGGCTGGGTCAGTTGGCATTTCTGTGTGGAGTTTGCATGTTCTCCCCGTGGTCGCGTGGGTTTCCTCCGGGTGCTCCGGTTTCCCCCACAAGTCCAAAGACAAGTGGTACAGGTGAATTGGGTGAGCTAAATTGTCCATGGTGTGTGTTTGAGTGAGTGTGTATGGATGTTTCCCAGAGATGCGTTGCAGCTGGAAGGGCATCCGCTGCGTAAAACAAATGCTGGATAAGTTGGCGGTTCATTCCGCTGTGGCGACCCCGGATTAATAATGGGACTAAGCCGAAAAGAAAATGAATAAATGAATGAATGAATTTTTATTTAATGACAAAGTTTAGAAAACTGCTAATTTATGGATATTGGATATTTTTACAGTGTAAGTTATTCTGAATGACGATACATTTAATACTTTATTTACTATACATAAAATGTCTCTTGTAAAATGAATTTGATGCAGACACAAAATAGTCATTTATTTATTTTTTATTTAATTTATATTTTGCCATCTGCACATTTTTCAGTGTTTTGTTGCACTTTTTTATCATGCATTTAATAAGTATAAGGTCAAAATAAGTATGTTGTTCAATTCTTGTTGTTATGCTGTTATGACAATAAAACATTTCGCACAGACATTTTAGACATCACATAGTTATTAGACATTTTATTTTCACAACAAAACAAAACACTTTTCTTGCGTTTAATATATTCCTTGCTATGCATAAAAATCACCTTTGCCAACAAAAATATACTAAAATAGTCTAATATTTGACCTTTTTTAATTTAATCTAATTATTATTAACTAAAATAAGGAGTAAAAGAAGTAATAAGTAATAGACGAATGATGTGTGTGGTCATTAGGTGGGGAAAATAATAAGCTTGTGCTTCATCATGCTCCATTTTGGTTGTTTTGAAATGTATTTTGTTTAAGAATTGTTTTGTGTATGATTCTTATGTTTGAAAAATCAAAATCACAAATAATAATAATAATAATAATGATGATGATGATGATGATGATGATGATAATAATTATTATTATCTTTATTATTATTATTATTATTATTATTATTATTATTATTATTATTATAATTATCATCATCATCATTATTATTATTATCATTATTATTATTATTATTATCATTATTATTATTATTATCATCATCATCATTATTAATATGATTATTATTTTTATTATTATTATCATTATTATTATTATCATTATTGTTATTATCATTATTATTATTATTATCATTATTTTTATTATTATCATTATTTTTATCATTATTATTATTATCATTATTAGTAATAATATTATTATCATCATTATTATTTTTATTTTTATTATTATCATTATTATTATTATTATTATTATTGTCATTATTATTATTGGACGTAGTGTATGAGTGTGTGTGTGAATGTCAGAGTGTATGGGTGTTTCCCAGTAATGTGGCTGGAAGGGCATCCGCTGCATAAAACATATGCTGGACTAGTTGGCGGTTCATTCCGTTGCTGCGCCCCCTAATAAATAAGGAACTAAGCTGAAGGAAAATGAATGATTATTATTTTGTTATTTTATTTTCAGTCACAAGCAACCAAAGCCCTGATGTTTTACAGTTGAACATGTTTTATCACCTGATCACATGACAGAACCACCCAGGATCAGCAAGTCTTGCTAATTATAAATCATTTATGCTCACCATAAATCTTACGCCAGCCTATTTGCATATAGCATAATCTCAGCACGCATCGTTAGCAGCCGTAGCTCATAACAATAATGACAAGCGTGCGTGTGTTGTTTGTGTATTCTTGGCTAATGAAAGTGAGGAATGTGAACGAGTGTTTGTTTCTTCACGTCCGTGTTTTCAGCTTTCGATGGCTGGAGGGGTTTTGCAATTATACGCATCAGGTATGGTTAAAAACAAACCTGGCTATAAACCACATCTGATCCACATACAAATACACTTCAAAACCGGTTATCAAGCTATAAACATCACCTGCTCGTCCTGTAGGAAAATTAGATCCCAGCTGCTTGCAGATTCATCTAGATATTCAATCAATTCTGGTTTCATAACTATAAAGAATTGGAGTTTCTCCATTTGTCAGGTACCTAAAGGTCATGTGAAAGTAAAATAAAGGTTTTTAGATGATAGCGTCAGGACTTTATGTTAGTTTTAAGGATATCTATAAGCTAGTGTGCTTCAAAACAATGACAAAATTTGTATTTAGAAGATGTAAACATCAGCTTGTCAACGATTTTGTTTTACATCAACTTATTCTTCAGTTTCCCGCCAAATCATACCTGTCAACATTGGGATGTGAAAATAAGGGATACGCTAAGGGATAACCACCCCACCCCAAATCTCGAAATTAAATATGTTCTTCTGGAGCTGTTTCATTGTAAATTACCAGTTAAACGGTCAGTAATACTTTTTAATATTATTATTTACAAAAAGAAAATGTAATAGTATACATTAGCAAACAGTTTAGCTTATTAAAATGAGCTATAATAAAGAAGTAGAACCAAGTTATCAAATCTCATTAATCCTTTCTTCACTATAACTTACACATTCTGAATAAAGAGCAACGAATGAATCTCATTTTAGATTTTTGAGATTTTAGAGTTTGATTACATTAAATAACAGAGGTGTCACTTTAAAAATGCACACATCTATCGTTATAATGAAAGCATTCGACTGCTTTCCTAACGTTTTATGCTCATTTAGGACCAAATTAATTTGAAAAAAAAAAAAAAAAACATCAAGATCGACATCTTTAGATGTTATCATATTATTAATTATGTGTATATGTCTGTTCAAACACGCACTTAAAACCCAGTATCCACTTTCGTTACCCTTTAAATCGCATGTACAGAATCCGTTTGTTACGGTGGGTGTGACGATGACAACGGTGTGAGGATCCAAATGCAGATTTATTAAAAGTCAGTATAGCGGTGGTCATCAGGAGCAAACAGGTATATAAGGGAAATCCAGAATCGTAGTTAAATAACAGGCAGAAGGTCAATACACAGGTAGCAGGCACAGATAACAAATAACAAGACTAAAGTCAAAAAAACACAGAAACAGGAACAAAGGAAACGCGTTGTATGGTCACTAACAGATCGCAATACTCAGCAATGACTGTGTGCAAGTGTGCTGTTTATAAAGTGTGTGTAATCAGTCCAGAAGCAGCTTCAGCTGAGAGATTCTAATCAGATGGTGACTTGGAGCAGGAGTGTGTGTGTGTGCTGCATGACTGGATTTGTAGTCCGGTAACAAGCAGATTTGTAGTTCATGGAATGTTTGTGTGTGTGTCAACCAGCGATCTCTGGCTGTAGATCGCTGGTGATCGTGACACCGTTTGGGAAACAGCATCTATTTATCACTATGGAGCGCGTCAGCTGACAGTCACGCACCACTTAATGACTGTTTTGAGGATTGCATAGGAGGAGCGACGGCACCTGTAACGAAAAGGAAACGGAATCCCGCTGTTTTAATATTTATTTCAAAGTGTTTCATGCCTAAATAAACCGAAAGCAAAGAACTGACTCGCATTTAAGAGCAATGGGTGGTTCGGCGGTATGGGTTGCGTATATGGAGGATCGGCTCTTTAATGTTTAGTGCCACCCTTCAGAGAAAGACTGAAAATACGGGAGAAATTCGGGAAAACGGGAGGGTTGACAGGTATGCACCAAATCTTCTGACCAATCAAACGCTCTCTAGTATCTGGCATGCCCTGCCTCCTTTAAGACACTTCTCATTTGCTTTTCTTTTGATGCGCTTTGATGCTTGAAATAAAACACTATCAGGGGTGAGTAAATCAGCAAATGTAAGGTTTAACTCAGGTGAAAAAAATATTTGAAAACGTTTTATCAATTTACAATCTTAAATCCATATGCACTAAAAGTTCAGTGTTCATACGGTCATGGAAAACCTGGAAAAGTCATGGCATTTTAACATGGCATTTTCCAGGCCTGGAATTTTTTTTTGAAAAACAGGAAAACCCACAAAGTTTTGGAAAAGTCATGGAAAACAGATATCTGGATACTTTAATATAGGTTATTTACTTTTCTGTGCTTGGCCAATCACATACTCTCACATTATTAGTGCGGTGTAAGCATTATCTAAATCAGTGGTTCTCAAACTGTGGTACGTGTACCAGTAGTGGTACGCAGGCTTACTTCTAGTGGTACACGGAGGAATCGCTGAATAATAAAAGTTTTATAAGTTATAATTAAAGATTAACACACTTTTAACCCTTTGATGCGTACGATAACACGGATGTGATCAGTGATTTTATTAGACTAAATCTTTTATTTTAATTTCAATTTTCTAATATTTGTTATGTATCCTTTCATTTGAAGCTATTTTCCTCCCTGTAATGGTTGTTGGGAGCGTATTTTTACATCCCAACGCTGACAGGTGTAGTTTAATCACTTGCTTTTCCGACACACAAAGTCTACTTTAATGCGCATTAAGCAGATCTAATTTCTTATTTCTCTGTTCAAACTATTTAGAATGTTTAAAGTGGCTAATAAATAATCATAATAATAATACATATTCATAATAATAAGAATTAATCCGCAACGTTTTTGAACTGCGCAGGGCTGTAGCTGCTTAATTACGCCTACTATGCTACTGTATGTCAATACTGGTCATTATGGTGGTCCTTGGAGAATCAATTTTTTTCTGAGGTGGTACTTGGTGAAAAAAGTTTGAGGACCACTGATCTAAATCAATTTTACATAGATATAAATATAAGCTGAAACGAAATAGATTGTTGCGTGTTTTACGATATGCTGTAATAGAGTTGAACATGCGTCGTTTTTCTTTTACCACGCATATGTAGACATTGCATGAAACATGAGGTCATAAAAAATTACTTAAAAGTCTTGGAAAAATCATGGAAAAGTCATGGAATATTCGAAGTAAAAATGTGTATGAACAATGTAAGTTGATTCGTTCGGACTTAACTGTAAATGCAGTTCTACCCTCAAAACGAAAGTGTTACGTCGAATTAAAAGAATTATATGAATATCAAGCAGTGACAATTGTATAGTTACTTAAATTCTTACATACTTACCGTTGTAAAAATGCTGTGAGCATAAACGGAGATATGCCGGCAAAATATATATTATTGCGTCTCACTGCTGCAGGCCAGGACACCCGATGCATCTGTTATCACTGCTAGATTCTGTCCATATCCTTTCTTCTAAGTGGGAAATTTTAAAAATCCATAGTCGTGATCATTTTTTTTACCTTTTTGATCGTGTGATTTACTGTTACAGCCCTTAACACAACAAGACCGCAACAATGTATTTACTCAGCAAAAGACACTAAAAACCAGATCACAGCTAACGTTAAACTCGGATACCCCACAAATGTCCCATAACGGATACCCCACTATGTTCCATAATGCAACTCAATGTTTACGGGGGTGACGTCACCTGACAGAGACCGATTAGCTGTTTTTTAAAGGGGAGGAGCTACTCTATGCCCCGTCCCTCTTTATGTTTCTGTCAAAGATGGCAAATACAAAATCATCAGCCTAAAATGTGTGAGAAAGGAGACCAGAGGCAGATTTGTTTTAATGGAAGTCAATGGAGGAGAGGCGTCACTACACAGAATATGGATAAGTTGGCGGTTCATTCCACTGTGGCGACCCCTGATTAATAAAGAGACTAAACTTGAAAATGAATGAACGTCATTGCTCGATGCGTTTAAAATACTTCAAAGATGTGTAAAAAGTCTACTTGCATTCATTCATTTTCATTCAGATTAGTCTCTATCTCAGAGGTCACCACAGCGGAATGAACCGCCAACTATTCCGGCATATGTTTTTCACAGCGGATGGTAAATAACGGGAAACGCAATAATGGGAATGGCAATTTAGTTTACCCTATTCTCCTATACCACATGTCTTTGGACTTGTGGGGGAAACCAGAGCATCTGGAGGAAACCCACGCAAACACGAGGAGAACATGCAAACTCCACACAGAAATACCAACTGATCCAGCCGCAGAAGGTCGCTGGTTCGAGCCTCAGCAGGGTCAGTTGGCATTTCTGTGTGGAGTTTGCATGTTCTCCCCGTGTTCGCGTGGGTTTCCTCCAGATGCTCGTTTCCCCCACAGTCCAAACAAATGTGCTATGGAGGAATTGAATAAGCTAAATTTTACTGAGTTGCAGCTGGAAGGGCATCCACTGTGTAAAACATATGCTGAATAGTTGGCGGTTCATTCCGCTGTGGAGGGCCCAGATTAATAAAGGCACTAAGCCGACAAGAAAATAAATGAGGGAATTATCAACATATTAATTTCAGCAGAGTGAGTAGAAAAACCACTTATTGCACACTCAATCAACAAATAAGTCACATAAGGAACATTCTGTAGACCAGTGGTTCTCAAACTTTTTTCCACCAAGTACCCCCTCAGAAAAAAATGCCTCTCCGAGTACCACCATAATGACCAGTATTGAAATACAGTAGGCCTAATTAGGAAGCAACAGATCTAAACAGTTCAAAAACGTGGCAGATTAATTCTTATTATTACAAATATTTATTACTGTCAGCCACTATAAACGTTCTAAATACTTTGTACATTAACACTGTACTGTGCTTACAGCTAAAAAATAAATAAAATGCCAACATTTAAATTAAAAAGTGCTTTTAAAGTTAACTAAAGATAGCACTGTACTTAAAAAGTAAAAAGAAAACTAACAAGTATTATCATAAAGTAGCATATTCGTCAAGTTCCTTTGACCTCATAAATATAGGCGATATGGCATCATATTCATACATAAACTCTTTTTGAACTATATGTTGCATGTATATATGACTTATTTGTATGTCTTTAAAATCTAAACATTAACTTTGAATATATGAATTAGATTTACATATTTAAATCAGAAATTAGATCTGCTTACTAGGGTTAAAATTGTGTTCGTTCTTTAACTTTTATTATTCAGCGATTCCTCCGAGTACCACTAGAAGGAAACTTGCGTACCACTAGTGGTACACGTACCACAGTTTGAGAGCCACTGCTGTAGACCATTTCGGATAATGTAAACAATAACAATGGTCCTAACATATTTCCTGTTTTACCTTTTTAATTTCCACAGCTTCTGGGAATCCTAAAAGGTCCATATATTGCTAAATAATGTTATAATAGCTGTTTTAGAGTTGAACTGCCACGTGTTCGTATTAAATGAGTTTGACAACAACCAGGAAACGTTCAATGGCCAATGACATCCCCACATTGAAATGGTTAATAAATATTAATGTAAATTTATTCATACATAAATTGCAATATAAATTTTAGAGAGTAGCAATTGTGTTGGGTTTATTTTATGCAACATCTTTAAATGAATTTCTCTTACCAATCATCTCATCTTACAATGTGTATAGTAGCAGCCATAATTTATCAGCCATTCATTCATTCATTTTCTTTTCGGCTTAGTCCCTTTATTAATCTGGGGTCGCCACAGCGGAACGAACCGCCAACTTATCCAGCATATGTTTTACGCAGTGGATGCCCTTCCAGCCGTAACCCATCTCTGGGAAACATCCATACATTCTCATTCACACACATACACTACAATTTACTCTACCCAATTCACCTGTACCACAAACCGAAGCACCCGGAGAAAACAAGCGACCACGGGGAGAACATGCAAACTCCACACAGAAATGCCAACTGACCCAGCCGAGGCTCGAACCAGCGACCTTCTTGTGTAAGGCGATCGTGCTACTCACTAACTAACTCCAATGAAATTTCCCTCTTGGAATAACTCTATTTTTATGATTAAACACTTGCCTCTCGTCTTTGTAGTGTTTTGATTGGTTATCCTGCTGTCCTCTTCATGATGACGTTTAATCGTCTGCACATAATAAACACTGTGAGAGATGCGCGCGTCTGACCAGCGCCTGACACACAGACAGATCACATCATCATCTTCCTCATCGCATCTCGTGTCGTCATCGTGACATCACAGGACTCTTAAAAACTGTATGTCGGACAGAATTCGGCTTTATCTTCAACTTTATCCAGCAGGTAAAGCGCGTTCACGCTTATTCACTCTTTCGCTTTGAGTGCTCCATCAAGATCGCTAAGTCTGTCTAATATCATTGTGGTTTGATAAGAGAAGTGTAGACTTGCACGTGTTTTTTCCACTTACCTGTCTTTTTACCTGAAGGCAAGTGTATTATGTAGCCTAACAGATGCGGCTTTTTGCTTTCGTTATTTATTCAATGTAGACAGTGCATTTGATTTGCATATCTAAAATAATATTAAAAATTATTGATTGTTTAGTTTGAATATTTGGGCTACCGAAGCCCCCATATAACCTGTTTTCGGCCAAAGCGAGTTTGCGTAGGAAGTTATTTGAATGTTTCTCATTGCGCAAGAGTTTTGCCCCGAGATACACGTGACTATTGTGAATCCAGATTTTCTGCTGAAATCTCGCTTTGGTTTTTATTTGACAGGAGCTGACAGGACTCAGACATGAGCCCTCGAGCTGCACTCCTTCCCTGGATGTGTTTTGCGAGCATGTTCTTGTACACAGGTAAGACTGAATGTATTATGACTTGTGTTATAGCACTTGTTAGTGTTACGCTTATGTGTAGCCTGTGTAACAGTGTGTCTAAAACGTCTTAAAATGTCTTAAATCTCACAAGCTAAATTTGGTAAAATAAAGCTAAATCTACTATAATGTTGTGTTGAAAGTCTTAAATCGGTAACACTTTATTTTGATGGTTCATTTGAGTATTAGTCGACTGTCTGCTTAATATCTGATGATACTGACATTCAACTGACTATAAGAAACTTTGCAAGTACATGTCAATTTACACTAACCCTAACCCCAACCTAACAGTCTACTTATAATCTAATGAGAATTAGTTAGCATGTAGATGCAATGCAACTTAAACTCAACAAACGGACTGTCAAAACAAAGTGTGACCGTTAAATCTTTTAACAGGTATTAATTTTTATTGTTCATGTATAACCAGTGGCAGATCTAGGAATTTGTAAATGCAGGGGTCATGGTGGGGCCACAGTTTACAGAGGGGGCCAAGTTATTCAACTAAGCAATACATTTAGTATTGTAACTTAGAACTCTTTTTGTCCTATGAAAATACAGTATATATATGATAGGCATGGGACGATAACCGTTTTATCGGTTTGGAAAAAGTCAAGGTTTTTAAACCGTTCCTAAGGTATGGGTAAGATTTATTTTTATTATTATTTTTATTTGTTTGTTTGTTTTTAGGACAACAGCACAGTATCTCCAGCAAAAAAATTGTAAAGAAGTCTGTATTATTGTAACTAATGAAGACAGCAGAAGTCCATTATTCATTTGAATTATTTAGCCTGACATGTTTACGGTACCAAAATAATTGAAATGTTTCTCAAAATAAAATATATTGTGTTCAATGGAGAATTTTTCATTTAAAAAGAATATATTTCAGAGCAGTAAACACAATACCGCCATACCGTGAAACCGT
>CAIGQQ010032929.1:2468465-2491359 GCA_903798035.1 Danio albolineatus
TATATATATATATACAGTATATAGGCCTGTAATATCTTTTCAGGGGTTAATTTTACATCTGCAATAGCCCTTTAATTAAAAAAAAATTGTCAGTTCACTTTGTTCTTTAATAAAGTTTCTGCATAAACAGAATAGTGTGGATATAAGTTCACCAAATTAAAATAACTTTAACCCTGTATTCTGGCTTAATCTCGGACTGTGAAGAGCATGTTCAAGTGTGTGCAGTCCTGATGCACAGCTTTCATGTGGTAAATGTCCAGCATGATGCAGCTATTTAAAATAGCAGATCATTTTATATATGGGATGCTTATAAATTTCAGATCACGTTAACTGAAGTTTTTCAGTAAATGATGTCTGTCATTTTGACAGATTTGCCATCATTATTGTTTTGTAACCTTTTTATAGATAAAAAAGCCCAATAATTCTAAACAGAAGCGTCCGTGTTCCAGGGTAAATGACAGCACAGAACCCGTCTTTGCTTTCACTATTGACTTTGCAATGAAGCACACCTTTACCGTTGACATAACAGCTCAAAACGGTCATTTAAAACTACGAAATGATGACAGCTTTGAGCGGAATCGCTGAAATAAACACTTTAGCTCCGATCAACGAACGACATGTTTAGTTTTTGACTAAATGATATGACTATCTGATATACCATATGACTATCAATTCTGGTCTGTTCTAATACACTTTTAAAAGTGAACCAAGGCAAGCAACACTGTGACAATTTTAATCCCTGTTTCAGAACAAACCAGTCAATCTACAGGGATGAAAGCACTCATCATACAAGAAAAACAGCTGAAGTAACAGGTATCAGCGGCGTTCAACATGAATTAAAGTGCATCTTTATGTCCAAGCTTTAATATAAATCAGCAGTGACTTAGAAGAGAGGGAAACAAAGGGGGCCACACTGATTTAAAGAGTGGCCAGTGGCCCTGTGGCTCCACTCCTAGATCCGCCCCTGTGTATAGCTACCTAATCTGGCTATTAACACCCATACAATAACCAACAGTGGATCTCAGTAAAACCTTAAACTTTTAATTTAAAATAGCATTGACGTCACAATGGTGTAGTGCAGGGCTCAGGAACCTGAGAGCCATTTCTGATGTTTTTTTGGCAAATGCGCTTTTTTAAAGAGCCATTGGGGGTGTGGGTATATAACAAAACCTTTATTTCTGTCCGTGCACGGCTCAGAAAGAAACAAATATGGCGCATCGCAATGTATAAAGTACAATGTATAAAATTTATTCTTTTTGCTTTCACCGCTCATGAAGGCAGTTTATATCTACGTGCATGAGGTTACCACAGAAATGTAAGTTGCTTGCCCCTTATTGGTGTCGCAACTGAAGTTAAACCACAGCGCCGCACACACGCATTGGTTGAGACATCCTTTTATTATAAACTGAGCTCTTACACAATAAAAACACAATATAAAGCGATTGTAACTGTATTTTCAATAGAAAAATGGTGTACGTGTGTGGATGTTTTCCAGTCATGGGTTGCAACCGGAAGGGCATTCACTGCATGAAACGTGCTGGATAAGTTGGCGGTTCATTCCACTGTGGAGACCCCAGATTAATAAAGGGACTAAACCGAAAAGCACATGAAGGAATAGTTAATGTTACTTGATGCACATAAAATGAACAAACAATCACGTTTACTACAGTATTTGTTCATGTTAGTTAACCTTAGTAAGAGTTTGCATGTTCTCCCCGTGGTTGCGTGGGTTTCCTCCGGGTGCTCCGGTTTCCCCCACAAGTCCAAAGACATGTGGTATAGGTGAATTGGGTAAGCTAATTTGTCCGTAGTGTATGAGTGTGAATAATTGTGTTTCCCAGAGATGGGTTGCAGCTGGAAGGGCATCCGCTGCGTAAAACATATGCTGGATAAGTTGGCGGTTCATTCCACTGTGGCGACCCCTGATTAATAAAGGGACTAAACCGAAAAGAAAATGAAGGAATAGTTAATGTTAGTTGATGCGTTTAATACAGTATTTGTTCATATTAGTTAATGAAAATACAGTCACTCATTGTTAGCTCATGTTAACTCGCGGTGCATTAGCTAATGTTAACAAGGATGACTTTGGATTTTAATAATGTATTAGTAAATTTTGCACTATGATGACTAATAAATGCTGTACAAATATTGTTCATAATTAGTTCAAGTTAGTAAATACATCAACTAATGAAACCTTATTGTAGTGCAGGGGTCTCAAACTTGCGGCCCGAGGATGATAGTTTGTGGCCCCCGCCTTAATTTGAAAGTTTAATGTTGGTGTGGCCTACGAGTTTGATATGTATGGAACTTTACAGTTTTGTGTGTGGGGTTGAACGAACCCACCAATCACGGTGGGGTATATGACTCTCGGGGGCGGGACATCGGCTGGACTTGACGCAGGCAGAGAAACATTTCTCAATGAGCGAAAGTTACAGTAGCGAGTGTTTTCTTCTGTGCCTGCTGGCTGCCTCGTTTCTAATTGGCACGCTTTGTCCCAGCTAGCTTCATTCACAACACTTCAAACAACGTTTTTTTTTTTTAAAGTTGCTGCCCGGCGGTACATTAAAATATATAAATGTTTATAAATTAGTGCTTGATTTGAGCCAGATCTTGCTCTGGGAAATGTCAGATGTTTGTATTTTTCTTTCTGGTATTTATTTTAATTGATTCGGCATTAAAGAAAATCAAGGAACTCGATGCAGCCTAATGTAGTCGTCTGCAGTCACATATCGACAAACGCTCATTAGAAATAAGGGTCCCTGGTAACCCGGACCAATTATAAAGTCGCATTATTTGTGGGTCATTTGTATCACTCTACCTGCATTGTAAAAATATTAACTTAGAGACTCCCTCTTTTTCTGACAGCTTTGTAAATTAAACAATATTAGAAAACGGTAAACTTGAAGAACGGTTGACATCGTTCATTTGTCTCTCTGGGATTTTCCTCATGATTCCCAGCACTGGATTAGTTCTTGCCCTTTATTTGAAATCTGATCTCCGTGTTTAATGCAGACAGATGTGTGTGTGCTGTGTGGACTGCCAATTATAGTGCAAATCGCGTCTAGTTGTCACTGTGAAGAAGTCCAGTTACTGAAATGAGCGAAAACTATATTTAAGCTTTTTGTTATATGCTAAGATACAGGGTATATTTATTAAACAATGTAATGCCAGGCCAAGTTTTATTTAATTCAGTTTAATAAGTATTTTAAAACACTTTCTCTCTCAGTTTCATCAGCATTGCCATCTTCAGCGCCGTCGATCACAAAGTGTGTGATTATACAGTACACCAACATCACCTGTTACTGGAAAACAACTAATCTCCACCCGAACAACAGCAGCAGCAGCAGCTACAGACTTCAGATTAATAAGTAAGCCACATTTCACATTAACAAACCTAGCCAGTATATATTAGCGGGGTTTCTGGATATGTTTTATATCAGTATTGTTGTACTTTTTTTCGATGATATAAGCTGCTTTGAGAAGATCTGCATTGTATAAAATTTCATCAAATGTATAAATCAGGGGTGTCCAAAGTTTTTGGGCCGAGGGCCAGATGCAAAAAACAAAACAATGTCCTGGGCCAAATTTTACAATTTCACAGACACGCATATACATATATGTATGTGTGTGTGTATTATTATGAAATTATTTTCTACATTTTAAAATCATAATATATTTTATTTACCATAAACTCTGTTAATGTGAACAGTGATATTGTGCTTTCAATTTCAGAATTGATGCCAAGTCAGGAGTGAGTCGTGTAGTAAATATACGTAGCAAATCACAGAGGTGGCTGAGAACTTTTGTTTAGATTCATCAGTGAAAAAGTTTGCTCACATATATATGTGAAGCCAAACAGACTCATCATCCTTATTGAATGGCGTTTCATCAAGGGAAATTTGAATGAATCCAAACTCTTGTGAATCTCGGACATTTCCTGCACTCACTGTTGATTTTACTTCTTGGTTGCGCCATGGCTCATCAAAACGAGGTTATCAATTATGTTTCCTTCAGTGTGGTCTAAATGAAGGCACGTGATAGCGACACCCGGTGGTTATTTATTGAATTACATTAATTTTTTTACAGTGGGCCAGATTCTATTAATATTTATAAAAAGCCTCGCGGGCCGCCGCTAAACTGATTGCGGGCCACAGATGGCCCGCGGGCCGTAGTTTGGACACCCCTGGTATAAATTATTATCAAAACAACATACAAAAACATGTCAAAAATGCTAATCGATTTGATATCAGTTGACCTCCTAACTAATTGACGTCTAACACTGGCGTCAAAAATCGATCCAGAGATGTTGGACAGATGCAGTAATGCCTCATTCACACTAGCAGCGACTTTGTAGTACTTTGTCTGCCTGTCGCTTTGGGTAGTGACCTGCTGCAAACAGGTCTATGTAGGTATATACTGTACAGCACGAATATAACCGGCCTCTGAGCGAGCAGATAGAGGATCCCGTGAGCTCTTCTGGTGTTCTGTTGCTCAAGAAAGTCGCTCTTCATTTGCGTAAAGTTGAAGAATTCTCAGCTTTGTCACGTTGCGACCAAGGTTATTATAGTTCACAAAAACGAACAAAAAAATGAAAACTAAATTTTAAATAAATGTTGTTAGCTGAAACAAAAATAAAACGGGAGTTTTTTAAAAACTAGAACTCACTGAAACTGTATTGTGTACATACAAATCACACTGAAAATAACTAAAATTATTGCAAAAACCTCCTTTGTTTTCTTGTTTGTAAAGGTATTTAATACATAATCTTACTGTAAGTCTTTTAGAAGTGAATCTATTTACTTTGCGCTGCAGGTGTTTGACCTATACGGCAGCTCAGAGTCTGTAGTCCTATTGCCATAGACTGATGTCACGTGGCTGCCATTTTAGACAGCAAAATTGAGGCTGCGGTGGGATGAAACCTGGAAGTATCGCCTGAGTCACACAGGAATGTTATGTACCTGGCTGTATATCTTATCAGCGATGAGAAAGTGACACATATTTATACTTTCACCGCCGTCTGACCCGAAGGTCCATCTAAATGAATATTAAAAATAAAAAGGGATCAGACTTCATTTTCAGCTAAGTTAAGGGAAATGGCACTAGTTAGCTAACATTTTCTTTCCTAAACACACGGTTTAGATGCCATTTATCAAACTCAAGTTAATGAACTGCTTTTTTCACTATATTAGACTCGTCCTGATACAAAATTTCGGTTCTGAAATGTAAAAAAAAAATCAGTTTCCCGTTAACATTTAAGGCACTGTTGATGGCGTTCTTAAACACCACTGATTTGCCGTCGTGTTCACGTGCTCAACAGAAATGAATGTGATTGGCCGTGACGGTCATCAGTTCACTGCACTAGCGGCACTTGGCTGATGTTGACCGAGTGCAAATACAAACGAGCGGTCTGCTTGATGAATCGACTGATCTTCATGGCTTTCAAACGATCCAGTGTGCGTGTATCTGTGTTTGCAATCTTTGAAGAGCGGTGAACTGATGACCTTCACTGCCAATAACAGTCATTTCTGTTGAGCACTGGTGAATACTGTGGCAAATCAGCTGTTTATGAACGTGCTCAGCGGCACTTAAATGTTAGCGGTAAATGGAGGTTTTTAAAACTTCAGTACCAGGACAACACTATTACCGACAAGACGAAGTTGTGCTAAAGAGGACTGCAGTGTTTTATCTTTCACCGGGTCACGCAGGCTGAAGCAGGGAAGCCCCCACGGTGTTTACCTGTTGCCATGAACTAAAGTCTAGGAGGACACTTAAGCGTATTGCTCTTAAAGTGAAGTTGTTTGATGACTAATATGCTTCAAATTGTTTAAATTAAACTTAACAGAATGATATTAAAGTGATGTTTACACCATTTCTGCATTTTGAAATCGAGGCAACAGCTGGAGGTTTGTAGTCCACAGCATGTTGTTGCAATGTTTACAGTGCTGATCCTGTACTTCTGGATTTCTTCCCACCGCAGCCTCGCTTTCATGTTTTAAAATGGGCCAGTTGGAGCTGGTTCTCCTCCAGTCATCCTCGCTGTTGCTCCCATGACAAAAACAACGAGTGGACATAACAGAAGCACGGGGATACCATTAAATACAGAGACAACTATTACTTTAACACGTTTGTACCAAATAATGGGTTTTATTTTTGTATCACAATCACGAACAAATCTTTTTAATAAAAGATCTTTTAAATAAACCGGTTGAACTAGTTCACCAAATTGAACTGAATCATTTAAAATGACTCGCGTCTTCAGTAAGCACTCATCCACAAACTACTTACTTTTTAACAAGCCTAATACCCCCTTTGACTCTAAATAATCCAATATATGCTCCTATTCAGTCATTAGATAAGTAACATTTCACTGAGCTCAAATTTGAGAAGCTGTGAACCGACAATACTGCTCATGGGTGATTCAGTGACTCAAACACAAACACATGATTGCCATGCCTGCTGTGACTGAACTAAACTTGAACAACTGCACTGCGGGTAAACTGAGGGCTTAAATGAGAGGATCTGGTGAAAAAATGTAAGTTTATTCCATAACAGAAAATCATAATGAATTTAAATAAGTAAATCATGCTTCAGTTGGGTTGCAAAACTTTACTGTGAGACATTTTTCAGATCTCGGTGATGTTTTAACTGACTGAAATTACTATTTTGCTTGCTGACTGCATAATTTTGGTATGTTGAGTCATAACATCCGTGTTAAATATCTTTCCATCACTTCTGTGTATCTAACCTCAGAAGCAGCCTTGCACACATATTGTACTTAAGGCTGCTATCTTGTGTATTTAAATTTGTGGATGGGTAGATTGTAGTGGTGGTAGATGGTAGGGGTCATGTGTCCTCTGAATACAGGTTTCAAAAAATGTAAGTTTTTATTATATAATTTTTTTTATAAATTATATAATTATATAATTTTTATAAATGAGTTTTTATTATACAATATTTATTCTGATGATTTTGAATCTTTTTTTTTTATTGCAATTTTAGAACACAGAACATACAAGGGCAATAACAACATTATATGGACATCAAAACAAATACAATATAACAACAAAAGAAAAAAAAACAATTTGTCAAAGAAAAAATTTAAGGCTTTAAAATAATCAACAGTTCTTTTTGCTTTGGTATTTGTTGTTTCTTTTATCGTGCATAGGTAGGTAATGACCTATTTCTATTTTAAAGTGAGTAAAATTTGTTTTTTTCACTGTCCATTTACATTTATGAATTAAAAAAAATCCATATATAATATGCAAATTAACAATATACCAAATATTGTCATCTGTATTCTCATAAAAAAATAAAACACCTTTTTCTTTAAATTCCAATGCAATATTCGTATTCTGCTTAACAAAATAGAAAAGATCACACCAAAACAATTGTGTATAAATACAATCATAAAATAAATGAACAATACTCTCTTCTTTATCATTACAGAAAGCACATTTTAAATCAATCTTTACAAAACTTTGCAATTACCTGTTTTACAGGATAAATACGATGAACAATTTTAAATGATACCTCTCTAATTTTATTACTTATACAAAAACGTCTGGAAATCTTAAAAGTCTCGTTCCAGTTGATATCTTGAAATTGTGATCTCCAAAAACCAATGACAGAAGGAACACTGACAATCCGGCAAATCATTCTATGATAATTATTATATATTTTTTTCTTTTATATTTATACCTTCCAATTTAAAACTAAAATATATATTTGTATTTTGAACTGTAGCATTTTCCAATCATTTCTTAAGCTTTGAGTGAATACCAATGATGATTTTGAATTTTGCATCTAACAAATATTCTTATTTAGAAAAAAAATCTAAAACTAATACTAAAACTATTAAAACTAAACTAAAGCTAAACAATTTCAAAATATAGAAACTAATAGCAATTTTTGGCTGGTCAGACTATCTGGAAACTCTCAACCGAAACGTACGGTTACCTGTTTAGTATGGCATGATCATAGCTAAAAAAAAATATTCTTTGTTTCTGGAAGAAAAATGTTAGGCCTCTTTTTTTTTTTGACTGGCTTCTCGGACTCACCTACACTTTACCTTTGGAAAGAATTAGATATACCACTTCTGGGAACTCTGCGAAATTTGATAAAATGTGGGATCCTGTCTTTTTTTTTCTCCCTAAAGCACCATAAAGACTAATAATGTTTAATTTCGAAAGATTTATAATTTTTTTTCTCTCTCTCTCTCTCTTTCTTTACATCCATTGCTGTGTCTTTTTGTAGATCATATATGTCTTGTATGTCACCATTTTGTCTTTTTTCATGCTTTATTTTACATTTTGCACAGATTATTGTTTCATGATGGGTTTGTCTGTCTGTTCTTTGTTTTTCTATGTCTGCAAAAACTACAATAAAAAAATATATTCCAAAAAATATATATATAGAAACTAATAAAATCTAGTAAATCTCCCTCTAAAAACTAATTAAAACTAACTGGATTTGAAAACAAAAAGTCAAAACGAAATAGAAACTAAAACTAATGAAAAATCCAAAACTATTGTAAACTTGCTTGCGACACCTGGTTGCTGTCACTCGTGTAGACGGAGGTCACCAGAAGTAGCTTGCTCTCCGTTGAAATGAATTGTCACTTGTCGCTTTGAGTCGCTCATAGTGTGAATGAGGCTTTAATATTAATTTACAATGACGAAGGGAAAAACTACTGAGAGATTTCAGCTGCTGTCTGGGCTTTCACTGCCTTTCTACACCTCCATTTCTTCATGTGTTCAATACTTTTTCCCTGCGTCATTTCAATTTATTATGTTTAACTTAATTTGTAGTTTAATTAGATTTGTTTTTTTAACATATTTGGATTTCTTTGGTTGTTACCAACATTCGGGGAAAATCTCAAGTCAACGGCACCTTTGGAAATGTTTTTTTTGAGAAAAACGTTGACGTGTTCAGTACTTTTTCCCCGCTGTATATATTTATGTAAATGTACACTCTTTTTTAGTCTTTTTAGGGGCTTTACAAACTACCCTTTCAGTTAATTGTAACTCCATTACTAATATCTAGACTTGGAAGTGGTTAATATTTTGTGAATGTGGTTTGGGAGGTTAGAAATCTGATAAAAGCAATGTATACCAAGCACACTCATCTTCAAGTGGCTCCAAACTTTTGAAACATTTGTAGACAAGTAAGATATATTGAAGATTGTTAGAAATCTGTAGCCATTTACTTCCAACAGAAGAAGGAAACTCAAACGGTTTTGTAACAAGTGAAGTGTGAGTAAATGATAACAGAATTTTAAATTTTTTGGTGAACTGTCTCTTTAAAAGCCCAACCAATTACTACCCTCCCATGTATTCAAGTTATATAGTAAACTGCGTAGCATTCTTCAATCTATCAATTTTAACAAGGAAAAAAAGTGAAAGCTTATAATTTTTTTATCATGCAAAATTGTATATAGGGTCATTCGTGACCAAACGTTATGTAAATGTAACTTGTGAATACTCTTCTTGTGTAATTCTGCACAGAACCTCTTGCCAAAATAAAAACAGCTTCATCCCGGTGGGTGTCTGTGAAACCAGAGGGTCCAACTGCTCCGTTCAGCCCATTGATTCAGCCTTACACTGTTTCCATGCTGATGTTTTGATGTCCACAAGCAGTGGATCCATACGCTCGTCGCCGTTCTTCTTCGAAGGAGTCAATGCAGGTATTACCAAAGACTATTGAATACACGTAAACATGTCACTCGTATGGTTTTGAATGGTGAAAAGTGTCAGGGTCAATATGGCGAATGAAGCACTGCCCTTTACAACCCCAAACAGAAAAGGTTGGGACAGCATGGAAAACGCAAAAAAAAAAAAAGGTCACACTTTATTTTGATGGTCTGTTTGCCTGAAATTAAGTTACACTGCAACTAATTTTCATTAGATTATAAGTAGACTGTTAGGTTGGGGTAATGGTAGGGTTAGTGTAAGTTGACATGTACTTAAAAAGTTTCTTAGTCAGTTAAATGTCTGTTGAATGTCAGTATCATCAGATATGAAGCAGACAGTCTACTAATACTCAAATAGACCATCGAAATAAAGTGTTACCAAAAAAAAGTAGTGATTTCTAATTTTCACTTGTATTTCATTGCAGACAATACAACAAACATTGGATTCCTCGGGAAATTTTTATTACTTTCAAAATGACCTCGTTCTCCAATTTGGTTCTTACGAAACGTTTTAAAAAACGTTGATTGTAATTATGATTTTGGTACATGAGCGGCAACTAAGAAAGGTCTAGTCCAGGGCTATTCAATTAGTTTGTCATGGGGGCCAGTTCATGAAAAGCATCCCAAAGGAAGGGCCGGAGCGGTATGACTTGCAATATAAGTGAGGACACAACTGCATATGTTGCATTTCTGCTCCTTAAGACACCCATGTTGTCTTTTTCTATGAAAAATGTTAATATGTTGTATTTTGAAACTACATAATATCAGTGTATTATACAATGTGGCTTTTTTTAAACAAACATTCATATGTTGTATTTTCAAAGCACAACAAAAGCAGGGCATTGTTCAAGTGGGCTTCTTCTACATTCACACACATTCATATGTTATGTTTGAACTGCAAAACAATTATGGATGCAACAATCATAGATGTTGGTTGTGCGATTATAGTCTGAAGAATAATCATGGTTTCACGGTCATGTAAATTTAAGCTTTATATTAGGTAGGCCAAAGTATTTAGATTAACTGTTGTTATCATCTGCGTTCATACATACATAATCATTTTCGCCTAACATATATTTTGTTTACATTGCGCTGAAAGCCACGCTCAAACTCAGCACTACAGCACGAGATGTTTTCTACTGCTTGCACCCGGAAAGCCGCGAGCGCATTCCTCCGCTTGCATGCGCACATTAACATATATTCTAACATTAGAAATAACAAACTTGCGCGCGGAAAGGACGTGATATTGGAACAGCCCTCCACTATAGTTTATCCAGAGTATGTGCGTGCGTATTGGCCTCAGTGTACAAGCTCGGAACTTTAAACTAGCACGCAGGTGGCATACTGTAACTTTGTTTAGTTGCAGCAGTTTCATTCTGTGCAACAGAAACGCGGCATTAAGAAGCCTTTACGATTAATTAACCGTGACGAATTAAAGCACAGTTAATCGTGAAATCGCCGAATCGTTGCATCCCTAATAACGATATCAGTCGATTGTACAAAAGACCTTTTCTACACATATCCAAATGTTTTCGGCTGCCCGCACCACTCGCTCAGGTGACTCACGCTCTGCGTAGCCTTCAACTGCAGCTTGTGCTGTATTAAACAGACGTACGTCACTTCATCACTATAGCGGACGTCTTTCGACTGAACTAAATGTATTTCTGATGTCTTGGTCATACCAATTGGAGGGCCAGAATAAAATGCCTCTGGGGCCGGGTTTGGCTGCCAATTGAATAGCCCTGGTCTAGTCCTTTAGGAGCAAAGATGGACAGAGGATTGCCAGCTTTCCAACAAATACGTGAGAAAATTATTAAAATGTTTAAAAACAATGTTCCTTAAAGAAAGAGATGAAGACATTTTGATATTTCACCTTTAACAGTGCATAACATCACTAAAAGATTGAAGGAATCTGGAGGAATTTCAGTGCGTAAATAACAAGGGTGCAAGCCTAAGCTGAACAACCGTGATCTTCGATACCTCAGGCGGCACTGCATCAAGAATAGTCATTCATCTATGAGCGATATCACCACATGGGCTTTGGCAAACCTTTGTTAAGTACCACAATGCAAAGTTACATCCACAAATGCCAGTGAAAACTGTACTGTGCCAATAGGAAGCCCTATGTTAACAGTGTCCTGCAGCGCTGCCTTTTTTATTATTGTTTTTCATACTGTCCCAACTTTTTCTGATTTGGAGTTGTAGTACATGAGCCAATCAGCGATCCCTATATGATGATTCTCTGGTGAAGGGGCTTGCACCAGATGTGAGTTTCTGCAGATTTTGTCTGATTCGAATGTATAGAAAAGAAACTAAAAAGACTTTCAAGAGTTCACACTTAGCTGATGATTGATTGTAAAGCTTGTTTGGCATGCTGTCCCGGGAGAGAGCCCTGAGCTCATAAGATCCTTGAGCCCGGGGCTCCCTCCCATTTGCAAGGCGAGAGGGGAGTTTGAGCTCAGGTAGATCTCGAGAACTCCCCTGCTGTAGTAGCTGATGAACAGATAGTGATTGCTCTTAAGAGATACTACTTACTACACTCTAAAAAACACAGTGTTTAAAAACTACCCAAATTGGGTTGTTTTTAAGCCTATTGCTGGGTAAATATAGAACAGAACACATTAGGGGTTAAATTAATCCAAGTTATTGGGTTATTATTTTTAACCCTAAAAATGGGTTGTTTTTTCTACCCAATAATTGGTTATTTTTACTTAAATAACAGGTTCGTTTGACTAAATTAATAGGTTATATTTTCAAATGTAATTTTTATTTCTTTAAAAAATCATTAACCACATAAAAAACAAACAGGTGAATATTGTATTAGCTTTATTCATTTTTTGTTCCATTACATTTTTTCAGCACATTACAGTAAATACGCTTTACCTCAGAGATCATACAAAACTAAATACAAATTGTGAACTGCATTCAAAACAATTCGTTTCATATTTATGGGTTGCCCATAAACATTTATTATATATATATAATAAATATATAAATATATATATATATATATATATATATATGGCATCGTAGTCAGCCCCTGCTGGGAGTTGATTTGACCCAAGAAGCTGGGTTGATGTGTCTGTGTGGTGCTAGGGTTGCATTGATTCAAGTCTTAGAAATTATTACCCAGAAAATAACCCAAGTTTGGGTTACATAGCACAACCCAAAAACTACCCAAGAGTCTGAAAATAACCCCCCAAAATTACCCTAATGCCTCAACTCAACATTTGGGTAGAAAAAATAACCCCGGATTTTTTAGTGTGTAGGTGCATGTCTATGGAGCCGATTTGGATTAGTCGATTACCTTAAGTTGCATGTTTTTGGACGGTGGGAGGAAACCGGGGAACCCGGGGGAAACCCACGTGAGCACGGAGAGAACGTGTAAACTCCACACAGAGACGTCAGCTGGCTTGGTAAGGACTAGAACCAGTGATGTTCTTGCTGTGAGGCAACAGTGCTAACCACTGGGCCACCGTGCTGTCGATCTAGGAAAGGAGGAGGAGTAGGGGTGGAAGGGGGGTTTCTTCAAAACGAAGATGGCTGTGATATGGAACTTAGGGTATTTATAGTGGCTGAGGAATCGTCTGATTGGTGAATCATAAATTGAATAATGCAGGACCTGCTGTGATCAATCATAAGCACATGATCCTCTCGAAATTAGTTTATAAATAAACTTCACTTAGTTTAGAAATTGTTTAGTTTTATTGGTGGTTCCTAATATTAAGTTTTATCGTAAGCTTGGCAAGTAATTTTGGAGAATTTGATGTTTCCCCATTGAAACAGAATGTCCAAGCATCATGCCCAAGAGCATTTTCAAAGATGTCTTTCCTTAAAGGCACCCTAGTATTACACAATTGACTAACACTACCTGTCATTATTAGGGCTGCACCAACTCGATAGTCTTGCGATTTTTAATAACTGGCTCTGTAATCAGCTATAAATCAGAATCACACAGTGTCAGGACAAAAACACACACTTGTGCGATACTCTATGCCATTTTGTAGTGTAAAGAGTATAAGTAGCGCATTCACACTTACAATTCAATACGTTCTAAAAAGAATAAGTGTACTTGAAAATACTACTGGGTCGTCATGGTGGCGCAGTGAGTAGCACGATCGTCTCACAGCAAGAAGGTCACTGGTTCGAGCCTCGGCTGGGTCAGTTGGCATTTCAGTTTGCATGTTCTCACCGTGTCTGTGTGGGTTTCCTCCAGATGCTCCGGTTTCCCCCACACATCCAAAGACGTGGTATAGGTGAATTGGGTTGGCTAAACTGTCCGTAATGTATGTGTGTGAATGAGTGTGTATGGATGTTTACCAGTGATGGGTTGCATCTGGAAGGGCATACGCTGTGTTAAACATATGCTGGATAAGTTGGCGGTTCATTCTGCTGTGGCGACCCCTGTTTAATAAAGGGACTAAGCTGAAACGAAAATGAATTATTAATGCTTTTACTGTACTTTGATAATACGGCCTTAGCAAACTTTTAAAAGTCTTAAAGTACACAGTGGCATTTATTCAGCCTTTTTAACACGTACACTCTCAGTTTTAACAAGTCAGACAAGAAACAAAGACTGAAGAGAATAAAAACACACCTGCACGCTCCTTTCATGTGTCGTCTCTGGTGACGCGCGTATCTCAAAAACTATGTTATGCAAATGACCCTCTATCTATCATAATGCGATCCGTCTGTATTCGTCATGCTTTTTGCACCTGTGTTCAGTGTCAAATGCGTTTCGAACAGTCTCGTATGAGACTGCAGAAATAAACAAAGCGTCTGTTCTTTTGTGTTCATATCAAGTGTTTTGTTTCTGCTGCAGTTCAGCTTCGACCTCCACAGATCACACATCTCAGGCCTTCAGCGAATCGCTCCGAGTGTTTGGAGGTGGTCTGGAGCATCACTGAGAGCTTTCTTAAGAAAGAGAGGGTCTTCATACAGCTTCAGATGGAGTACACAATACATGGACAGGTGTATATATGTTTATGTCTGGTGTGCGGGAAAATATAAGATAGGACAATATATATGTGTAGTCTTATCTTATATCATATCTTTTACTCACTATATATATATATATATATGTGTGTGTGTGTGTGTGTGTGTGTGTGTGTGTGTGTGTGTGTGTGTGTGTAAATAGTGAGGGAATTTTCATTTTTGGATGAACTATCCCTTTAACGATGCTCTCCTCTGATGATTCTGCAGACTCGATTACAGACTGAACAAGCGTTTCCCCAGCAGGCGCTTCAGCTCTGTGGTTTACACCCAGGATCGAGGTATACGGTGCGACTGAGAGTGCAGGACAGGCGAGTGCAGGACCACTGGAGCTCATGGACATCTGTAGAGACCACCACAGCGGAGAGAGGTGAGACAACAGACTACGTGCTTTAAAAGGGGAACTATTATTAAGACGAGATTTAACCCTTTCTGCATGTCTAGGTTAATATTGACAATGAGTTAAATTACTGGTGGTGACATTTTCAATAGTTGGTGGATATTGGTGGATACGCGTCCCCTCCGTCAATGCTAAATCTACACCCCTGCATATACTGAAGGATGCTGGAAAAAAAAGGCTAATGACTTTCATAGTATTTATTTTTGTACCTACTATGGATGTCGATGGATGCTTTTTTTTTTTACAACATTTCTCTCAACATCTTCCGTTGTGTTTTGGGGTGAACTATCCCTTTGAGTTGTATTAGTGTAGTTAATCGTGGCTGTGGAACTGAATATGAGTTTTTGTATTGTTTTTTTTTTCCTCAGCTCCGTCTGCGGCTCCTCGAATCTGGAGACAGATCCATCCTGCAGGAGAAGCTGGAAAGAGACGCCTCACCCTGCACTGGAAGGTTTGCTTTCGTTCTGTACAAAACTGGTTTTAAATACACACGGTGAGGACGTGATTAAGAAAATTACCGCAAGACTGTGGCAGATATTTAAAAAAAAAAAACGGAGGCAGAAAAACAGGAACGTCTTCACCAAGTCAGTCGTTGACGTGCTACTATCATACTATTGTTGTAGTTCTGTTATTGAACTTCAGCTTTAAATAAAGATGATTCATCTGAAGTTCCTTTAAATGACAGGGCGTCTGCGGTCTTAAAAAGTATTAAAAGTTAATTAATCAATGTAGAGTATGCATATGGACATGATCCATATCCATGATCCACTCTGCCCATAAATATGACATTCAAGACCCATATATGTGTTCCCAGATCAAAGCCATGTCCACTCTGCCCATAAATATGTCATTCAAGACCCATATATGCATTCCCAGATCAAACCCATGCCCACTCGGCCCATAAATATGGCATGCAGGACCTATATACATTTCCAGATCAAACCCATGCCCACTCGGCCCATAAATATGTCATGTAAGACCCATATATGCATTCCCACATCAAACCCATGCCCACTTAGCCCATAAATATGCTATGCAGGACCCATATATGCATTCCCAAATCAAACCCATGCCCACTTGGCCCATAAATATGGCATGCAGGACCCATATATGCATTCCCAGATCAAACCCATGGCCACGTGGCCCATAAATATGGCATTCAAGACCCATATATGTATTCCCAGAACAAACCCATGCCCACTTGACCCATAAACATGCCATGCAGGACCCATATATGCATTCCCAGACCAAACCCATGCCCACTAGTCCCATAAATATGTCATTCAAGACCCATATATGCATTTCCAGATCAAACCCATCCCCACTTGGCCCATGCCTATCCCTTATGGGGCCCATGTAGTCAGCTCATATGGGCTTCCTATGTGGGACTCATACTACAAAACGTACATGGGACCTGCTGATTTCATCCAGCCAAAGCCCATGCCCACACAGTTCCCATGGAACCCGTAGTTAACCCATCTGAGCTCCACATGTCATTGCTAGCTGGGATGTGCTATAGGTGAATTGAATAAACTAAATTGGCCGTAGTGTATGAGTGTGACATTACCAGCGCCCTTCTTGCTGTGAGGGGATTGTGCTACCCACTGTGCCACCGTGATGCCCAAAACAAGTATATATATACATTTAATAATATCTTTATCTTTTAATCTTTAATGAGTAATCTATTCCTGCAAAGTGACTATTGCAGATACACACATCACGATATGGCTGCTCCAATATTGTTTAACCCTAGTCGCAATGATGAACTGGAAAATATATATTATAATATATTAATCTAAACCAAACAATTGACCATTAAAATTTAATCAATGCTTAATATATAAACCTTCCACTTCTAAACCATAACAAAGCAGCGTCACAACTATAGAGGTATAAAGCAGATCAGGGGCAGTCTGGCAGATATGAGTGTTTTCTTTAATAGCGGATTGTTTAAGAGCACTTCCTGTTTTTATTTAAACACACCGTCAGCTTAAATTTCACAAACAGCTCAACCACATCCTGCTTCTCTGCCCGTTCACCACACGCACCAACCAACCAACCAACCAACCACCTCAAATTAGCACATCCACAACCTGATTTACTGATTAAACCCTCTGCAGGAGATATGTTCACACGCTCACCTACAGTGGTGGAAAGAGTACTGAAAAATCATACTCAAGTAAAAGTACCATAACTTGCCTAAAAATGTAGTGCGAGTAGAGTAAAAGTATCTGCTGTAAATATTACTCAAAGTATGAGTAAAAAGTAGCCCTTTCAAAAGTACTCAAGAGTAGTGAGTAGTGAGTATTACGTTGTTAAAAGCTGATGCGTTTGCATGTAATTTGTACATGTGTGTGTAAACGTAACATGCAACAACGAGTTATTGCCCAGCAAGCACACAACTTCATAAGACATTTATTTTAGGTTAGATTTTAGTTGTGATGTCAGGTGACCAAAATTTAATGTCTATCCAGCGTCTAAGGATGATCTTACTTTGTTGTCCAATAGCAACGTTGATATTTGGTTGATTTTAAATTGTGTTGGAAAGTGACCAAAATCCAACGTCGAGCCGACATCTTAAACCACCATCATATTGAAAATACTTTCAAATACTGACATTTATTCAGATATGGCAACCAAAATCCAACGTCTGAAAGACATCATAGTGGTAACGTTTACACAACGTCAAGCTGTAACATCATTAGATGTTGGTTTTAGGTTGGACATTGAACATTTACACCGGCCTGACGTTGGGTTTTGACGTCAAGCTGATTTTCATTTCCAAACAAAATGCAACATCCCCATGACATTAGGATACAACGTCAAAGAGACGTCATGTTGACATCTTGTGCCTGCTGGCTGTTTAAGGCCATTTTGGTCATCAGACAGCAAACATCCGTCATCTTCTCATCAGTGACATGCATCTAAACAGTCTCTGGGTCAATGCATGTAAAGATTTTGGACATCTTCCTGGACGTGTACAATACTTGGCTGCAATTGACCCTTCGCTAAACCACACCCAAAAACTGCCACACACCAATCGTGGCTTAGCAACTGTAGCTATGCGCAGGAGTTCTGTCAAGCTTTTGAGTGAGGGAAACAAGCCAAAGCATTGTGCATATGGATTGTGCAAATCTGAGACCCGGTATCCTAAAAGTTTGGACAGGGTGGTGGAATTTTTTTCGCTTTTCAAAATCTAAAACCCAGAGGGGGAAATGCCAGCGTGGATCAAGCTCTGTGAGGGGCGCTAAAGGAGCGGAGTTTGGTTTTCGATATTCCTGACACATTCAGTGATAGACGGCAATAACTCACACACCTCTTACTCTAAAAAGATCTAAACTGTGTTTCCTACAACAATACAAAGCAGGTTATGTTTCACAGCTGTCTTTTTCTCCTCGATATTATGAGCACTGCTCCGTTTAAGCTCTCACCATAGTAGTCAATCTATCAGGTTTTTTGGCTAAAAAGAAAAAGAGAAATCACGGTTTAATTAGTTGCTGTTGAATGGTCAGCATATGAGGCGGCTGAGCTAACCTAGCTTCAATTTTGATTAAATTATTTTCTAATCGGTTGCATATTATGTCGTAAATATACCCCTGTAATTCATACTGCAGTCTTTTTTTGTCTGGCTATCTCAGATATCTCACCTGTTCGCCAAAAATGACTAATAATATCCCTGGCAATGTCTGATACCGACGCATACATGTTGTAATAGACGTGCCAGGCACAAAAGTTTGACAGGCATAGTAACAGTAACTAAGGAGGGCGGGGCTTAGCAAAGGGTCAATTATAAATCGCCCATGTTATGAGGTAGTTCATTATGAAGCTTTTTACCTTCTATGTGTGATTTGATTGAATAGGATCACAGGACTGATTTTTCTAATCCCGATAGACAAGAAAAAAGTAGTGACTGCAAGTTGAAGGAAAGTAGTGGAGTAAAAGTACAGATACTGCACTAAAAATGTACTCATAGGAGAGTAAAAGTACACATTTATAAAACGACTTCGTAAATTACAATTTCTGAGAAAAACTACTTAATTACTGTAATTTGAGTATTTGTAATTAGTTACTTTACACCACTGCTCACCTATAAATGACAGCTCCTTTATTATTTATTTATACTCACACTGTTCGGGAGTCCTTATCTTCTTCGATTTGGCACCGCTTGTTTTCCTTCCCTCTGAAAGGTTTGTTTCAATTTGCTTGCTCGTTTGTTTTGCATTTATTGGGCGCACTTGTAAATATACTTTAGTGGTTGAACTCTATTTATTTTTCTTCTCCTCATTACTGTAAATAAAGCAAACCACTTTTTGCTACGTCCGTTGTGTTTCGATTCATGTCAGCTAACGTCACAGGGGAATTTATATGTTATAGATGAATTACCGGTTTTTAAACATTCAGGATGCGTGCGCATTGAGGTTGCAGAAAAAAAAATGGGAGCGCTAGCATTTACAGCGAGGGAATGACATCCGATGCGGTACAGAGTTTGTTGTTGTATTAGAGATAAGTTATATTGATTGCATATTATATATTATTTACATAATGCTTTCAGTGTATTATAACAGCTCGTCACCCAGTGATAAGCAAAATTATTCAGCAAAATTAAGGTTAAAGTGAGCGGCATTCGTCTGACAGGTCCATTTGATACTGAATAAGGCGAAATGGTCAAGCATCCAGCCAGAAATATACAACATCTCATTGAAACTCCAAGAAAAACTTTACAAGAGAGAAGTTAAAGGCCTACAAGTCTTTGAATGTCCACAGTTTTGTTCTGTGTGGTCATGTGCAAGAAATAACGCTCCATGATTACCAGATTTAAAACAATGTAGTGCTAAAAACCGAGGTTCTGCCTAGCCAAAGACAAGGAAAGAAGAAGGAGCTGTACAAGGCCTGGGTAATCATCAACAAGCAAAACAACTGCATTCTGACAGCGAACTGCACCTGTATGGCAGGGTATGTGGGCGTACATGTTTACATTTCATTCTTAGCATTCAGTGTCCGCAGTTTAGTTCACCATATTTAACTGTTTTTGCTGAAATCATTGCTGCGATCAAAAATAAGTGATGTGTGTGATTCAGCATAGCGTGAACTTACCTGATATGAAATAAGAACTGTAGAGTCAAGCATTTTTAATTAGGTTGTCACTCCATTCAGCTCTTCTGATGCAAAGATGTCTGCGGTTGGCATTAAAAGCAGTGTGGTGTACGGTGAAATTGAAGTTTTCTATTTTTTGGCTTTGGATTTTGGCATCCTACCGCACAACACGACATGTTTGCTATTGCAAAAGTCTTTTTGTGCAACCGGTATGCGAGGTTGAACCCGTGTGACGTCATGTGTGAAGTAGGTTGGTAATTCTCCTATAGGGTTGCCATAATTAAGTTTAGTCCTTTTTATGTTTAGATAGATTTTCTTTTATCTCGGCCACACAAAAAGAAAAAAAAAGTATTTTTATTATTATTAATATTTGTTTTGCCTATAGAGTGTAGCCGGCAACTAGCTCTCTACAACTCTCACATGGTTGCCCACTGAAGCTAAGCCCCGTCAGTACCTGGATGGGAGACTACATGGAAAAGTTAGATTCAGACCCCCTAGTTTTCCAGATTTTTTTTTTTTGTGATTTTTCTTTTATTTTTTGCAATAAAAATGACTGATTTTGTGGTGGTAATTCCCAGAAATTTGCGGACAATTTTGCAATAAAATTAAAAAAAATAAATAAATATATATATATATATATATATATATATATATATATATATATATACACACACACACACACACACACAGCTGGATGACCACACTGGTGGTGAATGTTGAAATTCTCCCCAAAAATGTGTAAATCACTTTGAATATCCAGAAAAGCACTATATAACAATGTAAGAAATTATTATTATTATTTTTTTTCACTTTGCATCCTCAGTCAGCCATATTGGATGCACAAAATATAAACACTGCCACTAAACTGAACATGAAATTGAAATTACGGGAGTTTTCTGGGAAAAAAAACACAACGGCAGGGTGGCTGGAGAAGGGTCTGAAAAACGGAAGTGTTGGCAGATATGCTCACACATACACTCTGCACTCTGACTACTTCAATATTATTAATACGCCGTGTTGAGCATCTCTCTCTCTCTCTCACGCTGAACGCTGTCGACCAATCGCAACAGACTGTCATCGGTCCAATCAGCGCAGATTAGCATCGCTCTAAGGAGGGGTTTGGGAACAAATGAATTGCTGAACGAATCATATGGGAGTCGCTGGGATAATTAGGTAAAGATAAATGCATATTATAAGACAATGAAAGTGTTTTTTGACCATACATGCATATCAGCCTGTTGTTGGAGACCCCCAAAACCAAAATATGACCTTTTTGATTAATAATGTTTAATATGTGTAAATTAAATTATAACCCTTACCATTTTTGTGAGTGAGTGCATATTCTGTGCCTCTGAATGGCTGTATTTAAATTTCTGTCGTGTTTCGTCTGGTGCAAACAGCCAAATTGCTCATCACTGCGTATCTTGTCATGTAGCGTGTTGTTAGGACACACGGTTACAATGTAACCTGCTCACCCAATGTTTACATTCATAATATTTGTATTATTTGCTAATTAATAGTCTCATTTCGGAGTCTGCTACTGTCCACCAGAGGTTGTATTTCGGTCACGAGCGCACGCTTATAGAGCCTTCCTGAATGAATCAAATACGCCGTTCTGAAATGTTATGAGCTAAACTGGCATTGAGCGGGTTAATAAACCCAAAACATAGACAGACCTTCCAGCACGGAATGTTCAAAGCAGAATATCTGACTTCAGCATTGTTTTCCAGATAAACAAGATCGTTCACTTGGCATGTTTCTTAAATATCTGCAAACATATTCTGGTATTTTTATGCTTTAAAAGAGTCAAACTCTTACACACAGCACCTTTTACTCCTTTATGTTGGTCCAACACAAATGGATTGTACTAGAATGCTAAATCTATCATATAACATCTCATCAGAGTTTTGTGTCTGTTTCAGGCTGTGTCATGGCCGGAGGTCAATGGTGTAGTGGTCAGTTATTCAGCATGGTGTAGCAGTGAGCTGGATTCCTCCCGCTGGAGCTGCGCTGCTGTAAACGCCTCCAGAAGCTTCTGCGTGCTCTTCATCTCTGATCATCCCTGTGTCTGCAGTTTAACAGCCATCAACTCTGCTGGAGCTTCACCAGCGGCTCACATCTCCATCCCTGGACACACACACACAGGTACAAACACCACTGCTGCTCTGATGCCTGCGCACTACATTAAACAACTCATGTTAGAATATCTATAGAATGCAGTGAGGACATTATCATTTATCAAATTATTATATTATATTATATTATATTATATTATATTATATTATATTATATTATATTATATTATATTATATTATATTCATTCATTCATTCATTCATTTTCTTTTCGGCTTAGTCCCTTTATTAATCCGGGGTCGCCACAGCGGAATGAACCGCCAACTTATCCGGCATTTGTTTTACGCAGCGGATGCCGGAAACACATCCATACATACACATTGACACACATACACTATGGACAATTTAGCTTACCCAATTCACCTGTACCGCATGTCTTTGGACTGTGGGGGAAACCGGAGCACCCGGAGGAAACCCACGCAACCACGGGGAGAACATGCAAACTCCACACAGAAATGCCAACTGGCCCAGCCGGGGATCGAACCAGCGACCTTCTTGCTGTGAGGCGAACGTGCTAACCACTCGGCCACCAAGGCGCCCTATATTATATTATATTATATTATATTATATTATATTATATTATATTA
>CAIGQQ010032929.1:2505530-2541668 GCA_903798035.1 Danio albolineatus
AATATAATATAATATAATATAATATAATATAATATAATATAACATAACATAATATAATATAATGCAGTAAAATATAATATAATCTAATATAATATAATATAATATAATATAATATAATATAATATAATATAATATGATATAATATAATATAACATAATGCAGTAAAATATAATATAATATAATATAATATAATATAATATAATATAACATAATATAACATAACATAATATAATATAATGCAGTAAAATATAATATAATATAATATAATATAATATAATATAATATAATATAACATAACATAATATACTATAACATAATATAATATAATGCAGTAAAATATAATATAATATAATATAACATAATATAACATAATGCAGTAAAATATAATATAATATAATAATATTTTTAGCATTTAATAATAATTAATAATAATAATTATATTTTATCATATATACAGTGTGCTTTTGAGATTGAGATTCATTCAGTTTCCTCTTATATGTCCACCAGCATATGTTCCAGACCTCCTTCATGAGCTCCATCATGTCTCTTGATCAGGGCTACAGTGAGAAAGACTACGTCCCGGTTCAGGTGTTCCACTACCACACCATTAGCCACTATAACAACAAAAACACCCAAACCGACACCTACAACAGCTCCTCCGCTATAACATACCTGGAGCCCAAACTCCAAAAGACATTCCCAGCATTTTTCCAGAATCAGAGCTACAGCAAACCAGACCCGATCCTTCCTGTGGGATATAAAGACCCCGCCAATCTCCTGTTCGAGTCGCTCTTGGATCATCAAAACAATCATGCAAATTTATGTGCCAATCATGCTGATTTATATGGCTACATGCATGTTTCACAGAGTTACGCTCCGTTCTTGACCACTGTGGATTCCTACAGGATTCTAGAGCCGCATGAGCTTCCGCAGTCTGTGCAGGTTTTATCGCACGACACCAGCACGTAGTTTATCTCACCGTAAAAACAACAACAACCAGTCCTACGTGACTTTAACCAGCAGGGAAAACACAAGCCCTCGTATCAAACACCATCTCTGTGTGCTTTCAGATCCACAGATACCCCAGGAGCGCATGAAGGCCCCAATACGCTCACGGCGAAGCTAGTTTGTGCTGTTTGTTTGGGGTAAAATGAGGTTTAAAAATCTGCAGTGGTTAGCAAACATGCTGAGAACGGAGATTAGACGAATATGTAAATAATATGTGTTGCAGGCTTTCCTCTCAATAACAAAAGAAACATACGAGAAACATTTGGCAGGCTGAATATGGCAAGCTGAATTAACGTTACATTAAAAATAACGTGACATTAAAAAATCAAGTTTTTTAGATGTTAGTATCAGGGTGCTTTCACACACTATGCACTATGTACCCGAGTTCCTTTGACGTCAACAATCAGTATGTTTAGCTAGTGTGAACGATGTCTTCTGAACTCGATTGTGCACTTGTGAACTGTACCCAAGTCCACCTGAAATAGGGTGGTCTGGGGTACGGTTCACGCGAAATCTGGGTTCAGCTCAATTTAGTTCAATAACGAAAGTGAACCGCCAACTGTACAACATCATAACAGACATTCGTGTTTGTGTATGTCTGTGTATCCCCTTGGCGGCAAGGGGGACTGACCCAGTGCAAACACAGTGATAATAGCTCCTTTTACACAGTGATACGGGTAAATGTCGGGAAAATTAGTGGAACGACTTTACCAGTAGGTTCAAAAAAGCGCTGTTCACGCGAACGATGACGTTCTGGAATTTTTCCACAAAAGACCATTCACATATCTGTTCCAAAATACTGGTAAATTCTGACATCATTAACCAGTAATGAGCTCTAAACGGCTGCGCTTGTATTTGTAAATATAGAAGGGGTCGGGCTTTGTTGATGGTTTTACTTTTGTTTAAAGCTTTAGCATTCATGCAGCTGCTTTTTCCCAGAGACTTCCAAAGGCTAAAGCATGAACCGCAGCTAAATGTTTACACATTTGACTACATTACAAATTCTGTGGATGGAGAAGTGTTGTGAACCACTGAATTGAAATGTTGTCATGACATATTGGTCGTATAGTTGTTTACAGTGCAGTATTTAATAAATACATTCTGGTAAAGAAGTAGTGCCTAATAGTGGTGTAACGAACCACAAATCTTACTCTTTGGATCACATTATGGTTTTTTAGTCACGGATTGGATCATTTTTCGGATCAGCCAAAAAGGGGAGGAGACAAATGCCATTTGCTTTCCATTTATTACAAAAACAGCACTGCAAAAAACTTTTGGTTTTAACAAACCTAACTTAGAACGAGTATTTTTATTTATTCATTCATTTTCTTTTCAGCTTAGTCCCTTAATTAATCTGGGGTCGCCACAGCAGAATAAACCCCCAACTTATCCAACGATCGTGCTACCAACTACGCCACTGTGGCGCCCCTGTGTTTTTATTTAAAATTAAATGGAAAAATAATCAGCTGAATAAAAATAAATTGTCAAATATTCAGATCTGTGAAAAAGCCACTGTTAGTACCACTGTTGCTGATAACACTGAATGTAGAAATCTAACATCATTATTTGTACAACCCATATTTCAAGAGTTCACAATTTGCTAATGATTGATTATAAGCAAGTTTGGCATGCTGTCCTGGGAGAGAGCTCTGAGCTCACAAGGTTTCCCCTCCCATTTGCAGTGCAGGACTCCCACTTTTTTTTATAAGAGCTGATGACAGAAAATGATTGCTATGAAGAGATGTTCTGCTGGATGTTGCTGGTTTGACTGTAGTGTTAATTTATATTGATTGATTAACTTGTAGTGCATGTTTTTTGGAATGTGGGAGGAAACCGGAGAACCTGGGGTAAACCCACACGAGCATGAGAGGAACATGCTAACTTTACACAGAAACGACAGCCGGCCTGTTAAAGGACTAGAACCGGTGACGTTGTT
This sequence comes from Danio albolineatus, assembly GCA_903798035.1. Lineage (NCBI taxonomy): Eukaryota > Metazoa > Chordata > Actinopteri > Cypriniformes > Danionidae > Danio > Danio albolineatus. Next base: position 2,508,475 of record CAIGQQ010032929.1, read on the forward strand.
GCTGTGAAGCAACAGTGTTAATCACTGGGCCACCATGCCGCCCTATGAAGGGAAAGGTGAAGGAGTAGGGATAAAAGGGGGGACTCTTCAAATCGAAGATGAGAAACCCTGGCTCTTTATAGTGAGTTAGGAATCATCTGATTGGTGGATCATACATAGTTAATGCAGAACCAGCCGTGTTCATTCATAATCACGTGATCCTCTCGAAATTAGTTTATGAATAAACTTACTTATTTTTAGTCTAATTTTAATAAATGATTCACTTATTCACTCATAAAACTTCACGTTTCATTGCTAGATGTGTCATTTTTGAAGAATTATTCAGTGGCATATTTTTGATGGCTGGTTGTCACCTCCTACTGGTTAAATAATGTAATTGCTGCGTACAACTTTCATTTTTGAGCAGCTAGTTAAATGCATATGATGGTGATTGTAATCTTTACCATAAACATAAGTGGTTTTATCTAAACTAGAAGCTGTTATCCCAGTACTGCTGTGTTATCTGCTGTGTAAAGACTGAATCTCTTTCTTGATTTTGCGTTTTTCTAACACAGATTTGAATGCAGTGATTGGAAGGATTAATAAACATGTGCGAATCACCATCATTTATCATTTATGTTGCGCGGGTGTTGAGATCCCGATCTTATAATGATTTACCGTGCAGCTTACACTGAACGCATTAATGCAGGCTAAACAAGTAGTGACAGAAAACACCTTTAATAACCTAAGAAACCCACCACATCCCGAATAACCTACCACAACTTCCTCCGTCATCATTATATTTTTCAGGAAAGCCTAAATGCTTTCATACATGTTTGATCTCTCTGCGATCATTACAAATTTCTGAATAATCTGCATGTAAAGTGTTCTGAACCGTGGGTTGTGATCTGTGCGAATCACGGATCAACCATAATCCATTACACCCATAGTACCTAATAAATGTACTAGTAAAAGACAGTGCCTTCAATAGATTTGATCATGTCACGTAGATTAAATGTTAATACGGCTTGCCATAGAAAACATATGGATATGTTTGCACAACCTCACAACACATTTATTTATTCAGTATTTTTATACAGATGTACAGTGTTAAACTTGAAAACAGTGCTGATGTCGACTGGAATCATACCTTCAGTGCTTTAATGTAGCTCTGCTGTCTTGTTTTTACCTGCATCAGACCTCGATGGACTGGATATAAGATTCTCACATTAAAGAAGCCTCATACTGTACCTGTTGCATAATCCAAACCGACCAATAGGAGCTCAAAGGTGTTGGCCTGTCTGAACAAACTTTTTACAGAAGGTTTTTTTTGGCAAACGGACAATCTGATTTGTTTTCATGACGTACAGTTTGTTCTTCGTGTTTCAGGCCTTGTGGCTGGTTTGGATTTTTAATGGGCAGACTCAAGAGTGTGCCGCTCTGATCAACACTAATGTAGCAGTTCACAGCTTTTTTCTTTTAATTGTATCTCACCAAGGACAACACACTGGTCATTTCCAAGTCACACCTCTCACGAAACCAAACTGCATGGGAAACCAAACTTGCCAGATGGGAAAATTGCATGGAAACTTGGAAAATATCATTACTAAGATAAGACAGAATCATTTAACTGTTCACATCGTTTAGTATTGTAATATAATATCCCAGTACTGGGTTGCAGCTGGAAGGGCATCCGCTGCATAAGTTGGAATAGTTGGCGGTTCATTCCGCTGTGGCAACCCCTGACAAGTAAGGGACTAAACATGAATGAATGAATGTATTTTGTTAATGTTGTTTTCTGGATATTTGGTAAAGGGTTGACGCTTTAAGTATCTGACATTAGTGATTTAAAACCCTCATCCTTGTTTTGATACATTACAGATCTGAATTCTGAATGTTCTGCTTTCCTGGATTGGTTCTATCATTGATACTTCTTGGACTTCTATACTGTTTAACTTAAAGGTGCAGTATGTAAGTTTGACACTCAGGGGTTGAACTAGGTATTGCAGCCCTAGATCAAAACAAACGTAAGCGCAGGTTGCCAGATTGAGGACAGTAGCGAGTCATTTCAGTTCTAGATAAAAACAACAGCACCCGATAGAGGGAATATTCTCCATATTAAAATGAGTTTTCTCCTAACCAACACCTCGAATTGATATATTAGAAATGGCTTCTTTCTCACAGCTGAACAACAGAAAGCTGACAATGATCACCTCAGGTACACCTCATGTGCTTTACTCAGTGTTAAATACTAACAATGTGAGTTTGAATACCATTTAACATGACATTTATCACCATATACTGAAAGCAGCAGCAGATAGTTCACCTCAGATCTTAAAATTAAAATAAATCATCTGAAATTGATCTTTAGAACTAAACACATATAAGTGATTCAGCATGTACATTTAATAATGTTAAAGAGGCTGATTATTTATTGATTGGATTATAAACCTTACCATTTCATGAGTGAGTGCATATTCTGTGCTTCTGAATGGCTGTATTTAAATTTCTGTTGTGTTTCGTCTGGTGCAAACAGCCAAATTGCTCATCACTGCGTGTCGTGTCACAAATCGTGTTGTTTGGACAATCAGTTACAATGTAACCTGCTCACCTAATGTTTACGCTCATAATATTTATATCATTTGCTAATTAATAACCACCTCATGTGGAACTCTTAATCTGCATCTCATTTCGGAGTCTGCTACTGTCCACCGAAGGTCTCATTTCCATCACAGATGTGTGTTTTGAGAGCCTTAATAAATGTATAAAAAATACACGTTTTTTTCTCCAAGGCAATGCGGCGTGCTGAAATATAATTGGCCAAACTGGCAGTGGGAGGGTAAAAAAAACTAAAACAAAGATAGACGTTCTGGCACGAAACACACATTTTCAAAGCTGAATATCTTCTGTATGTTCACTTAACATGTTTCTTAAATATCTGCAAACATATTATGTATTTTTATGCTTTAGAAGAGTTAAAAGCTTACACACAGCATCTTTAATATGAGCATATTCCTGTTTATTATCTTGTGTTCCTGTTGTCACCTGTGCTTTAGTCTGTGCTGGGTTTCAGGTTCCTCAGTGGTTTTGTAAGAATTCTATGTCAGCAAGTTTGAAAGTCAGACAAAACTAGCTATCCAGCTTAACTGCTAACTGGTTTTGCTAACTGGTTTAAAGACAAAATCTAAAGCCTACTGGTTTTCATTGGCTGACATAACTCAATACTACTGGAAGATTAGATATCAGACAGAACTCAATGATGCTGGTTGTGGAAATCAAGCTATGTTCTGTGCTGAACTGATTTTCAATGGTTGACAGAAATCAGTGCTAACTCAATGCTAACTGGTTTTGGATATTACGCAATTCAATGCTTACTGGTTTTAGATATGCCAACCTGATTTCACCAAGTAGGACATGTTCCTGCGGTAACATCTATGTTGATCCTGGAACAACATTCCAATCAGCCAATCAGAATTGAGGGATACGTTTACCATTTATGTTAAGTTTAATCTTTCAGTTAGGTTTATGCACTTATACATGGGTGTTAAACTATTATTCTCCTCTGATTTAGGGAACAATTTACAGTTATGGTTGGGTTTAGGGGTTATGAATATGTGTGGATACATATTACAACATAGATGCATAGATGGCAAAATCTTGATGTGCGTTTTGGATATGAGGAAACTCAATGCTAACTTGTTTGGATATCAGCACAACTTAATGCTAACTGGTTTTGGATATGAGGTAACTCAATGCTAATTTGTTTAGATATCAGGACAACCCAATGCTAATTCGTTTTGAATATTAGTAAAGTCAATGCTAACTTGTTTGGATATCAGGACAGCTCAATACTAACTGGTTTGGATATGAGGTAACTCAATGCTAACTTGTTTGGATATCAGGAAAACCCAATGCTAACTGGTTTTGGATATGAGGTAACTCAATGTTAACTTGTTTGGATATCAGGACAACTCAATGATAACTGGTTCTGAATATTAGACAAGTCAATGCTAAGTTTGGATATCAGACAACTCTATGCTAACTGGTTTGTATTTCAGACAACTCAATGCTAACTGGTTTTGGATAACATGTAGCTCAACGCTAGATGGTTTTAGATACCAGGCAATGCCATGACATCACACAACTCAATGCTAACTGGTTTTGTTTATCAAGCAACTCAATGCTAACTGGTTTTAGATACCAGGCAAATCAATGCTAACTTGTTTAGGATATCAACTCAATGCTAACTGGGTAGGCTTACTGTATAACACAACTCAATGCTAATTGGTTTTGGATATCAGGCAGCTAAATGCTAACTGGATTTCGATATCAGCCAACTCAATGCTAACTGCTTAGGGATATCACAAAACTCAATGCTAACTGGTTTTGGAAATCAGACTGACCTGATTTTAGACATGGTTTGGGTATCACACAACTCAATGCTAATTGGTTTCAGATATCAGGCAACTCAATACTGTATTTCAGACAACTCGATGCTAACAAGTTTTAGATATCATGTAACTCAATGCTAACAGGTTATGGGTATCACGCAACTCAGTGATATCTGGTTTTGGTTATCAGGCAACTCAATGCTTACTGGTTTTAGATACCAGGCAATGCTTACTTGTTTATGATATCAGACAACTCAACGCTAACTGGTTTTAGATATCACACAACTAAGCCATAACTTGTTTTGGTTAACAGGCAACTCAATGCTAACTGGTTTAGGATATCAGGCAACTCAATGCTAACGGGTATTGCATTTCTGATAACTTAATGCTTACTGGTTTTAAATATCACACAACTCAATGATAACTGGTTTTGGTTATCAGGCAACTCAATGCTAACTGGTTTTAGATACCAGGCAATGCTAACTTGTTTATGATATCAGACAACTTCTGCTAACTGGTTAGGCTTATAACACAATGCATTGCTAATTGGTTTTGTGATATCCCTAAGCAGCTAGCGTCGAGTTGCCTGATTTCGAAATCCAGTTAGCATTTAGCTGCCTGATATCCAAAACCAATGCTAACTGGTTTTGGAAATCAGACTGACCTGATTTTAGATATCAGACAGAACTAAATGGTTTTGGATATCCGTTGTTGACACAATTCTCATGAAAACACTGATTGAATTTGATGCTAACTGATTTTGAATACCTAATGAAAACAAAACAGCATGTCTTGATGCTGGTCTTGCTGGTTTCAATCCTGGCCAAAACCAGCTTTGTGATCCACATTGAAACCAGCAAGACCAGGTTTTAGACCAGCATATCAGCAAGACCAGCGTTGAAATCAACATTTAGGCTAGCATAGTCCAGCACTGACCATCAAAACACCTTATCAGAACATGCTGGGTTTTTCATGAAGGATAACAGCTAAACTGGGTTAAAACTTGATTTAAAAATTAAACCATTTTGACTCTTGAAATAAGTGACTTTTTCAGTGACAAGCGTTAGCCAACAATTGCTAATCAGACGGACTAATCTGTTCAGCTTTGAAACACACCTTAAACTATGTACACTGTGTATGGATTCATTTCCAATGTCATTGTATAATAATGTGAAAAAAAGTTTATTTTGAGTGCTCTATCAGAACCAATCTGCGGAAAAGGAAAGACAGTGAAAATACGCTATGCGAGCATTGGGACTATAGTGTGGGAATGTTGTGGCTTTAGGCCAAAGTTCATCACTGCAGGTCCATCTTTCCTGCGACTGGAATTCCCGACAAAATCCCTCATTGTTTGTACAGACAGAGAGAAAAAGGGAGAGAGACAGCCCGGGCGGTGTCACTCACACATCCGGCTAAACAGCGCTGATCCTCGGTGACAGGAGCGCAGATCGGCCGCGCGCCAGAGCTGCTGCAGCAACATTTACTGAGGATGAAATGTGCCATTGTTGATAATAGATGGATGTTTGTGCTGATGACTGTAAAAACTACCCGTAAATGAACAGTTTTCCATATTTTGTGATTATGATTATATTTCCCCCATTTTATTTATGCTTTTGAATTACATTATGAGGGCAATTGGTCGCTGGTTCGAGTCCCAGCTGAGCCAGTTAGCATTTCTGTGTGGAGTTTGCACATTCTCCTCGTGTTGGCTTGGGTATCCTCCTTCCTCCACAGTCCAAAGACATGCACTATAAGTGAATTGAATATGCTAGATTGGCCGTAGTGTCTGAATGAATGTGTATGGATGTTCCCAGTACTGGGTTGCGGCTGGAAGGGCATCCACTGCCGCTGCGTAAAACATGCTGGATAAATTGGTGTTTCATTCCACTGTGGCTGTAACGCTGGGTGGTGACCGATGACTGTATAAAATATGGACGACGTGACAGCGCCATTTTCCATTAAACGCTGTGAAGGAAAAATCGAAAGACTGCTGAAATTGGAGCCAGGGCATGCGTAGAAGAACATTCCCGTGGAGCCAGAGGCGGAGCAAGCGGAGCGAGTCGGAGTTGCGATTTCAAACTTGCTCCCGCCCAAACTTTCCCACGTCAATCAATTGTGCTCCGGAAGTTCGCTGTCTGGACTTTATTTTTAAATATTTTTACAGATCTTCAGCGGTAAATACAGTACAGATAACAACTAAAATTTAAAAACACACAAGGATAAATTATATTTTATTAAACAGCAGTGAGGGGCGCCACAGTGGCGTAGTGAGTAGCACGTTCGCCTCACAGCAAGAAGGTCGCTGGTTCGATCCCCGGCTAGGCCAGTTGGCATTTCTGTGTGGAGTTTGCATGTTCTCCCCGTGGTTGTGTGGGTTTCCTCCGGGTGCTCCGGTTTCCCCCACTGTCCAAAGACATGTGGTACAGGTGAATTGGGTAAGCTAAATTGTCCATAGTGTATGTGTGTGAATGAGAATGTATGAATGTGTTTCCCAGAGATGGGTTGTGGCTGGAAGGGCATCCGCTGCGTAAAACAAATGCTGGATAAGTTGGCGGTTCAATTCGCTGTGGCGACCCCAGATTAATAAAGGGACTAAGCCGAAAAAGAAAATGAATGAATGAATAAACAGCAGTGACTTAGGTTTTTCTTTAATCATTTATAATGTAAATAGTCTATACTGTGTTGTTTAAACAAAGTTAGCATCATAGTTTATAACGAGCAACATTTTTCTCAAAGAATTATATACTTAAATTAACCTTTGCTTTATTTTTAATATTTTTATCTTCAACTTAGAAACAGAAATGACATCAGCAGCCGTCAACAACCACCACTGAGGCCAAACGTAAGTATAAATGAAGGAATAATTAAATGATTGTAATAATTACATAACGTTATAATAAAATAAGTAGAATTGTAATTTTGGCGTGTTTGTACCAATGGTTTGTACCTGTCATTTTCAGTTCGTCCGGATTCAGCCACAGCTGCATAGTTTTATTTGGAAGGTTCTATAAATTATTTAATTGTTGATTTTAAAATAAGTGCATAAATTATAGCCTACTACAATACACCAGCTTACTGTTGTAAACATTAAATAATATCTGTAACCCTAACCCTAATACATATTAGCCTAACGTTACCTTTAACTTAGCCCACATTTAAACTTACCGAAAAAAACTCAGTGATCCATCAGATCCTGAAGGCCGGTTAGTACAGTTTATTACTGAACAACTAATTTTTTCGCTGTGAAATAACACAGTAATCGATTATTATTAGTTCGCTATATCTTAAATCCTGTCGCCTCAGGAAAACTGTCAATCACAACAATCAATCATGACGACACGCCCCGCTTTTTTAGCATCAAAGTGCTGGTGAAAAACATACTGTTTGCAAAAATGAAGATCTGCACCTATATCAGCATGATAAAAACTGCCTAAAATGACCAAGACCATACTTTGATTTCAAGTGTAATTTTCTTTTTTTTATTTGCGCTCAGGTCTTGTTCATTAACACGGAGGAGGCGGGCTTAAAACTTGTACTGCAGCCAGCCCCCAGGGGGCGGTCTAACGGCCGAGACCTTCACTCGAAAGCAGGCGTGCAGCACACTTGGTAGTGACACTGACATCGGTGGTGAGGATCCAATTGCAGATTTATTATGGAAGTCAGCAAAGCAGTGGTCAACGGGAGCAAACAGATGTATACAGGTATTCAGAATCGTAGTCGTAGAACAGGTAGAAGGTCAACAAGGCTGGCAGCAGGCAAGGATAAACAAACAAGCAAGGCTAGGATCAAAACACAAAAGACTAGACAAAGGAAACGCGTTGTAATGCCACATACAGTTAAGAATACTCAGCGAAGACTGTGTGTGTGTAATCAGTCCTTGACAGTTCTCCGGTGGTGTGTGTGCAATCAATGGTGATTTGGAGCAGGAGTGTGTGTGCTGCATGACTGGATTTGTAGTCCGTATACAAGCAGATTTGTAGTTCATAGAATGTGTGTGTGTTTTTACCAGCGACCTCTGGCTGTTAGATCGCTGGTGATGGTGACAGTGGCGACCCCTGATGAATTAAGCTCTGATGAATAAACCAAAGGACAATGAATGAATGAATTGCATTATGGGAGCTTAATTTCTTCCTACAACTTTTAAACTTTAAAGCTAGCAAAAACTAAAACTAGACTAAAACTAAAATAGCAAAAAGTGAACATTTTAAATAGTTTTAAGTGATATATTATCTGTTGGGGCGCCACGGTGGCGTAGTGGGTAGCACGTTCGCCTCACAGCAAGAAGGTCACTGGTTCGAGTCTCGATTGGGTCAGTTGGCATTTCTGTGTGGAGTTTGCATGTTCTCCCCGTGGTCGCGTGGGTTTCCTCCGGGTGCTCCGGTTTCCCCCACAGGTCCAAAGACATGCGGTACAGGTGAATTGGGTAAGCTAAATTGTCCGTAGCGTATGAGTGTGAATGTGTGTGTATGGATGTTTCCCAGAGATGGGTTGCGGCTGGAAGGGCATCCGCTGCGTAAAACAAATGCTGGATAAGTTGGTGGTTCATTCCGTGGTGGCGACCTCGGATTAATAAAGGGACTAAGCCAACAAGAAAATGAATGAATGAATATTGTCTGTTGATGTTGTTTCTCTGCTTAAAAAAGCAACAGCAGTTTTAGCTGGACAACTTGTCTGGTTTTAGAGGGGTTTTGGCCATTTCCAGGCTGGTTTCAGCCATTTCCAGTCTAGCCAGACTGGCAAGCCAGCCAAAAACAGCTATGTCCAGCTTAAACCAGGCTGGTTAAGCTGGTTTTAGTTGGTTTTAGGTGGTCATTTCCCAGCTTGACCAGCTAAGACCAGCCTGGAAACGGCCAAAACCCATCTAAAACCAAGCTGGTCAACCAGTTAAAACCAGCCCACCATCTTTAATAATAATAATAATAATAATAATAATACCTTTTATTTATAGGCGCCTTTCAAGACACTCAAGGACACCTTACAGTAGATCACAAACACATCATAATAATACAAGCAAGAAAAAAAACAGTCAACGTAATATCAAACCAGCAAATCATTAAAAGCTATCCTAAACAAAAATGTTTTTATCTGAGATTTATTATTGGAAATAGAGTCCACCTGGCGAATGGGTAAAGGCAGGGAGTTCCATAGTTTTGGTGCTGCACAACTAAAAGCCCTGCCACTAAATGACTTCATCTTAAAGCTTGGAACAGACAACAGTTCAGCAGAAGATGATCTCAGTGAGCGTGAAGGAGTGTACAAATGAAGAAGGTCAAGCTTTGATTTTTCAGCAGGGATATTACGCTACAAAATACTTTTAGATACTAGTACTTTTTCTGTTATTTTACAGTCATATTTCTTGATATTTCATGTCTTATACGTTATATTAGTTTAAACTACTCAACTAGAATGTCAATAATAGTAATTTTCTTAAACCGTTGAGGGCACCTATGGTGAAAATCATCTTTTGTAAGCTGTTTGTATAGTGTGTCCACAGTCATATTGGGGTGATATAAAGCCCATATGTCTCTTCTTTTAAATTTCTTGAAGTTGAAATGGTTCCTCCCATTTTGAGGCCTACCGCAACTTAACGTAAGAGTGTGGTTTCTCTGCCCACTGAATCGATTGACAGCCACGTATTACCATGTCTCTGTAGTAACGCGTATAATCATATAAACACGTATAAACAAGACAGGATGTGGATCTGTCTGTGATCATTAATCATCATCAAATGTGATCAAGAATGAGTTGCAGGCGTTTTAAATGTTTAAGACGGTAAAATCACTGTATTTCATCACCACAGCCACATGTCAGTACAATTATAAAATACGCTTCAATCCTGGATTGTGGACATTAAATGAGGTTTATTTTGTACATTAATATAACGGACATCCATACAGCAGTAGATATTAACCTGTATTAATTTGTGCGTGTGTGTAAACTTTGTAACAACATTGTGTGTGACTTATTACAGAAAGGCTTTAAATAACTCCACAACAAATACATAAAATAATCATTGGGTAAGTAGTATATGTTAAAAATATAAAAATATGTTATATAATATGGTATTTGTTATATAATATATATTAAAATATGTTATAAAATTATGTTATTACATGATAAAATATGTTGTTTCTCACAAACTTTACGTAAGATCTGCTTCCTTCATGTCTGTCACTATGCTGTTTATCTGACGCAGCCGGCCCGAGGTGGAGATGGAGGCACACTCTAACAGGGACAGGGAGAACTAGCGTTAAAGGCACAGGCCACAAAAACAGCTATATTGTGTTCAGAGCAGAAAATCCCAACATTCCAAAAGGTATAACAAATAATTCAATTCAATTCACCTTTATTTGTATAGCACTTTTACAATGTAGATTGTGTCAAAGCAGCTTCACATAAAAGGTTATAGTAAATTGAAACAGTGTCAGTCCAGTTATTAGTATTGAAGTTCAGTTCAGTTCAGTGTTGTTTAATATTTACTACTTAGAGTCCAAACACTGAAGAGTAATCTATCGGTGCGCAGCTCTAGCTGCAGTCTAGTCGCCGGAGGCTGGAGAACTCGAGGCTCGTCTGTCCTTGGAGGGTCACAGGAATCAGTCTTATGCTTGCTGCTCCACCAAGCACCAAGCAGCTGTTCAGAATACAGCGTGGTCCAGGATTACGGAACCTTGGAATCGTAATCTGATGGGTCTTTTGTGCTGAAAGTTTACAGACACATTCTGGAGACACAAAAGACTTATCTTAAATCTTAAAAAAGAGGTAAAATAGGCGCCCTTTAACATCAAAAGTCAGCAAAGCAGAGATTAAGCTCCCATAATGCAATTCACAACCGTAAATAAACCAAAAACTCTAGCGAATCACAAAATAAACTGTTAATTACCAGATATTGTTCACAGTGTGGGGCGCCACGGTGGCGTAGTGAGTAGCACGTTCGCCTCACAGCAAGAAGGTCGCTGGTTCGATCCCCAGCTGGGCCAGTAGGCATTTCTGTGTGGAGTTTGCATGTTCTCCCCGTGGTTGCGTGGGTTTCCTCCGGGTGCTCCGGTTTCCCCCACAGTCCAAAGATATGTGGTACAGGTGAATTGGGTAAGCTAAAATTGTCCATAGTGTATGTGTGTGAATGAGAACGTATTGATGTGTTTCCCAGAGATAGGTTGTGGCTGGAAGGGCATCCGCTGCGTAAAACAAATGCTGGATAAGTTGGCGGTTGATTCCGCTGTGGCGACCCCGGATTAATAAAGGGACTAAGCCGAAAAGAAAATGAATGAATGAATGTTCACAGTGTAGCCTGCATAACATGCTCCTTACATTCCAGCATTCTTTCGGGACTTTGTCATCCTGTGAATACGGCTCAAAAAGCAAAGGATTAATGCTAAGCACAATATTTGTCATTCCTGTAGATGTTGAGAAAGCCCAGGGCCTGTATATATTTATATTCTGATAAAATATGTTATTCGATTATTAAAGTGTGCAGAAAATAACCATCATTGTTATCTCAAGTCTCCAAAGTTACTAGCCTATCTGAAAGTAAACATCAATGTAAGGAAATCTGTGCATATAGGCGAGTCTATACGTGTGTTGAGTGCTCGGAAATGCCAGCGTTGGACTTTGGTTGTATTTATTGATATTTCTTGGGTGTGGTGATTGATCAGAGGGAGATTTCATGTGCACTTTGACTTCCCTGAAGCTGAAGGCCTTTCATGTACAGAAAATCACGGAAAAAGTATGTTACAGATTCACTGTAGGCTTAAAGAAATGATTCATTGGATTTACTAACATTTACATTTTTATGGTAAGTGGTTGCAAACTATTTATATGGGTTGAATTTAATCAAACAAATTAAATTTAGTCATGTTCAACTAATTTGTTTAAATTCAGCTCATGTAAATCGTTTGCAACCACTTACCTTAAAAACATACAGTAGTTCTTAAAGGGATAGTTCACCCAAAATTGAAAATATCTCACACCCTCAAATGGTTTCAAAGTAATTGCGAATTACTGTATGTTGACTCCAAAAGAAGATACTTTGAAAAATGTTAGAATCCTGTAACCATTGACTTCCATTGAAGGAAAAGATAAATACAATGTAAGTCAATGGTTAACGGTCATTTTTCAAAGTAACTTCTTTGTTTAACAGAAAGCAGAAAATGGGTGAAGTATCTCTTTTCATTGCTTTCTTTTGTTAACCAAGGGCACTTCTGTATATACCGTAGGCCACTTCCCTTGTTTTTATAAGAACAATAGCATGGCCTGACAAAACATGTTTCTTATTTTAAACACTGATATAAGCTAGACATTTTTGTTTGTTGCCTTCACAGCAAGAAAGTCACTGGTTCGAGCCCCGGCTGGGTCAGTTGCCATTTCTATGTGGAGTTTGCATGTTCTTCCCATGTTGGCGTGGGTTTCCTCCGGGTGCTCCGGTTTCCCCCACAGTCCAAAGACATGCGCTATAGGTGAACTGAATGAATTAAATTGGTCATAGTGTGTGTGAATACAAGAGCGTATAGGTGTTTCCCAGTACTGGGTCGCAACTGAAATGGCATCCGCTGCATGAAACACATGACAGAATAGTTGGTGGTTCATTCCACTGTGGTGACCCCTGATAAATAAGGGACTAAGCTGAAGGAAAATTAATGAATGGGGGTGTGTTTGTTGTTACAGGTTAAGCTCTGTTTTAATGTTCATGAGCAACATGATTTAGTCAGTACATCTTTCTTTTCTGGTTCAGTATTTATAGCTTGTTAATTTTTATAATATAATTATATTATTATTATTAGGAAATATAAATCTATAAAGCATAAACGCCCAAACTAGCGCCCGAGGGCTGAAGTTGGCCCATGGTAACCTTTGATTTGGCCAGCCATCCCATCTGAGAAGAGAGGGAGAATGAAGGGAAGGTTGGGGCGAATGCCTTCAACAGAGTTTGTCATTTCTATTTTTAATGTAACCTTTTTGTTTGTTTGTGTGTTTGTTTGTTTGTTTGTTTGTTTGTTTAAAGGTGCGGTATATAAGTTTGATACCCAGTGGTTGAACTAACTATTATATTTATATATTTGTTTGTTTATTAATTAAATAATACCTTTCTCTCATTTGGACATCAGAAAATAATTAGCACACAATTAAAACAGTTCACTGATTATCATTTATGGATCCATAGCTGCTGGAAATAGTACTGTAAACCAGGGTGCGAATTACAGGAGGGGTTGGGGAGGTCTGACCTCGATAATTAAAGCTTGATCCCACCGGTAAACATCAAAACATGATGTATAGGGGGTCTTTCATTTAATAGTTAAAAAATAGTTTGCTCTGATCTGTATCTTAAACAATATTATTGATTAATTAAAAATGACAGATAACTTCAATATACATTTGACCACCCCTATAATGTTCATACCATTGTGAATGCATGTTTGCGTCAAATATACTGTAGTAATTCCTCGGTTTGAAACAAGCAAATCTAGATCAGACAGTGTAAGTGTTCACAAAACATGTTTCTTTAAAAAAAAGTGTTTGTGGGTGTCTAAAACTAGAAACATAGTTTGCTTTTCATTTTACACTGGCTCACACATTGAAGTTAAACAGTAAAATAAATAAAAAATACGTGCAGTATTTCATGGTCATCCATTAATTAGGTGCAGGAAAGCAAACCTGTCACTATTTAATATCACAAATGTCATTGAGGACCTCTCAATATCCTTAAAACGCTTAAAACATAACAACAAGTTTGATTAATAAATTAAATGTAATTGAATAAATATATAAATTTGGGTCTCTGAGGCATATTACCAAACACAACCAAAAAACTTGACCATTCCGGTCATCAATGTATATTTCACACCCTGCTGTAAACACAGTCTGAAGGGGTTAATCTGTCCTATTCCACTCCTGATCACTGACAGACAGTGTAAGTGTTCACAAAACGTGTTTCTTTAAAAAAAAAAAGGTGTTTGTGGGTGTCTAAAACTAGAAACATAGTTTGTTTTCGATTATGGCTCGCACGTGGAAGTTAAACAGTAAAATAAAAAATACGTTCAGTATTTCATGGTCATCCTTAACTAGATGAAAGCAAACCTGTCACTGTTTAATATCACAAATGTCATTGAGACCGCTCAATATCCCGAAAACGCTTAAAACATAACACGTTTGATTAATAAATTAGATGTAATTGAAAAAATCTATAAATTTGGTTCCCTGCTGTAAACACAGTCTGAAGGGGTTAATCTGTCATATTCCACTCCTGAGCTCCGGGTTGAGAGAAGAGAAGCCTTTTTTTTTTTTTTATAAACTTTTTTCATAAAATGTCTGGTTTAAAAGTATAAACTTCTATTTAGAAAAGAAGAAATGTACAATATAAATCAGGAAGTCATCTGTAAGAGACTGGAATACAAGTACAAAGTTAAATAACAACAAGTAACAAATAAAACAGAAAGGAGAGAAAATAACAAAAAACAAAAATACAACAAAATAAAAAAAGGGGAAGTACAAAATTAAATAATAACAGAAAACGTCTAGCAACTAACTTACTGGAAGCATGATACTTTCATAAGCTTCTATTAACGTGCAGGATTTTTGGTTATTAGTTAAACTTATAGCTTTAAGCAAGGAATCAAATTCAGTTAAAAATGAGTAAATGTGGGAGAGGATTTAAGAATTTTTGTTTGTGGATAAATAATTTTGCATATAATATAAAAAAGTTATATACAAATTCTTCATTTTTACTTTTTGGATTAGAGTAATAACAAATAATATCTTTCAATTTAAGAATTTGTTTTGTTGATTGTGATTTATTCAAATAATTATATAAATCTGACCAAAACTTTTGAGAAATTTTGCATGTAAAAAACATGTGGGTTAAAGTTTCCTCACTTTCCTGACAAAAAGAACAAGTATTATCAATATCAGCAAATTTTGACACAAATGTATTGACTGGGTATATTATATGTAGAATTTTGAAATGAATTTCCTTTGCTTTGTTTGGGATTACATATTTATATGGGAGAAGCCAGGCTCTTTTCCAATCAATATTTTGTATTGATTGGAAAAGTATTGATTATATTTTGTATTAACGCACACCAATATGACTTCCCTCTTGGAGCAATTTGATTTTTTTGTTGGAGAATACGAAGAATAGGTTTGTTGTTGCATTTCTTATCATAAATACTAATGCCTTCTAAAAATAAAGAGGGTTCTGTAGTTCTTTTATTTATATACACAATATGGATTTTTGTTAGATGTATTAATTCTTTTGGTATAGCATTCACAATAATGTTAAATTTCTTAAATGGGATAGGAAATTGATGGATTTTCATAAATTGTTCATAAGTTAATAAATTCCCCAAGTCATCACATAAAGAAAATAAATGCAATATATCTCTGTTATACCAATTAGAAAGAAATAAAGATTTATTCTTAACTGTAATATTCATGTTGTTCCATAAAATGGTTTTATGCGGAGAAAAATTGTGGGAGTAACATATTTTCCAAGCCAGTAATGCTTGCTGGTAGAAGTTAGTTGAGAGAAGAGAAGCCAGATAGCCAGAGAGAACACGGGTGGCGTCACAGGTGGGCGTGGCCATGCGCGAGTAAAGTCTGTTCAGCTGTTTGAGCTTTAGTCTTCAGCTTTCACGCGTTTCGTTTAACGGCGTGGACTGGAGCTCGTGGCCGTGAAAGTACAGTACGGGAAGCAAGCGAGGACAGGTTACATCATCATCTTCATCTTCATCATCAGCGCACCTTCACGCAGGTGCCACGGACACCCGGAAGAACTAATAAACCCGTCGCTACAGATTCAGTGAAGAAGAATCACAGTCATGTCGGAGCTGAAGAAGAACAAGATGTTTATAGTGCTGATGGATCTTCTGTGTGTCGCCGTGGGTGAGTCTCGGTTTTTAAGGGCTTTTCTGTCTAAAATGTGAGCTTGACGGGGGATTGTGAAAGCCTGAGTTCACCAAAGTTCACCTGCCACCTTTACCGTGCTTCTATCCATTGGTAACAAGCAAACTTACTGGAAACTAGCACGCTAACTTCTTTATTTGTTTATTTTTATGAGTCAGTGACTATGACAGTGGTGTATAAAATGCTGAAAAATAAGTATTAATGTAAGTATAGTGTAAAATGTTGCTTTCATATATAGATTTGTAAAAAAATACCATCATAGATACAATATAAAAATCTAAATTAACTAAATATATAAATAATATAAATTGTTTTAAATCTATCTATGTATTTATTTTATCTACAGATAATATCTGTTTTATACTTTCATACTTATCTATTTTCATATATCAATTTTGTCTATAGATATTTGTATGTACTAGGCATGGGCCGGTGTAAGACTCTGACGGTATGATAAGCTTGGATAAAAATATCACGGTTTCACGGTATGACGGTATTGTGTTTACTGCTCTAAAATATATTCTTTTTAAATGTCTGGGTAAAAAAACAGAACTTTTTTCCCCATTGAACACTAAATATTTTATCTTGAGATACAAGAGAGAGAGAAAAAATAATAATAATAATGAACATGAAATAAACTTGAGGGTAAGACATTTAAGAATCAATTACAGTGTATAAATTAAAGTCATTACAAAATAAAATAGTTCTGTTTGCTTTCTTATTTTCAGATAATGAAATGAAAAAGAAAAAAAAAACTAAATTCTTGCAAAAAAAAAAATGGTTTGGTGTTAGTAAATTTGCATTTGTGGATATGAACATTTGGAAACATTTAAAGTATTTTGGAGCAGTAAGCATGTAAAACATGGCTAAATAATTCAAATGAATCATTGACTTCTGCTGTATTCATTAGTTTCATTAACACAGATTTCTTTACAATTTAAAACGGCATCTTTGGAAATACTGCTGTCCTAAAAACAAACAAAAACGAAAAAAATCTTACACATAACATAGGAACGGTATAGCAGAAAATTTGGGCGGTATGAAAACCTTGACTTTTCCTAACCGCGGTATACCTTGAAAACGGTTATCGTCTCATGCCTAGTATGTACCTACATATATAACTTAGTTTGTTGACAACTATAATTGAATAGTTAGATGTAATAGAATAATATATAGCCCAGATTATAATCCCTTCCATCATTTACTCTCTGTTACTGTCTGACGAGTGGTTTCAAACCTTTAAGAGTTTCTTTTATTCTGTTGGACGCAAAATAAAATATCTTAGAGAAAGCCGGAAACCTGTAACCATTGACTTCCATTTGTTATTCTCTACTATGGAAGTCAATGGTTACAGGTTTCTGGCTTTCTTCAAAATCTCTTCTATTTTGTTCAACCGAAGAAAGAAACTTGCACAGGTTTGAATGAAGTGAGAGTAAATGATGACTGAATTTTCATTTTTGCGTGATTATTAATCATTAATTTATAATAAAAGATGTGATATCCAGGAGTTATTATATAACTATTCAACTTGATTATTTATTTATTCATTATTATTTTTACATTTATGTAGCATTGCATGTGTAATTGCGTTTTAAATACATTGTCTAGATCCTCCAGAAAGCTATAAAGTATCACGATCCAAGTTTTTAAATAGCATGCAGATTTATTTGTTTCTAAGTGATCACTTTATATATTGAGTTATGCAAGTTATATGTTGAGCAATATAAAGCCTGAGGTGTTAAATCTGGAAGTTTAGTGCGACATTCCTCTCGCGTTTATCATACGTGGTAATTATGTATTTCATGCCACTAACAGAAAACATGTCAAGGATATTAAAATAATACTCAAGACTGAGGGGAGGAATCTGACACACACACACACATTTAAAAAAAAAAACTCAAATTTGTGTAAAATATGGACAAACCCAAAAATTAAATGAAGATTTAGGTTTTACATTATATTGGGAAAATTAACCCACCATGGCCATTTTTTTAAATAACCCAGATTAATTTTTTAGAGTGTATAATGATTATTGTGTCTCCCTCAGTAATGCATTTTATACTTAGATACATCTATACATTTTTGTGTATTCACTTTGCAGTACCATGTTAATAATACCGTAATATTATATCAGTTATTCAGTGCTATGATAGTGGAGTCAAGAGATTATTGTTTAAATTGAATATCCTTTGTTAATTAAGATAATAATAAAAATTATGATTTATGTGGAATTTCTATTCTTTTTTAAATATTTCCCAAGTTATATTTAACCGACAGAAATTTTCACAGTAGTTCCTATACATTTTTTTTTTATTCTGAGGAAAGCCGTTTCTTTTAGTTTTGCTGGAGTTTTTATTTTTAATTTTTTAAACAACTTTAAGGACAATATTATCAGCCCCTTTGAAATATTTATTTTTCAAATGTCTACAAAACACTGCTATCTAATAACTTATATTAAATTATCCTAACCAGCTTAGTTAATAACACCCTAGATAAGCCTCTAAACTGTACATTTGTCTTGCAAAATATAAAAATATTATTAATATATTATTATATTAAAATATTATGTTTTATCAGTTATTAGAAGTTAGTTAATAAAATCTCTCCATTAAACCATATTTGTAAAAAGTATGTAAATGTTTCACAGGATGGCTAATAATTTTTTATCATATAAAATATAAAACACACTATCGGTCAAAAGTTTGGGGTAATTTTTTTTTTCATGTTTTTTTTTTAAACATAATTCTGTTCATCAAGACGGGTTTTAATTAAATGTAAAAACAAATTATATTTATTAAAATGTTAAATAACGGCTTTCTTATTGTATGTCGTTTCAAATGAAATTATTACTCCAGTCATCATTGCCTTGATTACTATTACCATTAATATTATTAATAAAAATAATAATAACCGTAATAATAATAATAATTGATTTACAGCGATTCAGTGGTGCAGTGGGTAGCACGATCACCTCACAACAAGAAGGTCGCTAGTTTGAGCCTCGGCTGGATCAGTTGGCATTTCTGTGTGGAGTTTGCATGTTCTCTTCGTGTTCGCGTGGGTTTCCCGCGGGTGCTCTGGTTAATTGAGCTAAATTGTCCCTAGTGTATATGTGAGAATAAGTGTGTATGTATGTTTCCCAGTGATAGGTTGCCGCTGGAAGGGCATCCGCTGAGTAAAACATATGCTGGATAAGTTGGCGGTTCATTCTGCCGTGGCGACCCCAGATTAATAAAGGGACTAAGCAGAAAAGAAAACGAATGAATTAATAATTAATTAATTAAATAAATAAATAAATAAAATTAAATAATAATAATATATAAATAAAATAATAATAATTTTTATTAGAGTGATTTCTGAAGGATCATGTGACTATGAGGATTGAATTAATGAAGCTAAAAAATTCATCATAAAATAAATATGAATAAATAAAATAAATGATTAATTTAAATTATACACTACTTTTGAACACTTATTTTATAGTGCAAAAACATTTCACAATTTTTACAATTTCTACTGTATTTTTGATTAAATAAATGCAGCCTTGGTAAGCAGGAGAAGCTGATTTTAAACATTTAAGAATCGTACTGACCACTAACTTTTGACCGGTAGTGTATATAGTCATGATTATATATATTATTAGTACTTATTTATCATTTAACACTGAATAACCGTGCATAAACTAAACCAAACGATCATGTTCTCCAGCATCAGTGAGAGTAAATCCGACTGTCCGAACAGAGAGTCTCATGATCAACGTCATGTTATTTTGCTTATCTGATTAGAGACCTAGAAATAGAGTGGAATCATACATTTTACATCAAAACTTGACTCTTTATAATATTGTTTTTTTTGGATCTCATCAGTCCAAAGATGTAGCATTTCATAAGTTCAGAGCTTGTTCACACATGCACTGCTTTATTTGTAATGAATCAATCTTACCTTACAAAACCTCTGCCGTTTTTATTTCCACGATGATTGTAGCTATTGAGTGACATGTTCCCTTTAATTCAAATGTTTTACATTTTTGGATGTCTCTGTCTTTCACATTGTTTGTGTTGGGCCTATCACAATAATCAATATATTGACTTATCGCACAGCGCATGGACATGATCTTAATCATTTTTGGTGATGCAGTATATATCGTCCATACATAAAATCATTTTAGCTGATTGTGCTACATCTCTATCTCTATTGGAGGTGTCAGTATGGTTAAAAAAACACTATACTATTTACTATAAATTACTATAGTATAATGGTTGTATAGTGGTTGTCTGACAACTAAAAATTATTATTTATTTAATTATTATTTATTTAGGATATGTATTTATTTAAATTCTATTGATCTATCTGTATTCATTCTTAAGAAGAAAATTCTGTCTGCGCCAATATCCTAGTGCTTAAGTGAACCGACATATAGCACCATGGTGCTCACGGTGACCCAAGTTTGATTCCCAGCTCGAGGTTCTATGCCGAACCTTCCCCTCTCTCTCTCTGCTCCCAATACTTTCGTGTCTGTCTTCCACTATCCTATCCCAATAAAAGGTGAAAAACCAATAAAAAAATTAATAAAAAACATCTTTGTTAAAGGAATTCCTTGTAAAATAAAATGGTCTTAAAAGGACAATAATATACAGCAGTTTATCGTTATATACACTCATAGGCCACTTTATTAGGTACACCTTACTAGTACTGGGTTGGACCCACTTTTGCCTTCAGAACTGCCTTAATCCTTCATGGCATAGATTCAACAAGCTACTGGAAATGTTTTTTTTTCCAGAGATTTTGGTCCGTATTGACATGATTGCATCACGCAGTTGCTGCAGATTTGTCAGCTGCACATCCATGATGTGAATCTCCCGTTCTGCCACATCCCAAAGGTGTTCTATTGGATTGAGTTCTGGTGACTGTGGAGGCCATTTGACAAGTGGTTATTTGAGTTACTGTTGCCTTTCTGTCAGCTTTTTCAGACCATTCTCTGTAAACCCTAGAGATGGTTGTGCGTGAAAATCCCAGTAGATCAGCAGTTTCTGAAATACGCAGACCAGCCCGTCTGGCACCAACAACCATGCCACGTTCAAAGTCACTTAAATCACCTTTCTTCTCCATTCTGATGCTCGGTTTGAACTGCAGCAGATCGTCTCGACCATGTCTACATGCCTAAATGCATTGAGTTGCTGCCATTTGCGTTAACAAGCAGTTGGACAGGTGTACCTAATAAATTGGCCGGTGACTGTGTGTTGGTGCAATATATCGTACCACAAAAATAGACAGGCCTAGTTTGTGTGCTGCTGTATCTTTTCTGTCAGGAATCTGCTTTGAATGTCAGCACTGACTGTTATTGGAAAAAGCACATAATGACAGTGTAATGTTACACCGCTGTAATGAACTGTGCAGCATTATCTAGATGTGCTCAGCTGTATCCTCTACTGAGGCGTAGATCATCACAGTAATAATGGTCAGCGGTACATTAAAGGTGTCTTTGTGCATTATTATAGAAGTGAACAATGCTTTACTATACTGGAAGTTTAAAGGGGACCTATTAGATAAGTCTCTGGTGTGCCTAGAGTCTGTGTTTGTATGTGTGTGTGTGTGTGTGTGTGTGAATTTTCAGCTCAAAATACCACACATATCATTTTTTTATAGCAGCTCCTTTTAGGTTTTGATCTAAATTGTGATGTTTTGGTGACTGTCGCTTTAAATTCAAATGAGATTGAGCTCTTTTCTGAAGAGGGTGGAGCTACAAGCGCCTATATGTCAGCATAATGTCAGATTCAATACAGGACTGACGTTATCACTGTGAAAAAATGAAACCGCGTCCTAAATCTTCACATTTGTAATGCCTCTTATGCCTAGATCACACTACAGGATTTTAAAGAGCCCCTATTTTGCATTATAAAAGGTCATGTTTTGGTTTTGAGGTCTCCATCAACATGCTTATATGATTGCATGGTCAAAAAACACTTTCATTGTGTTATAATATGCATTTTTTTTTACCTACTTATCCCAGTGACTCCCATATGAATCGATCAGCAATTTTTATTTGTTCCCAAACCCCTCCTTAACGCGAAGCTAACCTGCGCTGATTAAACTGATGACCCAGTCTGTTGCGATTGGTCAACTGCGTTCAGCGTGAGACAGAGAGAAATGTCCACCATGGCTACAGTATAAAGTAGCAGAAAGTATATAAGAGCCCAATGCAGTTAAACACCAGCATATTACTCTACTCTTAAAGCTAACCCCAAGTAATATCGACCCGCAGTCAGTATTAATCCACACAGTGGCAAAAGTTGAACTATTTTGAAAATTGACAGCGCTGGGCGTGTGAGGAACAGCTGATAGTGGCCATAGCAAGGGCAAACAGCAGAGGATAACGCATCTAAATTGGTAAAGGAAGAAGCACGCATAACGTTTTTATCATGGTTTTGGACGCGATATGTGAACAGCCCCATAAAGATTTAACCTGAGAGATACAGCACAAGCACTGATCTGTAGTGCATACATGATTACAAGCCTTGCGGTGCGATTACAACTTATAACACACAATTAAACACATATTTCGCAAACTACACATAACGAGGCATTAATTGTAATGACACCTACATGCTATGATCCAGAGTAAGAAGAAACTAGTCCATTTGGACTGTAAAAGTTACTGACACAGTCTCACAGTCTCTGCTGCTCCTTCAATGGCAAACAGCCGGTGAATCCCGCGTTGCAGTGTAGGTTGTATCAATTATCAGAAAAATGACATGAACAAACACAGCACAAGGTTGGCTATACAGTGGTGTTGTTGTGAAAATGAACTTTAACCCTTTATTCCGCGCAGCTCAATCTTCATCTGTTAGTGATCGCTCTCTTCACGTCATGATCAGTCCCGTGATCCCAGTGTCTCCGCTAGTGTCTGAATGGAAAGCGTGTTCACATTTTACCGGCACTGGAACTGCATATTTAGTGATGTATCGCGTCGACGTCGATGCAATCAAGCAAAGGATCTGAACCCAAACTCGATTCATTTATTCGACTCCGAGTCAACTATTTTGCTAAAGAATCAATAGTGCTGTGATACACACTGCATGAAAGCTCATGTTCAAAAACCCATAATAGGGGCTCTTTAAGTCTGATTTTGAGTCTAATTTGCAAGCTAACAAGTTCACCAACAGATCGGACTATGAGCGGTGTGAAAACCACAGTGATTTAAAGACACAAAATCAAGTAATGTAGTCTGAACGACCCAGCAATCTGCCGATGTTTAAAGTTATGTACTGTGACCTAGGCTTTTGACATTATCTTCTGCAGGTATGCCGTGAAAAATCTAATGGTGCATTCACACCAGACGCGTCAAGCGCGAGTGATTTACATGTTAAGTCAATGCAAGGGCACGAATAGGCATCCTGCGGCGCAATATGCGCAAAAGGTGCGGCGCGAATTGAGCATTTTGCGCGTTTAACACGTTTAACGTGCAATTCGCACGCATCGCTTCAGTTTGAAAATCTGAACTTCAGCGGACTTTCGCGCCGCGTTAACCAATCAGGAGCTTGCTCTTTTGGGGGTGTGATTATGACGTAGCGCCTGTTGATGGTGTCTCGGGGGAAAATCCTCCTGCCGACACCGACAATAGTTCATCATACTGGGCTCAGCTCAGTCAGAAGCACCGCTGAAAGCTTCCATCATCCAGGTTCAGTGTCTGGAGGAGTTTATGAGCTCACAGAGCTCCGTGCACCTCTGAAATAATCTAGTGGACTCAGATACAGCTCCAAACAAATGAACGCTGTTTTTCAGCCTTCATAAAGCACGTTAACACAGTTATTCTCTCTATAAAACCCCTGTTAGCCATTTAGCAATAAAGCTACAGTCGCCCATAGACAGAAGCCCTGCCCATCACGCGAATCCACGTGTTTTCTCAAGTCAATTTGATGTGCGAATGAAGCAGATTTGACACGCGAATGAAGCGAGTAAACTCAAATGTTCACGCGTCTATTTACACGCGAATAGCGCGATTTTGCCGCGTCTGGTGTGAATACAGCATAATAGCGGATGGCTGCTTCTCACTCAGGGCTGTCTATGCTAATGAGGGGAAGATGGTCACTAATGGGCGGGGCTTTCCCCCTCTGATGACACGTATAAAGGGGGAATGTCAATCAAAGTGTTTATATGTGATTATAAAAAATATACTTAATACATTTTTACCATTAGAGGCTGGCTATATTTACACACTGCTGCCACTCAACTGTGTTTAAAGCCCTTATAAAAGTGATTTTTGCATAATAGCTCGGCTCTTTAATGCAGCTATATGCTTGGGTTAATCTGTGCGGTCTGGTAGCTCTATTCAGATGACTCAGAGAGACAGTAACATTTGTAAATCACTTTTGCTTGGTTTCACTGGAGTGTGAGTCAGATCGTCATCCGAGAAGTGTTCATTAACTGCTGCTGCTTCAGCAAACTCTCTCACAGATGAAGACTGATGAGTCGAAAGCCATTTAAACCACCGCCAGGATTGGCGGACTGAGATCTGCTGGCATTTAATGCTGTAGTTCATCTGAAATAAGAAAAATAGGGTAACACTTTAAAATAATGGTCCATTAGTTAATATATTTACTAACATTAGCTAAGTATGAATAATCTTGTAAAGCGCTTATTAATCATAGTTCAACCTTAAATTATGCATTATTCAAATTTAAACTTGTGCTTGTTAACATTAGTTAATGTACTGAGTCAACATAAACTAACGTCATTTAGCAAAGATGAATAAATACAGTAAACAATGTATTACTAATAGTTTGTTCATGTTAGTGAACAATGTATCATTTTAGCATCAGTATTGCTATATGTGAACATCCGCAATAGTTCTGGATTCATGAATTAAAATCACACCAAGAGGAATGAATGAGGAATTTGACCTTTCAGTGTTTCTTTTAATGATGTGTTGTTTAGTTATAATAGTTTGAATCATGGATTTTGAGGATGCAATGATACAAATAATGAGATGAAATTGTGTTTTTAATGTTTTGAACTGTCACATTGTTAAACTGTCTGAATGTTTTTAAAGAGCCCCTGTTATACATTTAAAAGGGTCATATTTTGGTTTTGGGGGTCTTTATCAACAGGCTGATATGCATGCAAGGTCGAAAAACACATTTATTGTCTTATAATCTGGATTTATTTTTACCTCATTATTCCAGCGACTCCCATATGAATCGTTCAGCGATTCTTTTGTTCCTAAACTACTCCTTAGCGCGATGCTAATCTGTGCTGATTGGACCAATGAGTCGATGACCCAGTCTGTTGCGATTGGTCGACAGTGCTCAGCACGAGAGAATGCCCATCACGGCATAGTGAATGCGTGAGCATACCTGCCAACGCTCCCGTTTTTCCCGGGAGTAGCCTGTATTTCAGACCCATGTAACGGCACCCTCCCGATTTGTTATTTCTCCCGGAAACCCCGCCGGCCTCAGCATTTTGGTATGGTCTGTGAAACCCCCGGGTCGCCAACATTGGTATAGGATCTGATCGCGGCTCCCGAAACACGCTTCACAGTAGTGAGTAATGTCACAGTACCCGGTTCTCAATAGTGTTATTCTGATATCTCACCACCGAACTCAACCTCCCCGATCTCCCACAGCATCTCCAGCAGAAAAGATATCCTGAGATGCTGTTTTAAAATGTAGAAACATCTGTGTTATTGAAGCTAATGAAGACAGCAGAAGTCAATGATTCCCATGAATTATTTAGCTTGACATGTTTACCGTCCCAAAATATTTAAAATGTTCCTCAAAATAAAGTATATTATTTTCAAAGGGCGAAAAAATGTGTTGTTTTTTTTTACCCAGACGCAAAAAAAAAATAAAAAATTTAGAGCAGTAATCACAATACATTGAAACCGTGATATTTTTATCCAAGGTTATTATACCGTCAGAATCTTATATCAATATATTACGGTCTTTGAAATGTAGTGTGCTACACTACTTTTGGATTACTTTTAAGTAGGGCTGAGCAATTAATCGCATTCGCAAAAAATCTCAATTTAAGCATGTGCAATTTCTAGATCGTGTAAGGCTGCAATTTTATCTATTAATTTATTTAGAGTTTTGTTAACGTTCTTGTGCGCATTATTTTAATATGTTAACCAATCAGAGCTGACACAGCACACCGGGCAATTACAGCTAAGCTCAGCGGGAGAACGATGTTAACCAATCAGAGCTCACTCTGTGCATGACGAAGTTGAGCAGGAGAACCAAATAGCTGGTTTTGATTTACGTTAGTTTATATTTATTGTTCTGACTGTAACTGAGGTTAGTTCATCTTTATTTTCTCATGTTGTCTGTTTTTAAGACTATTTATTACAGTTTTGTTGATCAAGCAGTTAGTACTAATGTGTACAGTATGTGTTTAACTAGAGGTGAGATTAGTTCATCTTAATTTATTTTATGTTGTCTGTTTTAAAGAAATTTTTACTACAGTTTTATTTATTAAACTTAATACTATGTTATTTCATTGTGAAATGTTTTGTTATGCACTTCTTGTGCATTGAATATATTTAGGATGCATGTATGTAGCTTGTTTGAAAAAGCAAAAACAGTTGCCAAAATTGCAAATAAAATCGCAATCGCAATATTCGTTCCAAAAATCGCAATATGATTATTTTGTCCATATTGCACAGCCCTAGTTTTAAGTAACTTTCACTGAAATTACCACAGAAATACAACTACATTTCCAAACATTCGTTTTACTGTTGATCATAATCATTCAATGAGATTTTTGTTGAGTCTGACATGACATGCATGACAGATTTTATTTTAAATATTGAATTTATAAATACCAAAGTAGGTCCGCGCTCAATATTTTATTTAACGAATCACGCGAGAAAAAAGAAAACAAAACAAAATCGAACTAATTTGTGCACATTTTACGATCATTTCCTTCAGGACTGGATTCGCAAAGTAGTTGGCCCCAGAATACAGCCCACGCAATGTTTATACTTCAGCAGATGGTGCGACATTATTTGGTTATGTGAATAAATTATATTATGATTGGAGATGCTTTTATGCTTAGCATTACAAAATTCCCACATGCAAATAAGTGGCAAATCACCTGCGTTAGTTTTAACCATGTAAAAGCGAAACATTTCACTCTCCCAAACCTCACTGTTTTTTCTTTTATTTGATGTACTTTTGTTGTATGTAGTATGCAGTAGTTTTCAATGGTAATACTATTTTTCCTATTTATTTTTTCAGTAGAGATAAAAAAAAGGCTTTGTGATAGATTTATAATCCATAAACTAAACCAAACAGCTATGAAGATAATCTTTATATTACTATTTTCTCTATAAAAAATGGATTAAAAGAACTACAATCCCATGAAGCATTGAGAATGGCAACTAAACTGAAAACTGAGATATAAAAAAAATATTTAAAATATATGTGTAAATGTATTGAAGTTTTAGGTTGTGTTATTTGTCGTGCTTTATGGGAATAGTGTGTGTGTGTGTGTGTGTGTACATTTTTTTTTGTGACATGTCAGGACACAAGTCTGTCTAATGTCACAGGTGACACAGGTATTACAAAAAGGAGGTGAAGTATGGGGACATTGGTGACAACCTCATTTCTCAAAAAGCCTATAAACCCCACAAAATGAGTTTAATCAGAGAGTAAAGCTGCACACAGTCTCCTGTGATGGTTGGGTTTAGGGGTGGGGTGGGGTGAGGGCAATACAATATATGGTTTGGACAGTGTAAAATGAATGGAAACATGTAATGTACCCACTGTTCACAAAAACAATTGTGTGTGTGTGTGTGATTTGCAGATTCTGACTCTGATTAGTTTAAATTTCTTCAGAATTATGGGTAATGTAGTTTTTTAAGCCTAATTATTTTTTTTTCTCTTTTAATTCAACTTTGAAGTAAGTTTCTTTTCTTTTAATATTCTTTTTTTTAAGTTATTTAAATTTATAATTGTTCTTTTGAAATTTTCTACTGTAAAGGATGAATGGAATTTGTACTGCCTTAAACCTGAGTTGCAATTCTGGTGCTTCATGGAAATTAAGTGTTGTATTTTGGTGCAATTTGCTGATTCTGACTCTCTGATATGTTTAAATGTTTTCAAAATTATCAGTAATGTAATGTTTTAAACCTAAAATTCTGCTCTTAAACATGAATGCCAATCTATGTTAAAAAAAGAATGGAGGTTTTACTTCCTTAAACCCGAGTAGGTATCAGGCGGCATGATAACCTTGGATAAAAACATCATGGTATGATGGTATTGTGTTTACTGCTCTAAAATATATTCTTTTTTAAATTTCTGGCTAAAAAAAAAAAAACTTTTTCTCCATTGAACACAATATATTTGATTTTGAGAAACATTTTAAGTATTTTGGAACAGTAAACATGTCAGGCTAAATAATTTAAATGCATCATTGACTTCTGTCTTCATTAGTTTCAATAACACAGATTTATTTACAATTTAAAACTGCATCTTTGGATTTCTTGCATATTTCTTGGATTGCTTCTTTCTTGCAAAAAATTTGGACGGTTTTAAAACCTTGACTTTTACAAACTGCTGTATACCTTGAAAACGCTTATGAAACGCCATGCCTAAACCTGAGTGTTGCAGTTTTAGTGCTTCATGGAAATAGATGGTTTCTAAAGTGCTCTCACATGGTCGTCCACTGAAGCTAACCAGGTCTGGTCTGGTCAGTACCTGGATGGGAGACCACATGGAAAGGCTAGGTTGCTGCATGAAGTGGTGTTAGTAAGGCCAACAGGGGGTGCTCAACCTGCAGTCTGTGGTTCTTAATGCCCCAGTATATTGATGTGTACTCTATACCGCACCATCTTTCAGATGAGAAGTTAAACCGAGGTCTTGACTCTCTGTGGTCGATTAAAAATCCCAGGATGACCTTTGAAAAAGAGTAGGGGTATAGTAGGATGGCCTCTGTCCATCCCGGCTTCCTAACATATCATAATTGGCTTAATCTATCTCCTCTCCACCAATCAGCTGGTGTGTGGTGGGCAGTCTGCCTTCGCACAATATGGCTGCCGTCGTGACATCCAGGTGGATTCTGCACACTGGTGGTGGGTGAGGAGATCCCCCCCAATGTGTAAAGTGCTTTGAGTGTCCGGAAAAGCGCTAAATAAGTGCAAGGAATTATTATTTATAATTAATATTATTGTTATCATAAAGTGTTGTTTTGAAAAAGTGTCTGATTGGTTTAAATGTTTTCAGAATTATGGGTAATGTAGTTTTTTATAAACAAAATTCTGCTCTGTTGTAAGATGATATGGAATATACAGGCAACTGAGGCAAATATACATTTAATAATAAAAAATGTGTAGCTTTCATATACTTGTCTTTTAATCTTTTTAAGGTATAAAAAAAATAATAATAGTTTCCAGCATTAAAAAATGAATGAGATTTTTTTTTTTTTTTTACATTTTTTTTAAACAAAATTATTTTTAAAAAAATCTTCTATATTTTAAGTTATTTTTAAAAAAATAATTTCTAATAAAAAATGAGTGGAATTTTTACTCCCACAAACCCAAGTGTTGCTGTTTTGCTCATTTTGATTTTGATTTGGTTATTCAAATTAGCAGCATCAAAACTTTAAATTTAGGATGAATTTTTTCCTTAAATAACCTCTTAACAAGTCATGTTTTTACACCAGACAACGCTGATTGACCAATAAATGAGGTTTAATTTCTGTCTGTGGGTGTAGCCTACTGATAAAACCTACCTGTGCCATTCAGGAAACACTTCAATGTGCACTAACAAGAGAGACGAACTCAAAGAAACGTGGCCAATATAATGAACCCCATGCTTGTGTTTGTGTCTGCACATTCTTGCTGTACTGTTTGCGTCTGTAAATGTGATGTGAAGCTGCGTGTCGAGGCTTGCTGTAGAGTCAGGTCTTTGCAAGTTCGGCTTTAGGAAAGTCACACACTATTCTGTGCTGTCAACACTGGATAGGGACTGCGCTCAAATCCTCCCCATTTAAATGTCTGTCCAGGCTAAAGCAAATATTTGTGCATGGGTCTGGTTATCAGGACTGGGACAGAAGGATAAGTGTTAATGTCAGAAGTGTTAGTGTCATTTCTGTGCAGTATACATTTAATTAAAAGTACCTGGACTGATGGAGAGATCTGTGGGATGTATGTTTCTTTAAAATAAAACTCAAATTGGTGATTATTAATCTGTGTAGGTTTCAATACGGTCGGTTTAAATGTTAAAATGTTCTTTTAAACACAAGAAATAATAGTATAGTGTAAAAGGAATTTTTATGTAATGATGATAATAATATTATTTCTTTATTTTTATTTGATATATTATTATTATTAAGTTATTATTTGACATTTTAATATATTATGTTATATTATTATTTATATTATTTTACATTTCAATTTATATAAAATCTATGTTATTATTTTATTTGACATTTTTATTTATATTTGATATTATATTGGTTTTTATTTTATATATTTTGTTTTATTTTGTATTATTAATATATTATTTGTATATATTTAATTTGATATTATTATTTATTTTTTAATTGATATTTATTTTATTTGTTATATTATATTTTATTTTATATACTGTAATCTATATATATTTTATTTTATAATCATGTTTTTGTTGGAAATATTTTAATTATATTATTATTATTATTTATTTTATTTTATTTTACATATTTTAATTTATATTTTAATTATTTATATTATTATTTATGTTATTTGACATTTTCATTTATATTTGATATTATATTATATTTTATATATTAATTTTGTATATATTTTATTTTATTTTATTTTATATAATATTATTTTTTACATATTTTAATTTATTTTCAATCTTGTTATTTTGTTTTATTAATATTTATTTTATATATTTAAGTTATATTTTGTCATTTTATATTATATTATTATTTTATTTTAATATTTCAATTAATATTTTATTTAATATTTTTTTATTTATTTCATTTTATATATTGTAATTTAATTTTTAAATTAATTTTATAATCATGTTTCGATTGTATAAAAATTGCATAAAATTAGTATAAAATTGTGCAGCTCTAAAAAAAAGAAAGAAAAAAACTGCCTTATTTACTGTGCTGGCATTAAAAAGCCAATTTTAAACCTTTTTTTTGCGCAAAGAGCATTTGAAAAAGTCAACACAAATATATATTTTTTCCAATATAAATATGTTTTTGCAAAATGAAAAGATTTCACTCTGTAAAAAGCGACAACTTGTCTTCACTTTAAAGGTATCACTCTAAAATGAAAATGTACTCACTAATTACTCTCCCTAAAGTGGTTCCAAACCTTTCTGAATTTCATAATTCTGTTGAACACATAAGAAGAAAGCTGGAAATCTCTAACCATTGACATAGTAGGCTTACAGGTTTCCAGCATTCTTCAAAATATCTTCTTTTATGTTCTACAGAAAAGCAAAACTCCTAAAAGTTTAAATAGAGTGTGAATAAATTATGACAGTTTTGGGTGAACTGTCCCTTTTAAAGAAAGTGAGTAAACGCAGTGGAGCTATTAAGTTGCCTTAACTTCATTATTACAATTATACACAGATTTACTTAATTTCAGGGCAATGGATTTACTAATTTTTTTAAGTATTCAACTAATAGTTTTATGTACAACGTTAAATGTTCCGCAGAGGCCAATAAATGCTCTTTATATTAAGTGTACAGGGAACCATAGCAGTGAAATTGCATCTCTATGACTTGATTTCCTTTTTCCTTTGGTGCATCAGCAGTTTGAGATGAACTGATGAGTTGATGTTTGCGTTTGGCTCATAAAGTCGTCCACAGGATGCAGAGGTTGAGTCTCTGCTGTTCTGTCTTTCCTTCCTGTGTCCCATGATTCCCTCTGATTTGTTGGAAACAGTCCAGATACTTAAAAGTCGAGCCCTCTGATGTATAGAAATCACACACATGACAAGCTTCCTGGGAAAATGTAAATGACAGGATTTCCTTAATCTAACTGGACTATTGAGTTTACTAGCGAGACGAAGTACAGGGAAAAAATCTAAACAAGCTGTCATAATTTGCTCTTATACTGTGGTTGTTTTGTATTTTTATCTGATTTTACTCTGTAAAACACACACACACACATACACACATCGACACACACACACAAATTAAAAACAGTGAGATTAAACATTTAAATGACATTCGAATGTTCAGTTTTGAATGTTGTCTGGTTGCTAGGGTAGCTATATGCAGTTGCTATGGTGCTTTGTGTCATTATGAAAAGCATATCAAGTTATTTAATGTTGCTAGGATGTTCTTAATGGTTGCTATGGTGTTGCTATGCAGTTACTAAGCTGCCATAAGTAGTTTCTAGCAAGTTGCTGTGATGTTTTTGGGTTGTGGTTGCTAGGGTGTTTGGTTGCTGGGGTAATAATGTGTGGTTTCTATGATAGTGTGTATTACAAAACCCCACTTCATGTTGCTTGGAGGTTCTTAATGGTTGCTATGGGGTTGCTATGCAGTTTCTAATGTACCATGTCTGTAGCAAGTTGCTATGATGTTTTTGGTTGTGGTTGCTAGGGTAATAATGTGCAGTTTCTACAGTAGTGTGTGTCATTACAAAAACCCATATCATGTTGCTAGGGTGTTCTTAATGGGTGCTGTGGTGTTGCTATGCAGTTTATAAGGTAATATAAGTAGTCTGTAGCAAGTTGCTATGATTTTTTTTGGTTGTGGTTGCTAGGCTATGTGGTTGCTGGGGTAATAATGTATGGTTTCTATGGTAGTGTGTATTACAAAAACGCATATCATGTTGCTTGGATGTTCTTAATGGTTGATATGGTGTTGCTATGCAGTCACTAAGATGCTAGAAGTAGTTTTTTGCAAATTGCTATGATGTTTTTGGTTGTGGTTGCTAGGCTTAGTGGTTGCTAGGGTAATAATATGCAGTTTCTACGG
>CAIGQQ010032929.1:2542935-2562097 GCA_903798035.1 Danio albolineatus
ACACACACACACACACACACACACACACACACACACACACACACACATTACAGCCAGTTTAGTTCATCCAATTCACCTACTGTACTGCACATGTCTTTGGACTGGAGCACATGGAGGAAACTCACGCCAACACAGGGAGAACATTCAAACTCCACAGCAAGAAGGTTGGGCCAGTTGGCATTTTTTGTGTGAGGCAACAGTGCTAAACACTGAGCCACCATGCTGCCCCAATATATTTATTATCAAGATAAATTATGTTCTGCAGAAGAAAGTCATACAGGTTTGATAAAGCATAAAGTTTAACTTTTAACTTCGCTATCGTTTTAATAGTTAAACGACTTACTCCATCAGTGGTCTGGATCTGAGAGTTTGGCTCCTCCAGATCTCTTTGTTTTTCTCAGAAACACCCTGTTGCGTTACTGTGAGAGCTCAGTTTTGAGACAGTCCAGTACGAGTTGTCAGCAGTATATTTCATCCAATATTTAATTTCTTTTGCACTGACGAGGAGTTCTTAACGTTTCGACTGTTTTGCGTTTCTCTCTCTGAATTAGCTATTAGCTCGGGACGTCCCATCCAGATAGCATCAGAAAACATGCCAAACTGATTTAGCTCAAATCCTGTGATTTTTAGGAGAAGCTGTTGTGCTAAACGCTCAGAGGCTTCATCTTTAATGCCTATCAGATGCTTTCCTTCCTTTTACTTTTAAGCCATGCTTCAATTTCCCCCATCTGCTTCTCTACACATGGATGCTTTTTAGCTCTATTATATCAGATTAGAACCATCACAAACACCCATATTTCCTCCTTTCAAATGTTCAAATTATGTCTGTGGTCACAAATGAACGATAAATGGCCAGAATAATGTGACATACTGGAAGCGTTCTGGTTCTTCATGTCGTGTGGCACATTTACAGCGGCTCCGTCCCAATCTGCAAACTATCAATGGGTCAGAGATGAAAAGGCCTTTCAAGCATCAAAACGATAAAAGAGTAATACAGTCTTCTCCTCATACATTGCGCCATTGCGTTAGCAGGGATGTGATTCCTCTTCGTATTTTCCAAGTTCAATGGCTCGGAAAGTAGCACTTAAAAAAAGAATATATTTTAGAGCAGTAAACACAATACCGTCATACCGTGATGTTTTTATCCAAGGTTATCATACCGTCAAAATCTTATACCGGCCCATGCCTACAACAGGGTAATTAAAGTGCACTTATCTTTAGAGTTTCCAGTGTGAACGCGCTACTTACACTAAAAATCAATCCAAGGCACTCGAAAAATGTGGAAAAATGTTTAAAAAGCCTTTATTTACATGGCTTATTCTTAAAACACCAACGCGTTTCGGCAGGGAGCTGCCTTCATCAGGGTAACAGTGATCAGGTGCGTCTTTCTTTTGAGTGCTGCGGTCACCTGATTCATTCAGACAATACTCAAAATATTGTAACAAACACTGCCAACTACAATCATTAATTCAGCATTGATAAGAGAGCACATATACATACTTACAAAGGCATATATGAAAAAGTATCAATATAGAAAAAATAAGCAAATATGTACAAAAAGATACGTTTGCTTTGACGTGGCATATAAATACATATAAACACCCACATAAACACACATATACATATGCACATACACTTACATACACATGCATACATAAGAATGCACATACACATACATGCATACATACATACATACATATTCGACCACTATTTACACTATTTATACTACAAAATGGCGTAGAACAGTGCACAAGTATGCGATTTTGGACACACCTATCCTTGCAGGTGTGTTTAGGCAAGTTGGAGCTAAAGTCTGCAAGGCACCGGCCCTCCGGGACCGAGTTTGGACACCCCTGCCTTTATGCTTGTATTTTGTTTAAATACTTTAAATATTTTAAATGTAAATGTACTAGGGCTGCACGATTTGGGAAAATTGTCATATTGCGATTATTGAGGGCAATATTGCGATATGCGATTTCGATTGTAAATGGTATTGTAAGTCAACTTAATGGGTTTTTAAGAAAATTGCACACGCAGATTAGTAATAATGCTGAAGTGTGCGTTTGTTCAACTTGAAATGGTTTCAAAATAAATATTTTTTACAAAATAAATATCTGCATTATTGTAAACTTATTTTCATATTCCATATTTTCCATATTTCATATTTCTTGCAATTATTAAATGAAATATAACAATATTTTATATGTATGGCTTTGTATTATTGTTTATGAGAGAGAAATGCAGCATGCACTATTTAAACATGACATATTTTGTCGGTTATATATATATATATATACACACACACATACACACAACTTTTGGTTCTGCTTATTTGATTTAATTTAAAACGTGGCCATATGCATCCTACATGAAAACATTCAGCCTGTTTCTGGTTTTATAGAGAACGTTGGGCACAGGTTAACAGCAGATATTCCTCGTCCCTCACCACCATACATGCACGCAATAATTCTTCTAGTTTCAATTGAATTCAATAATTTACTTTGAATGAAAACACTGAACCTATGATGACGGTTGTGAGCAATGTTGTCGGTTAGAGGAGACTTGAGACCCGACGACAATTTTGCTTGAAGGACGAAAAGGTGTTTGGCTGATTCTTTCCCGAACTTGCCTGTGAGTGTGCCTTTTCAGACCGCTCGTACCTGAATCACCGGTGTACTTGACTGAGATTAAGCATGTTTTACAAGCAGGTTACGACGTGCCATCACCGTCACATTTACTCTCACGACCTTCACTAATATTTCCAACTTCCCGAGTAGTTCTGTTCATTAATGGGCGTCATTACTTCTGACTCACCGCTGCAAATAATGTTTGTTAAGGGTGCTTTCACACTTGGTTCAATTGCCTGGCCCGTACCCAAGTTCGATTGTCCCCCTTGCCACCTTCTTGGTTGGTTTGTGTTCACACTGTCTTTTTTCCTTCTGAACCCCGGTACAATTGCGTCATCAAGCCGATGTTTTGTGTACGTCTGTTGCCAGGCGACGGGCACGAAAGCAAAACGCCAAAATGGAAAGACGTCCGCACATCGCGGTCGTTTCACTTTTACTGAACCTTTTGGATTAGAACATACAGAAAGCAACTCGCGTCTATCTGCCGCAAACTTTTTATACACGTTCAGAACATCACGCGATGTCCAAGCTGCTTTTGGAAGAGACACACAGACATTATCACTGTGTTTGCTTTGGCTCGGTCGCGCTTGTCAGCACGTGATCCTCAGACACACACACACACACAGTCCTGATGGCTTCTGGGTCGTGTAGTTCTTTTTTAATTGCGTTACATTGTAATCGTATTAAAAGGAAACTACAAAAATGGCGGTGCATTTTCTTTCTTGAATGTCTTGTTATGTCCACGAATGTATTCATTTATTTAATATAATCGCAAGATTCGCTGTAATGTAATCGCATAGGCTGACATCGCGATTGTGATTGCGATACGATTAATCGTGCAGCACTAAAATGTACGTATTTACTTAAGCAACTATGTTTTCCCATGCTAACTGTCTCCGTTTCACTGATGCAGTGGTGTTTGTTGTGCAATGCTTTGTTATATATATATATATATATATATATATATATATATGAGCATATTTGCTATAACTGTGCTTGAGCTCATCAAGTTCAACAGGAGAAAGAAATGCTGATCTTTTTTTCAGATGTTGCCATGGTGACTCGTAATATCTGCGCTTCATTGATAATGCCTTTTTATTGATCTTATTCAGCCCCGCCCACTTTTAATACTTCGCTCTTCCGCATTTTGTCATCCAACTTCCGGTACGCTGACACAGTACATCAGATGCCTGTTTCGGAAAGTCATTACATAGTGTATAATTAGCTGTAATTTTAGAAAAATGGCAAATAATGCTAGTTCAATAAATGTTTTGAGCTGGGATTACAGTGAAACCTCCCTGCAACGATCAGATGGTCTCATATTGCCCCATCCATCGTTATCGTTAATGTGGGTAGACGATATGAGCCAGGGGTAACTTACGGGGATATTTTTAATCACTTTGTCCTGTCACAAGGAGTAGATGAAGAGTTTATGAAGACTTATAGAAGTACCGAGGCCTACCAATATTTACATAGTGGGAAAGTTGGTGGTGGTCTAATACAGTGTTTCTCAACTGGTAGGTCGCGACCCAAAAGTGGGTCGCAGGAACATTTTCAGTGGGTCGCGGAGTGTGTGGTCAAAAAAACCAACAAAAGTTTAATTTTTAACTTGTTTTGTGTATACCGGACTTTTATTTTGAAATGCTTGTGATAAGACGCTGAAAAAGAAATTCAGTGAAGTAAGCCTCTCCCAGTTTTCGCGATCTGAGTGCGCGATCAAACTAATCCCATTCAGAACTACGTATCTGTGAAAGTGGCTTCTCTTCCTTGGTGCAGAGAAACAGGTGGGACAAAGAGCGCGATCTTCAGGTAGCACTGTCTACCATCACTCCTGACTTTGAAACTCTTATCACATCAGTAAAGCACATCCTCAGTTATCTCATTATCTTCCCAAATTACTGTTAAGTGAAACATATGTTTATAATTGCTGTCATATTAGATGTAAAAATGGTTATGAATATTTTAATCATTTTACAATTTGCTGGTTTGTTCTGTTCAACAGGATCAGTGTTAATGTTTTATTAACAGTTCAGTTTTGTTTATGGTAACAACCTTTCCTTACCCTAACCACTGTTTACAGTGTTTGTCGTTTTTACTTTGTAATATTTTTATAATTTGATACATTTTGTTAAATGACAGCAAAAAATATTGTTTATTTGTCTTGCTGATTTTCTTATGATTTTTCTGTCACTACTTGTGTATGTTAACAAATAAATACAAATTAATTATAATTCCTAAAATTATATTACAGTTCCTAAAAATTTGGGTCGCGGCTTGATGACCAGTGTTGTGCAAGTTACTTCAAAACTGTAATACATTACAGATTACTTGTTACTGTTATATAAATGTAATCCCTTACCTTACAATATTACTGTCTCAAAATTGTAATATGTTACATGACTACATATTACTTTTTTAGTTACTTTCACCAAAACAACTACAGAATTAGAACTTAACATTCTAAAATGACAAAACATACTGCAGGGCATTTTACATCCAGTAGAAAGCGATATGATGTAGCAGAATGACTGTGACCTATCCAGGCTACTAACAATATAGTGTATAATTGGCAATGTGAAGGCTCAAGACAATGCAAGAAAGCATGGAAGCCAGAATCACAAATGATCTAAGTCTGTTAAAAGTATGGTAGAGGTAAAGTGATTATCTGGCAATATCTCTGAATAGCTTGACTATATTCATATTAGACACTACAGGCCTATATGTAAACTCCAATGCCATGACAAGAGCAGATTTTTTTTTTCTTATTGTTGCCATTATTTTATTCACTTTAAATTTAAGTGGCTCACAACACAAAACTGTCCTGCACAAAGTGAGCGTGATGAACATAGCTTTCTCAATATAATGCCTGTGCACAGATTTTCTCTGTTTGTGAACTGCTCGCGCGCAAATTTCCTCACGCTCTCTCAAATATGCACTGCTCATGCATACATTTTCTTTCGTGCTCTCAGTACACTGCTCGCTCAGTGAGATTATATGCAGACTCACAATGTGTGTCTTGTGTTCCTTCGTCCTTTCATGCTTTTTGATATGATTTATATTTGTCTACTATTATTAATAACCAAAATACTAAAATAGACTTACATATACATTTTTATATAATAATAAACCAAAACATTTTTGGCTGTGTGTTATATGAGATATTTCCAGTTTCCAACAATTAATGACACGGTGAATAGATGTTGAGTGCAAAGAATACATTTTATTTAAAAAAAAGTTGCACCATACTAATCAAATAAAAACATTTAAACAAAAATATAACGCAAGCAGAAATGTTACTAATAGAATATAGGAAAAACTTGATAAGGTTTTATAGCCTACTGTACTATTTACTCTTCAAATAAATAAAATGTGGTCTTCCACATTGTTGATGAGATTTTGGAGATCATTTTCCCTGTCATCCTCTTCATTTTGAGGAAAAGCTGCTCCACAGGGCCCCTGAACACGTCTATTGGCATGTACTGTGTTTTGAACATTACTATAGTAAAGTACTTCAATGAATCTGTTGTGGTAATACTATAGTTGCTATGGTAACACAGCAAGTAAAAATTATAAACAAATTACCCAGTGCTGTAGTTTTTTTCTTACAATATTATAGTGTATATTATTGTACAATTCACCACACTTTACTGTAGTAAAACTCCACTTTGTATTTCATTTTATCAGTTCACTATTCCTAATACTACAGTATGCTGAAGCATTCATTAACAAGTTTTAAATTATACTAGCCTAAAACATAGGCAGTATACCTAACACTCAAAAACACTAGTATTTATTTTAGAATTTACCAACCTGTAGGTAAATAGTGTAGAAATATCTCTGGATATATAGTATAAGATAATATAATCTCTGGAGAGCAAACGCACAAAAAGAGGAGGAAACGTAAGGCAAAACTTGTGAGTCTGCATCATCTAACGGAGCCAGAGCACATCAGCCGCACGTGAGCAGCCATGTTTTGAGTGCACGCGAGGAGAAACCGGCGCGCGTTCGCTCGCTCGTATTACATGAATACGTTTGTCATTAAAAAAAACACCATATGCACTTACGTCCATCTCGCGAGTCAATTTTCCGCTTTTCCGCTGTGTGTTAGGGCTTGACATTACTGCACACCGGGCTGAGCCAATAGCCTCGGACCTCGAGCTCAGAAGCTGAAATCATTCCGCGTCAAAAGTAAAAAGTCCCAATATCCAGAGGGAGATGAATGACAACACGCCGCGCGTATATTCATAACCACGAACAGGAAATAGAACTTCGCTATTTTTATTTGTTAATCTCTTGCGGGCGAAAAGTTTGTTGTAACGCACGCGTTACTGAACATGTACCGAGTAAAATATTACTGAAAATGCATTAGTAATGCCTTACACTACTGCGTTACAGGAAAATGTAATACATTACTGTAATACATTACTTTTATAACGCGTTACTCCCAACACTGTTGATGACCATGTAAAAATGTGGGTCCCGTGGCCAAACCAGTTGAGAACCACTGGTCTAATACACAGTGAGGGGGATTTCGTCTTTGTGCACCCCAGCCTGTCGAGCAGTCCATGCCACTCAGCGTGGATGTACTTAGTAAGCAGGGATCAGTGGAGACTACAGAATGTTCGTGCATCGCTGGTTTAGGAAGGTCCTGTAGCCACGCAGCCTTTATATTATGAAGTAAATATACGGCAAGTAAATATAATAATAAATAGTAATATCTTGTAAGGTCTGTTAACATAAGTAAGCCTTAAATGTAAACAGTATGATAACGTATTTGTGTAATAATACACAGCTGCTGTGTATTAATCTCTTCAAATCTCTTAATTTGTGAGGTGTTGAGCTTATTCTTCAATGCTGAAGTGCGCTTGTGTTTGCGATTGTTTTACTTCAGATTCAGTTGCCTATGGGAGAAATGACTAGGAATAATAAACGGCAGAAAACGGTCAAACTACTCGCTCTACAAACATGTGTTTGCATGAATACACAGACAAAATAGAGTAATATAATAAGAAAACATCAGTTTGCAACATCAAGCAGCAGAACGAGCTGTTTTTAATGTCTAAAAATGAATGGAAGTGAACGAGACCGGAAGTCTCGAGACAAAAAGACTCAAATGGCTGCACCCGCTTGTACATGGAGAATAAGGTCAATAGTAGCGGTGTGCGCGCTTAACTCTGAATCAGTCTACTCAGACTTGATTGACCTAACTCAGATCAGCTGTTCTGAAACCGAAAACTCTCAGGGTTCAACTCTCAACTCAGGGTTCAAGTTTAAACTATCAGTTGATAGAACCCCATTACGGAAACAGGCCCCTGTATGTGTGTGTGTGTGTGTTTACTTTGAATATTTATATATGTCTATATACACGTGTGTCTGTGTCTATGTGTGTGTGTCTGTATGTGTGTGTGTATGTGGGCTGGGTTTTAGCAGACTGAAGAGTAAATGAATCAGATAATCAGGTCTGTCTTCACTCCGCTGAACACTCAGAATGCATGAAACAAAACCACAAACCACAGCAGCGTCGGAATGAGGGATCAGGAAAGAGCTGTGGGTGGTGACATTTGGAGATGAAGGGATGAAAGAAGGGAACGCACAGAAGAAAGCAGAGACCGAGAGAGGAGGATTAGAGGAGGGAGCAGGTCTCTCCTCCTGTGGGAATTATAGATGTGTCAGGTTCAGCGGCCAGTTCTGGGAGCACATACCACTCGCATTACTCATACACACACAGAAACACACACACACACACACACATACACACAAAAACACACACACACACACACATATATATATACTGTACACATTGGCACAGTCACATTTGCACGAACATACTGTGTGTATATATATATATATACACACATACACACATGGGCGCCACGGTGGCCGAGTGGTTAGCACGTTCGCCTCACAGCAAGAAGGTCGCTGGTTCGATCCCCGGCAGGGCCAGTTGGCATTTCTGTGTTGAGTTTGCATGTTCTCCCCGTGGTCGCGTGGGTTTCCTCCGGGTGCTCCGGTTTCCCCCACAGTCCAAAGACATGCGGTACAGGTGAATTGGGTAAGCTTAATTGTCCATAGTGTATGTGTGTGAATGAGCATGTATGAATGTGTTTCCCAGAGATGGGTTGTGGCTGGAAGGGCATCCGCTGCGTAAAACAAATGCTTGATAAGTTGGCGGTTCATTCCGCTGTGGCGACCCCGGATTAATAAAGGGACTAAGCCGAAAAAAAAAATGAATGAATGAATATATACACACACACATAAACACACAAACTGTACATATGCACACATACACATTTACAAACACACACATACACTTGCACTCACACACAGAGATACACACACACACACACACACACACACACATATTACATATGCACACATGCATACACATACTGTACACATGCAGACACACTGTGTAACTGTATTCTGTTGTTGCCAGTTTCTGTGTGTTTGCGTATTCATCTGCTTCTTCTATCATCTGTTTCTCTGTTTTATTCCTTTGTCCCATTGTTTACGATGCTTGTATAAAGCGGACAGGTTAGCAGGTCATGCAACATACATTTCGTAACACGTAGGACTACTCTTTTGCGAGTACATTAGGTTTGGTGCGAGCGCCACCCCTTGTACTTTTTGGATAGACAGAGTCAGATAGGACTGGGAAGACTCTTCGTGTGTTTGTTATTTTGTTTCATGTATTTAGTTAGTTAGATGCTTCTGGGGAGTTAGATAATGTTTGGGTTTTGTTATTTTCTTTTCTTCAGCACATCCCATGTCTCCTCTGCCAGCTCTTTTATTTTTCATCTTTGTGTTTGTCCCAATGTTTGTATAAATTGCAAATAGTATTTTTACCTTCTTTTTCCTCATCATTGATTTAGTCGTTGTTTTGTTCATGTGGGCTCTTGTAAATCACAGTTTTGGTATATTGGTGTTTGGTTGT
This sequence comes from Danio albolineatus, assembly GCA_903798035.1. Lineage (NCBI taxonomy): Eukaryota > Metazoa > Chordata > Actinopteri > Cypriniformes > Danionidae > Danio > Danio albolineatus. Next base: position 2,552,497 of record CAIGQQ010032929.1, read on the forward strand.
CGTTTGCACTTCACTCCCTACATATATACATTTTATTAATTAAAAAATTATATGTCAAACCCCGTCCCCTAGACTACCATCAGGGGTTTGTAACAATTAGAAACACTGTGAATGAGTGGTAATTAATTTTTTGCATATAATAATTGAAATATAATACAAATGATAGCTTTACATATACAGTTGAAGTCAGAATTATTAGCCCGACTTTGATTTTTTAAATTTATTTATTTTTTATTTTTATATTTCCCAAATGATGTTTAACAGAGCAAGGAATTTTTCACAGTATGTCTGATAATATTTTTTTCTTCTGGAAAAACTCTTGTTTTATTTTAGCTAAAATAAAAGAAGTTTTTAATTTTTAAAGATCATTTTAAGGTCAATATTATTAGCCCCTTTATGCTATTTTTTTTTTTTCAATAGTCGACAGAACAAACCATCGTTATACAATAACTTGCCTAATTACCCTAACCTGCCTAGTTAACTTAATGAACATATTTAAGCGATCTTATGGCACTTTAAGCTGTATATAATTGTCTTTTAAAATATCTAGTAAAATATTATTTGCTGTCATCATGGCAATGATAAAATAAATCAATGATTAGAAATGAGTTATTAAAACTATTATGTTTAGAAATGTGTTGAAGAAAATCTGCTCTACGGTAAACAGAAATTGGGGAGAACGATAAACAGGGGGGCAAATAATTCTGACTTCAACTGTACATGAGCAATTGCATGCAAATGTCAACCTTGCCATGAAAAAATTAAGTTGTCATCATAAATAACGAAACCCTTTTAATTTTTTTGTGTGTATCCTTGTATTTTACAGTGCTGTACAAATACTCAAAAATGTTTCGTCGGTCAATGTTTTCAAACAATTATATTTGATTTACCAAAATCTCAGAAGTGGACATTTCACATCCGTCACATCCATAACAGAAACGTGTCACATCCATAACAAAGCTTTTTCTTCATAAACTCAAAAATGTAAATTTAAATAAAACCAACCATTTTTGTTCTACAGAGAGCCGACACTTATCCTTGAGATTATCATAATTTCTTTTGGATTGTGCAGTTTAATCCACAGAATTTCTACAAAGTATGTTGTATAGTGTAAACTCACAGACTTTTTTCGTCACATCCATAACGCATGTTTATTTTCCTCATTTAAAGTATAAAAATTGTTTTCAGATTGACATTTTTCTGATCCAAAACAAATATTCACAGATTTATGGGAAAATGTCAACAGATGTTTCAATATAATGTTAACATGCACCACTACCACTGGTAAGCACTTGTTCTTATAGCTAATTTTCATAACTCTAATGCCGGCTTTATTTACGGAAAGGGTAAAGTAACATTAAGAGCACCTTAAAATATAGGTGCTATATAGCACCTATTTTTTTAAGGTGCTGTATAGCACCAAAAAAGGTTCCCCCCTCATTACGAGTCAAAGAGCCAGTTTTGGTGCTATTTAGCACCTTTTTTAGAGTGTATACCTTATCTGTGCGTTTATGTTTTCAGTTTTACTGCTAATGTCACGCTGGAAGTGCTCATATATATATATATAAGGGATTAAGATGCTGATGAATGCTAAATGTGTCATCACCGTCATCTGAAAAGGGTCCATTGCTTTTATAACCTTTACTAGGAACTTTAAATAACTCATTTTGTATGATTTATAAGCTTTTTAAGAAATGGGAACATCAGCAGTGTCCTCATAATTCACCTGAACTTTGTAATACCTTTGCAATACCATACCATTATACACATTCGTGTCCTGATGTCACAAAACAAACACACACACACACACACACACACACACACACACACACACACACACACAGTAGATCAAGAACTGAAAGGAACATTTGAGTATGAGTGTTGAGGAACTAGTACTGTGTATATCTTGTAGGCACTGTTTTAAAATCTGCTGATTGGCCTACAGTACATACTGTATGCAGAATTTTAAAGGGGATCTATCATACTTTTACATGTTGAACTTCCTTCAGAGTGTAATGTTGCTGTTTGAGCATGAAAAAGATCTGCAGGCTGACGAAGCACAAAAGGGGGTTCTTCTCTATATCAGTAAACACTGTTCCTGAATGCCATCAAACTCCTATTGTAGTCCTTACATGGAGGAGTCATCATATATGCATGGCGAAATAAAAATGTGCATATTAGTTCCTAAAAATTAAACAACAATGTGGACCATTTACCTATTTGTACCACCCTTTTGTCAGTTTTTGTATCTTTATTTCAGCATGTAGGTTAAAACTTGTTATTAATTCAAAAATAAATTTTCATCCTTTCATTTGTTATCATTCGGCTTAGTCTCTTGTTCATCAGAGGTCGCTACAGCGGAATGAACCGCCAACTATACCAGCATATGTTTAACGCAGCAGATGCCCTTCCAGCCGTAGACCAGTACTTGGAAACACCCATACATACTCATTCACACACATACACTACGGCCAGTTTACTTCATCCAATTCACCTGTTGTACATGTGTTTGGACTGTGGGGGAAACCGGAGCTCCCGGAGGAAACCCACACCAACACGGGGAGAACATGCAAACTCCGCACAGATATGCCAACTTGTCTAGCTGGGATTGGAACCAGCAACCTTCTTGTTGTGAGGCGACGGTGCTAACCACTAAACAACCGTGTCACCCTAATACGTTTTTAAAACATCTTTATTAGGGCTAGACGATATTGGAAAAATCTTGTGGGGCATAAGAATAAGATGGGGCATAAGAATAAGATGTGTGTTTAGATATAATTATTGTTCATTTATTAGTTTTCTGGAAACTAGAGCTGAATTTAGATATAGTTTTGAAACATCATTAGTCTACATATTTAATTTTATACCATCTTATACCAACCTACAAACAGAAACTGAAAACAGCCAAACCTGTATTAAGATCTGTGAAAAGATGGACTAATGAAACAGAGCGGGATCTACAAGCCTGTTTCGACCTCACTGACTGGAGTGTCTTTGAAGCTGCTGCTAACGATCTTGATGAACTCACAGAGACGGTAACATCTTATATTAGTTTCTGTGAAGATGTGTGCATCCCTACCAGGACTCAACTCACATACAACAATGACAAACCATGGTTCACTGTAAAACTCAGACAGCTACGTCAGGCCAAAGAGGCTGCTTACAGGAATGGGGAGAGGGCCTTGTACAAGCAAGCGAAGTACACCCTGGAAAGAGAGATCAGAGTCGCCAAAAAGAACTACTCTGAAAAACTAAGGAGCCAGTTCTCTTCCAGCGACTCAGCATCCGTGTGGAAAAGCTTAAGGAATATCACAAGTTACAAGCCACCAAGCCCCAGCACTGTAGACAATGAACAACTTGCTAACGACCTGAATGAGTTTTACTGCCGGTTTGAGAAAACCCCCCAAACCCACCCTGAACTGCTCTTCACGCCACCATTAACACCTCCACCACCCCCCACCTCCCCCATACCTGCAATTCAGTTTAATGAAGATGATGTGCGCCAGGTCTTCCGGAAACAAAAGAGGAGAAAAGCACCAGGCCCAGATTCTATAACACCAGCCTGTTTAAAATCCTGTGCTGACCAACTGGCCCCCATTTTCACCCTGATCTTCAACAGATCACTGGAGCTGTGTGAAGTGCCCTCCTGCCTCAAACGCTCCATCATCATACCCATCCCAAAGAAACCCAAACTTACAGGACTAAATGACTACAGACCGGTGGCGCTAACATCTGTGGTCATGAAGTCGTTTGAAAAGCTGGTGCTGGCCCACCTGAAGGACATTACTGAACCCTCACTGGACTCTCTTCAGTTTGCCTACAGAGCAAACAGGTCTGTGGATGATGCAGTAAATATGGGACTGCATTATGTTTTGCAACACCTAGACAGACCAGGGACCTATGCGAGGATCTTGTTTGTTGACTTCAGCTCAGCTTTTAACACCATCATCCCAAAACTTCTCCTGCCCAAATTAACTCTGCTCTCCGTGCCCACCTCTGTCTGTCAGTGGATCAACAGCTTTCTAACGGACAGGCAGCAACTGGTCAAGCTGGGCAAATCCTCATCCAGGACCCGCACAATCAGCACTGGCGCCCCCCAGGGGTGTGTCCTCTCCCCTCTGCTCTTCTCTCTGTACACGAATGACTGCACCTCAAAGGACCCCTCTGTCAAGCTCCTAAAGTTTGCAGACGACACCACGCTTATCGGCCTCATTCAGGACGGTGACGAGTCTGCTTACAGACAGGAGGTTCAGGAGCTGGCTCTCTGGTGCAGTCACAACAACCTGGAGCTGAACACGCTCAAAACAGTGGAGATGATAGTGGACTTCAGGAGAAACCCCCCTGCTCTCCCCCCACTGAGCATCATGGACAGCACTGTGGCTGCAGTGGAGTCATTCAGGTTCCTGGGCACCACCATCTCTCAGGACCTGAAGTGGGACACTCACATTGACTCCATTGTCAAAAAAGCTCAACAAAGGCTGTACTTTCTTCGTCAGCTGAGGAAGTTCAACCTGCCACAGGAGCTTCTGAAACAGTTCTACACCTCCATCATTGAATCAGTCATCTGCACTTCAATAACTGTCTGATTTAGCTCAGCTACCAAATCTGACCTCAGAAGACTACGTCGAATAGTTCGGACTGCTGAGCGAATCATTGGTACAACCCTCCCTACTCTCCAAGAACTGTACTTATCCAGAGCGAGCAGAAGGGCGGCCAAAATCACTCTGGACCCCTCACACCCAGCACACTGCCTCTTTGAACTGTTACCTTCTGGCCGACGCTACAGAGCACTGCGCACCAGAACAGCCCGACACAGAAACAGTTTCTTCCCTCAGGCGATCCATCTCATGAACACTTGATGATAATAATCGTGGAACCAACATCACTACTGCTGTACACTCTTACACACACATACACTTATTTAACAACACACTTTACATGCCATTTGCACATAACAAATACACTTGTTACACACACATACACTTATTTAACAACACACTTTACATGCCAATTTGCACATAACAGCTGCACATATAATGTTGTATATAGTAATACACTGTACATACACTTGTCCATTTGTATATTTGCATTTAACACTTACTTCTATTTTTTTGAATATATTTATTTTCTGTTTTTTGTCCTGTCTCTGTAATTCTGTTGCACTGTGGAAGCTCTGTCACGAAAACAAATTCCTCGTATGTGTGAACATACCTGGCAATAAAGCTCTTTCTGATTCTTTCTGAAAAAAAAAAAAAAAAAAAAAAAAAAATTTCGTTTGTTAAAGATGTCTTCAATGGAGTGAGTAAGACACTGTTTCCTTACTCCATGAAAGTAAAGGAGTAAATAGTAAACTAAAGAGAAAGTAAAGTGGCAGAATGGAGGAGGCTCGTTCTTTATCTTCGTGCTGCAGATGGTCTGTTTAACTGTTTTCTCGCTAGTGAAGCATTCAGTTTTACTACTTACAAAGTCGCCTTGTAAATAGCAAATGCGCCATGGATCGATGCAACTGACTCTTAAAGGGATTGAGAAGAAGGGAGATGAGACTTTAATTGGTTTATGAACGCGATGAACGCGATGACAAAGAAAGCAAGAGAGGTCTTTTTGTGGGCAGACGATGAGGTCGAGTTGTTACTTAAAGTAACAAATGAATATAAAACATCCATGGCAATCGAAAATACAGTGTTTACAGTGAAGGCTGGTCTGCCGGTGATGTCATAGCCATGTGCGCTCGACGAATAAGGAAAGGATACGCAATGACCCGAATCCCCAATCACGTATCGGATCTCAGCAGCCACGCTTCTGTTTTCAAAGATATCCGTTTCCCTCCATCCACACTGAGACGGAGCAGCAGCGTTTTAGAATGAAAGCGGCCTCTCCAGCGTTTTCAAAAGCTCCGTTTCCGCACCTCGAAAACTCCGGCGTAATGTGGACGGATGGTATAACCGTAGCAAATCTTATGCATTTTAAAACGAAAACGCACTAGTGTAAACGGGGCCTTAGACTTTGCACCTAGATCGTTAAAAAAGAGCCCCTGTTCCTTATGGAGTAATTCTAAACAACTTCCTCAGTGTTTTCTCCTTCAAGCAGCAGATGTAAAATGTGTTTCTAAGCATTTTCTTGCCTCATTTTAACCTGCTCTAAAGTGTCCATCCGAAGGGTCACAGACTCTTTGTCTTCTGAGCAGCTTTTCTCTTTCCTGTTAAACGACAACAGCTTCTAAACGGCAAACGTTCATCCAGGGCCACGGAAACATGTTTGCAGTTCAGTGACCCCTTCCAGAACCCATTTCTCACACTTGAAGAGTGTTTGCCCATTTCTCAAACCTTAAAGCGACAGTTCACCCAAAACTGAACTCCCGCTATTTACTCACACTCAAGTGTTTCTAAAGTTTAATGAATTTCTCTCTTCTGTTGAACACAAAATGAGATGTTATGAAGAATGTTGGAAACTAGCAGCCATTGACATCCATATTAGGAACAAAAAAACACTATGGAAGTCAGCTTCCTTGAGTATATTTTCATTTGTGTTCAACCGAAGAAAGAAACTCATGCAGATTGGGGGAAAAGTGGGTGAGTTTTGGTGAACTATCCCTTTAAGAAGGAGAAGTTCTTAGGAGAAAACTGGGAACATTGAGTTCATAACAGTGTGTAGAAAAAAACCCCATAAAAGTGTTGATCGGTCAGATGTTTGATAGAAATTATTGCAGTGTAGCAAAACGGCATGAAATCAAAATGCACTCTTGTTATTTTACATGTATGCTACCTGACAAAAGTCTTGTCGTCAATCCCGTATGTAAGAGCAACAAATAATAACTTGACTTCTAGTTGGTCATTTGGAAAAGTGGCAGAAGGTAGATTTTGTCCAGTGAATCATCTGTTAAACTGCATTCCAATCATCACAAATACTGCTGAGGACCTACTGGATCTCACATGGACCCAAGATTCTCATAGAAATCAGTCAAGTTTGGTGAAGGAAAAATCATGGTTTGGAATAACATTCAGTATTGTGGTGTGTGAGTGATCTGCAGAGTGGATGGCAACATCAACAGCCTGAGGTATCAAGTGTTGCCCATTACATTATAAACCACAGGAGAGGGCGAATTCTCCAGCAGGATAGCGCTCCTCATAGCCTCCACATTAAAGTTTCTGAAGTAAAGAAGGTCAAGGTGCTCCAGGATTGGCCAGCCCAGTCACCAGACATGAACATTATTGAGCATGTCTGAGGTAAGATGAAGGAGGAGGCATTGAAGATGAACCTAAAGTATCTTGATGAACTCTGGGAGTCCTACAAGAACTCTTTCTCTGCCATTTCAGATGCATGAAGTCATTGCAGAGATGTATGGATTCAGTCCTCCAAGCTCATGGGAGTCATACACAATATTTATTCTTTTTTCACTGCACCATGACTTTATATTCTATACTGAACATTATTTCTGTTAAATGACGAGACTTTTGTCTAAAAAAAGTCAGACCTTACCGTCCTAATCAAATAATTAAAAATCAAGGCATGATCATATTTTATTTTGGTAAAATAATCGTAACCTAGAGGTCTTTGCCTTTCATGTAAGCCACTTCTGATACCAAATGATCAACTAGAAGTCCAGTTATTATTTGTTGTTCCTAAAACTTGGATAGGCGACAAGACTTTTGTCACATATTGTATATAGTGCTTGTTATAAACGTGATATATGGTAAAATCTGTGCACTTCTTAATTCTGTACAAAACATATTTACCCTAATAATCTTTAATTAAATACCATAAACTTCCCTCCTCTCTTTTGAAAATACTTTTTTTTTTAAACTTCTGGTCACATAGAAGGCCTTTAGGGCGAGGCTATTAATCATTTAGGGTGGGTTTATCAATCATTTAGGGGCAGGGATATTTGAAATCATGATTTTTGGGGCAGGGCTATCAGTTTGTGGCTTCTTTCTGCCCTGCTTTCCTCATTCATCAGTATTCCTCCATTTTGTTGGCTACATCCGTCTTCCAATGATGCAATTGGTTCCAGAAGGACGAAATCATCATTTGTTTTTCTAATTTCAGGACTATTTAAATAGCATTTACGTCACAATATCAGTAATATCTAGATTTCGTGTTGACTTTAAAGTCTGTGTGAACTGGAAGTTGCTGAGATTTCAAATTATTACAAAATTTTCATTTTATAGTGAACTATCCCTTTAATGCAAGTTTGAGCTCTTCTTAAAAAAACCCTTATGAACAGACTATGACTCCTAGAATACTGAATAACTGGCAGAAAAGCCTTAAGCACCACTTGACATTAAATCTAATAGACTGATATGCTGAGTTCATAATAGCACATGATGAGTGTTGACCTCAGTCTCTGTCCTTTAATTGTGTTTTTTCACGCCTGCGCTTGACTTGGTGCATGTACTTGCTTCTTTTAAAACGCTGTGTTTAAGATGATGAGGGCAGTGCATTTGGAACGGCTTTGATCAAGTCTGAGTGAACTGACTTAATAACTGCAGTTCAGACTGTATGGTTTACTCTTCTCTGTCAATTTTTCTGTAATTTCCTCTGACTTCCCTTGTACATTCCTTCTGACTCGCATTTTTTCATCTTTCGCTTTTGTCTTTCTCGGAAAAGAGGAAGTTGTGCTTTTTTAATTTTAAGTCAAATATAAGGGTCAATCCTGGGGGATATTTACTCCCTGTTCAAGCACCACAGGCATCTATTTAACCCTTCCTTCCCCTCCAAATCATGTAAAGAAAAATTGCAATGTTAGCTTAATACAGTAAGTTATACAATTAAAAGTATTTATATTATGCTTTTTAATACTTTGTAAACTTCTTTTACTAGCTTATTTTCAACTAGGAACATTTTAGCAACTTTTTAGTAATTAGAGCTGCGACAAAAAGACGTTTGAGAAATCGTTCCACCTAGAGCGCCATCTGCTGTTAAATACTAGCCTAGAGCGCCATCAGTGACTAATGTAGAACAGCATCTGTTGTTAAAAAACAACCTAGAGCACCATCAGTGACTAAACTAGAGCGCCATTTGCTGATAAAAACTTGCCTAGAGCGATTTCAGTAACTAACCTAGAGCGCCATTTGCTGATTTAAAAACTAGCCTAGAGTGTTTTCAGTGACTAACCTAGAGCACATCTGTTGTTGAAAACTAGCCTTGAGTGCCATCAGTGACTAACCTAGAGCGCCATTTGCTGATTAAAAACTAGCCTGGAGTGTTTTCAGTGACTAACTAGAGCACCATCTGCTGTTAAAAACTAGCTAAGAGAACCATCAGTGACTAACCTAGAGTGCCATTTGATTTTAAAAACTAGCCTAGAGTATTTTCTGTGACTAACCTAAAGCGCTATCTGCTGTTTAAAAGTAGCCTAGAGTGCCATTTACTGTTAAAAACTAGCCTAGAGAACCATCAGTGACTAACCTAGAGTGCAATCTGCTGTTAAAAACTAGCCTAGAACGTTTTCAGTGTCTAACCTAGAGCGCCATGTGCCATTAAAAACTAGCCTAGAGCACCATCAGTGACTAGCCTAGAGCGTCATCTGCTGTTAAAAACTAGCCTAAAGCACTATTTGCTGTTAAAAACTATCCTAGAGCGCCATCTGCTGTTAAAAACTAGC
>CAIGQQ010032929.1:2567807-2583675 GCA_903798035.1 Danio albolineatus
AATTAGGGGGGGTCGTCCACCTAAATCCCCCTGTATTTTGCGCCCTGGTTACAAACTGCAAAAAAAATAATTTGGTAAAACCCGTATGACCTGCTGTTTAAAATCCAAATGCTTTTAAATTCACATTGATACTCCATCCAGTCCCTGCCTTTATTTCCAGCTACTAGTGTGATATCTGTGCAAATGCTCATATCTCAGTTCTCCAAAGCCTAGGAGTTTCACATCCCTGAGGTTAAAGCCATGTTCAGCACACGCCGAGAGGGTGAACGTATTGATATAACACACCTCATCCATGCTTCATTCACCAGCAGGATGCAAAAGGAAGAACCGATCCCCCATCTGCAGTCTTGTTTTCTTTCTCGTGCTGACATTCAGAGCCCTCGTGTGAAATATCAGAGCTGCTCTACAAGTTACCGAGTGTTGTGGGTAAATAAAGAAGTACGTGTTATTCTTTGCTTTTATTCAGCGGTGCCGTCTGTGTTTTTTTATAATGTAGGTATTTGTTGTTAAATGTTTCCGTGATGTTTATTACATTTTAAGATAAGGACATTTTCTAGCTTTAATATCTAATGGTATTTTTATTTGTTCAATTTTATAATTAGATGTAAATTATAATGCCAAACAGCGCAATTTGTTAATTTGTCATTGCAGACATTGTTCGATTAGACTATGGTTATTGTTAGTTAATGTATTAACTAGTTTAAGATCTAAGTCTAGTTGTGATTGTTAGTTAATGGCCTGTTTTGGTTCTTGCTTTTAGTTCTGGTCTAGTAATTGCATTAACCACTTCCAGAAATGGACTGTCTTGGTGTCATTTTAGTTCATGCTTTAAGTGAACTAGTATCAGAACTAGGACTAGATGTTAATTTTAGTTCATGCGTTAACTAGTTCTAGATCTAGGTGCCATTGTGAGTAATTGGTTTAACTAGTTCCAGAACTAGATTGTCACTTTTAGTTAAGTTGTTCTAGAACTAAGTCTAGTGGTCGTTGTTAGTTAATGGTTTGTTAAAGTTCATTTATAAACTAGTTCTAGATCTAGGTGCCATCATTGCTTTAACCAGATCCAGAACTAGGTTGTCTAGGTGCCATTTTAGGTCATGCTTTAACTAGTAATTGATCTAGCTACCATTATTAGTGATTGCATTGACTAGTTACAGAACTAGGACTAGTTCATTTTAGTTAATGCATTAAGTAATTCTACAACAAACTCAGCAGGCACAGGACATCAACATGACATCAGATTGATGTTGTACCCGGTGTTGGGTGTACAGTAATTAAATTACTTTTCCACTGAAAAAGTAAAGTAACTAATTACTGTTCAGTTTTAGGTATTTTAATTACAGTTACTTATAATGTATCTGCGTTACATTGTAAAATAATTAAACTCGCTGAATAATCTTACACAATTTTATTAATTTATGTTCTAAAGGTAAAAGTAAACTCTGGTGCTTTAAAATCATCGTAGTGCAGATGCATGTGATAGCGCCGCGCGCCAGTTTGCTGCTAGTCATAATGCGGAAGATGTCGGACTCAGCTGAAGCGAGTGGCTGTTTTACGAAATGAAAATATTCCCAGACAAGAACATTACAGTATTAATCAATTTATTTTTCCTCATTGCGCGCCTGCGTGCTGTAGCGCGCGGCTTTTTCAAGGCTATCGCGCACCTTACATGGGCTAGTTTATGAAGATTACTATGAGAAAGGCTAGGATGACTACGCAGATGTGACAGAGGGAGTCGGCGAATTTAACATGACTGATGCTGCTCTGTTTACAGAGTAATAAGACACCTTTTGCTCGATCGGATCACAGGTAAACAAGAGAGACACAATCCAGTTCAAAAACATGCCGTATAAATCTTAAGCCTTTTGTCCACTTCCGATCATACTGCACGGGCTTTCATTCTAATACCGCGAAAAATAATGCTTTTTTTGTAAAGATTGCCTGATCCTGCCTGATCGATAGATATGCAGAATAATATTTAAGAAGGTTACATTGCATACTAAAAATCATTATGCATGTAATTATTATAGATTTAAAAAAAAATAGAATATAATAAAGATGATTCAGAAAACTAAAAGGCTAAACTATTTCATGTTTGACTCTTATGTTTTATCTAAGTATTTATTATTTACAGAGTTAAATTTTTATTATTTGTCCAATCAAGGTTTATAGGGATTTCAACAAGTATTTAGTTAAGTTACTTATTGAGTAATTAAGTTACTTTTAAGACACAGTAATTAGAAAAGTATTTTAAATACAATATTGATTAAGTAATTAGTAATTAATTACTTTTTTAAAGTAACTTACCCAACACCGGTTGTACCCCAACACCTTGGGGCATAGCATTTTGTTTGGAAATGAAAATTGGGTTGACATTGGTGGCTTAGTGCTTAGGATTGTCGCCTCACAGCAAGAAGGTTGCTGATTGGAATCACGGCTGGGTCAGTTGGCATTTCTGTGTGGAGTTTGCATGTTCTCCCCTTGTTGGCGTGGGTTTCCTCTGGGTGCTCCGGTTTCCCCACAGTCCAAACACATGCGCTATAGGTGAATTGGAAGAACTAAATTGGCTGTAGTGTATGAGTTTATGTGTGAATGTAAGTGTATGGGTGTTTCTCAGTACTGGGTTGCATCTGCTCCTTAAAACATATGTTGGAATAGTTGGTGGTTCATTCCGCTGTGGCAACCTCTGAAATGGAGACTAAGCCAAAGGAAAATGAGTGAATAAATATGGTCTAGTTGTCATTATAAGTGCCATTGTTGGGGTATTTGAAGAATGAACTAATGACACCTAAACACACAAAAGGAACTCTTTTGAACCAGCTTCCTGATCTTTATCATTGTTATCTTTATTTCAGGGCACGCATGTTTTATTACGTTTCGCAATAGATGAACGTCTATTTTGAGAAGAACCAAACGATGAAGTCTCTGAAAGCAGAAGGAAGAGGCAGATCTGAGGAAGACAGATAATGATTGAAGAAGAGTGAAGGAGGTTAAAGGTGGTTTACAGGCTGAAGTTCAGATAGAGGTCTGATAAACACCAGTGACCTTCATGATGTGTTGCACTAATGGATGCTCTTTTTTTCCCCTAAAATTTATCTTCACATACAGTTGATGTCAGAATTATTAGCCATTGTGTATACTTTTTCAACTCATTTCTAAACATAATAGTTTTAATAACTAATTTCTAACAACTGATTTCTTTTATCTTTGCCATGATGACGGTACATAATATTTGACTATTCAGTTTAAGTGACATTTTAAAGGCTTAACTAAGTTAAAGGTGCTGTATGTACGTTTTTGACTCTTCTATAGCATAGAAATACCATAATATGTTTGCACCCTGCGTTACCTTGATGGAAAACCATGTATTTCATTCCTTCATTCATTCATTCATTCATTCATTCAGAAAGGCTCTGAAAACATGCGTCCGTGACTAGGCATGGGCCGGTATAAGATTCTGACGGTATGATAACCTTGGATAAAAATATCACGGTTTCACGGTAGGACTGTATTGTGATTACTGCTCTAAAATATATTCTTTTTTAAATGTCTGGGTAAAAAACAAAAACTTTTCCCCCTTTGAACACAATATATTTTATTTTGAGAAACATTTAAAGTATTTTGGAGCAGTAAACATGTCAGGCTAAATAATTCAAGTGAATCATTGACTTCTGCTGTCTTCATTTGTTTTAAAATCACAGATATCTTTCCAATTTACACTAAAAACAAAAAAAAAAACTGTAAATAAAAATCGTACTTATACCTTAGGAACGGTGTAGCAGAAAATTTTGGTGGTATGAAAACCTTGACTTTTCCAAACCGCAGTATACCTTGAAAACGCATATCGTCCCATGCCTGTCCCATATCCGTGAAATGTGACCTCTGGTGGAGAGTAGCAGACTCTGAATTGAGATGCAGATTCAGAGTTCCACACGAGGGGGTTATTAATTAGCAAATTATATAAATATTATGAATGTAAACATTAAGTGAGCAGGTTACATTGTAATCACGTGTACTAACAACACGCTTCGTGATGAGATACGCAGTGATAAGCAATTTGGCTGTTTGCACCAGAAGAAACACGACAGAAATTTAAAAACAGCCATTCAGAAGCACAGAATATGCACTCACTCACGAAATGGTAAGGTTTATAATCTATTTAATACATATTAAGCCTCTTTAACATTATTAAATGTAGATGCTAAAGTTCAATTTCAGATGATTTATTTTATTTTCAAGATCTGCTGCTGCTTTCAGAATATGGCAGTAAATGTGATGTAAAATGGCATTCAAACTCACATTGCTAGTATTTAACACTGAATAAAGCACTGAATAAAGGTGTACCTGAGGTGATCATTGTCAGTTTTCTGTTGTTCAGCTGTGAGAAATAGAAGCTGTTTCTAATATATCAATTCGAGGTGTTTATTAGGACAAAAACTCATTTTAATATGGAGAACATTCCCTTTATCGGGTGCCGTTGTTTTTATCTAGAGCACAGTTTAAATCACTCGCTCCTGTCCTCAATCTGGCAACCTGCGCTTGCATTTTTTTTTACCAGGAGTGCAATACCTAGTTCAACCACTTGGTGTCAAATTTACATACTGCACCTTTATTTATGCAAGTTAGGGTAATTAGACAATTCATTGTATTCACCATTTTTTCGCGTACGAGCGGGCGCAGCCATTTGAAACTTTTTGGCTCAAGACTTCCAGTCTTATTCACTTTCAATCATTTTTAGATGTTAAAAACAGTTTGTTACGCTGATTGATGTTGTAAACTGATATTTTCTTATTATGTAATTCTGCTTTGTCTGTATAGTCATGCGAACAATTGTTTGTAGGGCATTCAGTTTGATCGTTTTCTGCTGTTTATTATTCCTAGCCATTTTTCACATAGGTGACAGAATCTGAACTGAAAAATGAGCGATCCTCCGCATCGAAGAATAAGGTCAAAAATCATGGTTGTTCTGTAGACAATCGAGAAAAAAATGACTTATGGGGTCTAATAATATTGACCTTAAAATGATTTTCAAAAAATAAAAAACTGCTTTTATTCTAGCCGAAATAAAACATATCAGACTTTCTACAGAAGAAAAAATATTACAGGAAATACTGTGAACAATTCCTGAATCTGTTAAACATCATTTGGGAAATACTTGAAAAAGAACAATCATAGAAGGGCTAATAATGTTGGCTTCAACTGTGCATGTTTTGAGAGTCTAGTATGAGTCTGAAGTCTCGTCTAACATGTTTAAATCAGCTGCTCTGTGATTCTCTAGTCTTTCATCACGCTGTTATCATCAGTCTGAATGTGGCTCAGGGTTACCTACAGTATGAAATATGCTATGAATGTTCCCGATGTGAAGACTAGTCTAGATATGCTGATTTATAAGATACTCTCTCTTACACGCTAATTTAAAACACGTTTCCGAGTTGGTGTATAGCTGAATGAAGTGAATTAATATAGTATTTATGTAATAATAATTTCAGAACAGAGCTTTTCAGTCAAGATGATTTATATATGATCCATTGTTTACATCTTGGTGGCATGGTGGCTCAGTGGTTAGGACTGTCACCTCAAAGCAAGCCGATCGCTGACTCGAGTCCTGGCTCGGTCAGTTGGCAATTCTGTGAGGAGTTTGCATGTTCTCCCCGTGTTGGTGTGGGTTTCCTCTGAGTGCTCCAGTTTCCCCCACAGTCCAGACACACATGCGCTAGGTGAATTGTCAGATTCAGAATCAGTTTTACTGCCAAGTGTGCTCGCACACAAGGAATTTGCTTTGGCTACAGAAGCTTCCAGTGTACATAAAGTGACAAGCAGGGCCGGCCCTGTCCATTTTGGGGCCCTAAGCAGAATAATTTTGTGGCCCTACCTTGCTCTAAATAGTGGAGTATTGCCATTGCAAACCAGCCCACAATAATTATATTGCTTTTTAAATACAATCAATGAAACCGAAAAGTAAAGCCTGAATTCTTCTACTTAATAACTGTCTGAATGATTTGGACATTTTAAAACAGCACTGGTTTTATCAACTAGCAGCTTCAAAAATAAAGAATTAAACACTCTTTAATAAAGGGAGCAGTGATTCCCACTTTGCGTCCTTCAGGAGCGTTTAAAACATGTTCGATTAATTTAGCAAACAGATTGAAGATTCTATAAAAGATTCAAGGTTACGTTTTTTTTTCTTATAAATTCCGAAAGCAAAAACGCTGCAATGAAACGAAACTGAACAATAATCAGCCAAAAGTGAACATGCATTACTCGGTAATAAAATATACATTCTGAACTCATTAAAACAATTAACATTAATGCAAAAAGTGCTCCATAAATGATCAAATCAATAAGCAAATAATATAAATATGAAAAATATTAATATAAAAAACATAAGAAAAAGGAAAGCAGCAAATACTGGGTTATACCCAAACACAAACCTTTATTATTTCCTTCAGTCTCCTTCCCCATTCCTTTGAGATGCAGGCTCTAGAGCTTATATTAAACTATGATTAATTCAATTAGGACATAACTTTGATAAACATGTCTCAGGAAAAATATTACCAGTGTGAAAAATATGTCAGTGAAAGACACTTTAGTTTTGCATTTCAGTACAATGTGTTTTAGACAAACACAAAACAAAAAAACGGGTCTGTAAAACCAGGACAAAATGAAACAGAACACAGAACGCATATGAGAAATGAGATGCTGCGAGCTTCCTCTTGATCCCATGAGCTTCACACAAACAATTTCAACTTTAATAAAATAAATATTTAATTATTTTTACTGTAAAGATTTTTAAAAATCATAAAGTACTAAATCCCTGTCAATGAAGATAAATTGTAAAATGCAAATAAAAATGATTTCAGCAAGGAAACGGCTCGCACCACTAGTGGGTTGTCGGGGCCCCCTAGTGGCGGCGGGGCCCTAAGCAGCAGCAACACGAAGTGACAACACGAAATAAATGTGAAAAAAAGATGATAGACATTAAACAGTCAGTCCAACAAGATCTGGATGTTGAAATGTATGTACAGATTTGTTATAAATGTACAGGTTATAAGGTGCTGTGTACAGATGCGTAAGAAGTATTGCATTGTATATTGTTATAAGGTGCTGTGTACAAGTGCATATGAGAAAGTATTACACGTTTATTGCACAACAGGAAAATATTTAACTGTTCATGAGGTAGATGGCTTGAGGAAATGACCTTTTACTGTGTCTGGCTGTTTTTGTGCTCGGTGCTCTGTAGCCCGACCAGACGGTAACAGTTCAAACAGGAAGTGTGCTGGGTGCGAGGCATCCAGGGTGATTTTGCGAGCCCTTTTACTCACTCTGGAAAAGTACAGTTCTTGAAGTGTAGGAAGGGTAGTGCTAGTGATTCGTTCAGCAGTCCGGACTATTCGCTGTAGACTAGGGAGGTCGTTTTTGGCAGTGATTGAATTGGGAATCTAAATCAGTGTGTATTTATTAAAAATGCAAGTTAATATGAGGACAGCTACTGTAGGTGAGCAGTAACTGAGCTTCTGACTGTGCTTTCGTTGACTGTTTCTAATAAAAGGTTGACAGTTTTCTGCTGACGACCCTCAGAGCTGCTTTGTCATCCGTTCACAGACAGCTTTACAGCCTTTGTGAAATGTGTGTGGTTTGCTGCTGCCATTGTGTCAGTGTTATGAATCTGGGCCCGTTTTTTCCCCCCCTTTTACAGCTCTGTGCGGGTTTATAGACATTTCCTTTTGTGCAAAAAAAGCTGTTCTTTGTGCCTGAAAACAATGCAGCGCGTACTCAACACGTGATAAACCTTTCCCTGGGATTTCTTGTTGGAACTAAAACGGGGATTTTTCTGTCTGGAAATAGACTCTGGGAGAACTTACAATTGTGCTTAAATGAAGCATTTATTGGGAAGGCACGGTGGCTCAGTGGGTAGCACTGTCGCCTCACAGCAAGAAGGTCACTGGTTGGAGTTCCGGCTGGGCCAATTGGCATTTCTGTGTGGAGTTTGCATGTTGTCCTTGTGTTGGTTTCCTCTGGGTGCTCCGGTTTTCCCCACAGTCCAAACACATGGGCTATAGGTGAATTAGATGAAGTAATTTGGCCGTAGTGTATAAGTGTGTGTTAATGGGTTTCCCAGTACTGGGTTGCAGCTGGAAGGACATCCGCTGTGTAAAACATATGATGAAATAGTTAGCAGTTCATTCCACTGTGGCGACCCCAGATTAATTAAGGGACTAAGCCAAAAAGAAAATGCAGAAAATTTTGCAGTCGAGCTTCAGCTCAATAATCTGTAAGCCATGGCAACAATTCTACGACAGCTCTGAAAAATGACATGCTTTTGTTCAGTGTCTGTGACTTTGAAACCAAAATATTCCCATATTGCCAATGTCCTGTTTTTCTTTGATATGAACTCATCTATTAATGCTTCTGAAGCAGCAGGCGCCATTATCCCACTTGTCCATGCTTTCCTGTTTGTTTTCTTTTTTTCTTTTTTTTTCTTTTTATTGTGGGCGATCCACATAATTCGGTAGCGCAATTCTGATAGGGCAGAATAAAAGTATGCTCACTCAACTGAATAGTAAGTCTGTCACTTGCAGACGGCAGTCACTCATTCGCTCTGGGCGAGGGAAATTAAATAATACATGTATAATTTACATCGCAACCACTTGCGATTTAGCTAATCGCAACGTTTTAAATTCAATTTAAATTATTGCACAGCCCTAACATTAACACAAAAACAATAATAACTCTGAGAATATTCTTTTATATGTTTTTTAGTTGATTAATATTATATATATATGACATTTTCAACATTGTTTTGCGAGTATATTTTTCATGTTGTTTTTTTATTTTTTGTTTTTTCATTTTATTTTCTTACTTTAAAATGTACTCTTGTTCTGTCTTTTTATGCTTTTTTTGTTGTTGATGCATATACAGTGGTCCATCATTATCGGTTCTCCTTTCGTGCTCTCGCAGTTTCGCAGATTATTTTGTGTGCAATTTGACGTTTTTTTTTTTTTTTTTTAACAGCACATTGTGTTCTGTGTCCTGATTGGCTGTAGACCATTGTCAATCGATCTCCTCTGTGTCTCCTGTACAGAACAGAATGCGTTCAGCTTGCCAAATTAACATAAATCATTGATCGCTAGCTGTGTGAGTTTCAACAAGGATGCAAAAAACATTGTAACTGTCCACAGCAAGACTTTCGTAAAGGTTATCGCACAGCTGATGCACCGCGCCACACAGCGTCATGCATTTTAGAATAGTCAACATAGGTTTATATCAGTGTCGGCACTGGTGCCGCTAAGGGGGGAAGTTAGGACGATTCTAAGGGCCCATGCACTCTAGGGGCTCACAGATATCTGCTTTATAATTAATAACATTACTATAATGTAATATAAATTATGAATGTATCTCTCATTTTGTAGTATAAATAGTGTAAGTAGTGCGCTCACACTGAAAACTCTACAAATAATAAGTGCACTTGAATTACCTGGATGAGGCACTCAGCATCATTTATGAGTCTCGTCTTATTTATGGGTCTCATTGTAATATAGTTTTGTGTCTTATTGATTTTTGTTGCTGTTCCAGTGTATTGCACATTGTATAAGACACTGTTGCAATACAGTTATTTAAATAGTTACACATTTGGTGTTTTGGGTGTTTAGAAATGTACAGTTTTCAGTGAATATTTAATTACTGTTCCTTTTTTGTACTACATTTACATTTGAACAATAAATCATCTGCCAGCTACAGTCATGGCCGTTCTCTTACTACATACTGATAAGTGGTGGACAAAATCAATAATAAAATGCATAGGTCAGTATAACTACATTGCAGACAAGGAGTTTGGATAGCTAGCTTGGTAGTAGGGGGCCCATCCTCATATTTTTTATGGGGCCCAAAATTGCTAGCGGCACACCTGCTGCCCAGCTACGACTCAAGACACTGTTCACATTTCTGCCACACCACAGAGCCCCATCTGAATAATTTCATTGTAAATAACATGCAAATGTGCGCGTCCGGTGTGTGTTACTTCCAACTGTCATGTGCGCTGTGCATCCGGTGTGCGACCCCCTTAAGGATGCTTTAGCTTTGTGAATCAGTAACTAAAGGAAAAAGAACATTACGTTGGATGCCAACATTATCCGCACAAAAGCTGAAAAGCCTTATGAACCTCTTTCTGACAGTGATTAATGTTTGCGCCTGACAACAGGTTATGATCTTTGGTTTCATTCTATAATACAGGACCTATTTTTTATGAAGGTTTGAACTTTGAGAGTGTTTAAACGAGAGAAAAGTGTAAAAATGTTTACGCCTGCCTGAGAAAAGTGTATAAACTGTGTAGTGATGGGTTTTATAGCCTTAAAACATCTATAATAATTGTAAAAACTAAAGCAGACTACTTCAGATTTCGCCTATTATAGGTTATTTTTAGTACATAACTCCTGCGAATAACGAGGGACCGCTGTAAATTCAATTATTTGCGTAAAAAAGTAAACATTCCTAGCTTAACATGAAGCCAGAAACTAATTTTATAGCAGGTTTTCTTCAGAAATTGTGCATGTTTTGACCTTATATGACATAAATGACATTTGGTTTAATATTTCCAATGCAGTGACGTTTACACATTTTTAAAGTATCCAAAATCCTTCTAAAGGCCACGTTTAAGAGCCCTTCGAGAGCACATCTTTAAACTTGCTTTGACTTTGAATCTATCATCTGGTTTAGTACATCTGCTTCAGCGCTTGTGCGTGGCTCCAAGTAACACAATATGACTGGACTCCAAGGTCCTGATCCTTGGAAAAGTTAGCATTGCTTTGGGAATACAAAATATGTTGATGACCTTCTGAGATGAAGCAAATACATTTCCCTCAGCCTTTTTATCCACAGATCGTTTTCCCCTCGACGATCGGTGCAAAATCTGATGGGCATTTTCTGCCGTTCGATGGGAAAAGAGCTCCATGGTTTATAAATATTCCCTGGTTCTCATGATTAAAAAAATAGTAGATATGCACATGTTGGACTCATAAGTCTGTGTTTTCCTGGTTACAAGATACTGTTGTGGGCATCCGATGAAATGAAATCTGGTGCCGTGACCCTGGTCATAATTCTTCCTGAATCCGGAGGGTTTTCCAGCATCTCTGAATCCACAACACATGTTAGATGTTTGTGATTAGTCAGTGTCTTGATGTGGAAAGCCTTCTGATCTGTTCTGCGCTCGCTGTGTCCATTTTCACATTGTGAGGCCTGTTTCCTATTAAGGCTGCACTATATATCGTTTCACATCAATATCACAATGGCTGTTTCTCAATATGTGTTTATAATGACCTTGTGTATTTGTGTAACGTCATCATTAACCACCAAAGGTCAGTTTTAATACTCAAGATTGCAAGAACAGAGGACCCGTGACAGAACCCTGATGCATTCTTGATAACTCATTGCGGCTAAATAAAGTAGTGGGAAGCACTGTCACTTCACAGCAAGTAGGTTACTGGTTCAAGTCCCAGGTGGGCTAGGTGGCATTTTCTTGGTGTGGATTTCCGGGTGCTCCGGTTTCCCCCCACAATCCAAACACGTGCTATAGGTGAATTGGATTAACTAAAATATCCGTAGTGTATGAGTGTGTATGTAAATTGAGATTGTATGTGTGTCTCACAGTACTGGGTTGTAGCTGGAAGGGCATTCGCTGCGTAAAACTTCTGATGGAATAGTTGGTGGTTCATTCTGCTGTTATTAATAAGAGACTAAGCTGAAGGAAAATTAATGAATTAATGAATGTGTGCAAAGTACATTTGTATGGCTTCTGTGTTTATATACATTACTGTGCAAAAGCCCTAAGCACTATAGCAGCTTTGTTGGCCTAAGACTTTTGCACAATATATAATCAATCAGTCTCTTTATTAAAAACAAGCAGAAAATATAGGAAATATGTTAAAAAAAACACAACAGCACAACATTTCCTCTTCACGTAAAAGTCTCTGTGTACTGTGGTTTCCCTTGGCTCTGAACTGTTTTGTTCTAATTGTCCTGACATTTACTGAAATTGTAAAGTGCTGATATTATGCAGCCTATTACTAAGTTCTTCTTTAGGTTTAGAGTGTCTTATCTGTCTTTTTCTGTCCAGGTGATCTTATACAGCCACTATAATATTCAGGTCTTGACACTGTGGAGGCCATTTCATGATGTGTTCCATAAGCTGTTTTCTTTCTCCAAATTTCACCACAATTAGCGGATGATTGTCATGTTGAAAATGAAAACTATTACCCCTGAAGTCCTTTCAAGAATCAAATGGCATAATATATTAAAACCTACCTGTGCTTTTCAACATTGACAATTCCATCAATTCAGACAATATTGCTAACAACACTGGTAGAACTGCAGCTTAAACCAGGACACTAAAGCCTAGTTTATACTCAACTCATCCGCTAGTACGCTTGAGTGCGCACGGCAAATATGACGTCATTGCGGAGTTTCCGGATGTTCGATTTGTGTGCGCGCGACATAATTTCGGCTGGCGGAGCGCATGGGATTTTTTGAGACTCGAGCGAACAGTGCGCGCAGCGCCGCGTCTGAGTTGAGTTGTATATAAAAATACTTTGAAGAGATTTTGCCTGAAACAGGTACGAATCTAAAGATGTCTTTATAATCAGTGATCATAGAGATGTGTATATTACAATTGAATTTAAAACAATTTAATAGTAACAAAATTATAATGAAGTAACAAATTATTTCTTTGATAACTGGACAGGAATGTTTGAACCAATCGGTTTACAACATGATGCCGTTTTTCTAGGCTTTATGGTGATAATGGTCAGGAATGTTGGATTATTATTGCCTTTTTAGCATAAGTAGAGGACAGAAACTAGCCAGACAGTACTGTGTGAATTGTGGAGCGGCTAAATAAATAAAAAAACATCTGTATTCTTTAGTTAGTGTACTTTTTGCTTTTATTCTTGCCATAATAAAAAAATATATTTGTTGAGGAACCCATGTTCTGTTGTCTTTAATATTTTAATACACTTTAATAGGTAAAAATGTCTGAGATATGAACAAAAGCAAGTGATGCATCAAAGTTTGATTAAAAAAATCTTGAATGGTTACAAAAATCTTTATAATCATTAAAATAATTTATAAAAATAATAAAAATAACTAGTTTAATAAACATCAATAATGTTATGACGTAGTTCCTGAAACGTTCTACTTCTCTGTTTTTCTGTCTGACTTTCTGGTCAGTTTCATTTGACCGCCCCCTGTCGCTTTAAAGAATATCACAACGGCGAACGCGGCGAGTATAAAAGCCTCGTTCGTTTAGCGAGGTGCGCGCGCACTCAGCGGAGGCGCGCGATGCGGCGCCAGGCGAAAGTATATATCCAACTTGAGTGTCAGGATTCTTTCACTGCAGTCCTGTTAATTCTAGTTTTTGTGGCAGAGTCCAGACCCTAGTCATGTCATGTGTTTATATGTTGTGCTCGGCTCGAGTTTCTAGGGTCGAGTACCTCTTTCTCGTCATTGTCTGTCCTTGTCATTGTATGAGCGTCATTCTGGTTGCGCTCGAGCGTGGCCTGAATGCGCGCTCTGGTCCTCGTGTCTATGTTTGTTTTGTCTGCGGCGTGAGGTTTCGTTCCCAGCGTCTCAGTCTAGTTGCTTTCGGTTCCGGATGGCGCTGGGAGGGAACATTCACGTCGCTTATGTGAGCACACGGTAGGTATCTTTAATCATCGTGTGCTTGTGTCTTGCATTCTGTTGTGTTTGTGTTGTGTAGCACGTGGTTTCTTGTTTACATTATAATCACGTGATTAGTGCCTTGTTTCGTGTGAGTACGCGCTCAATGAGCTCTCTCATTGGCTGCGTGTTCTAGTCCTGTTTGTGTGTGTGTGAGCACATGGCTTGTGTTTTGTGCCATGTGCTCTTGTCTAACGTCTTGTCCCACCCACCTTGTTATCCTGTTTGTATTATTATTTTCACCTGTCCACCTGTCTGTTCATTGGCTTGACTTCCCTATTTATTTACCTTGTGTGTTCTGTCCTATGCTGGTCCGTCGTCAGTAATTCAGTGCTTAATGAGTAATTGAGTCTTCATTGAAGAGAATGAGAAAATTAATAATGGAATGTGTCATGCCAGGTCTAGTTAAGTGTATATATATATTTTTTTGTCTGGTTTTGACTGGTTTTGTTACATAGATCTATAGTACCGTCAGTAAAATAACACACTTAATGTGGGTCTAAAACTTTTGCACAATGCTGTGTATTGAAAATGGGAAAAAAACAATAGTTTGTCAGAATGCTGTAATGTTTTCATAAAAATCTCCTGAGTTTGTTCTTTCGAGGTACAGTAACTTGGCAAAGCCAGTCTCCATGAGAAAGCAAGTCGGTTTTCTGCAATCTTGGAATTGAGAAAGAGCCAATGCGATTATTCACAATAGTCGCATCGCAGGATCTCAGAAAAACTGCGTTCCTGAGCAGAGTATCTGAGGTCAATAATAACTCCATTGTTTGTGTTTCAGTGGCGATGCCGTTCATCATAATGACCATCATGTACCGGCCGTACCATCGTGGCGTTTACTGCAACGACGAGAGCATCCGTTACCCCTACAGACCCGACACCATCTCTCACAAAATGATGGCGGCTGTGACCATCTCCTGCTCCATCATTATTGTAAGTCTCGATGATCAGCTGGCAGAATTCAGAAAGCCTTGTCTTTAGCAAAACCGGTGGGCATTTAGTGAACTGCAGCCTAAACTTATTTCACAAGTTCATGCAGATTAGATTTATTCAATGAAGTGTGTTTGTGTATTAAGTGTATGTGTTGTCACTGAACAATTTAATGTGGTTCAGTGCCTCAATACACTCAGAGTCAAGTTCTTTTTCAACATTTGTTTCAATAAGTTTTTTTTTTTTTTAAACTTTTTTAGAAGTAAACTAAAGTTGGAAATACTTTTGCAGTGAAAGACAGTGGGAGACAAAATTATGAACCTTCTTTATTTATAAGCCTCCTGTGAAATTTAAAATTCAAATACTTCCCGTGATTTTAACAGAGCAAGGAATATTTTCTCAGTATTTAATACTGTATTTTTCTTCTTGAGAAAGTCTTATTTTCTGTAGTTTGGCTGAGATAATAGTTTAAAGTTTATTTATATAAAAATTAAAGATGGTACAGTGGCTCAGTGGTTAGCACTGTCGCTTCACAGCAAGAAGGTCGCTGGTTCAAGTCCTGGCTGGGCCAGTTGGCATTTCTGTTTGGAGTTTGCATGCTCTCCCCGCGTTGGCGTGGATTTCCTTCGGGTGCTCCGGTTTCCCCCACAGTCCAAAGACATGCACTGCAGGTGAATTTTAATAAAATAAGTTTATTGTAGTGTGTGTGTGTGTGTGAATGCGAGAATGTATGGGTGTTTCCCAGTAATGGGTTGCGGCTGGAAGAGCATCCGCTGTAAATAGTTGGTGAAGGGTATATGCTAAAATAGTTGGCGGTTCATTCCACTCTGGCGACCCCTGATAAATAAGGGACTAAACCGAAGGAAAATGAATGAATTCTTGTTCTGACAGGGTCACTTTTAGCTTAGCTTAGCATAGTGAACTTAGTTGGATTTGAACATTAGCATCTTGTTTAAAATAAAAGAGATTTTTATTTTTATTTTTTATTTTGAACTAAATGCTAATGGTCTAATCAGATTGAATTCGTTATGCTAAGCTAAACTAAAAAGGTCACAGTTTACAATAAGGTTTCATTAGATAATGTTAATTAATGCATTTGCTACTAGAACTAATAATGAGCAAAACTTGTACAGCATTTATTATTCATAGTTCAACTTTTACTAATACATGATTAGCTTCCAAAGTCATGCTTGTTTACATTAGCTAATGCACCGCGAGTTAACATGAACTA
>CAIGQQ010032929.1:2592581-2604639 GCA_903798035.1 Danio albolineatus
TATATATATATATATATATTATATAAGTAATAAATATAAATAATCTGTGTATAAATATTGTGTATATACAAAATAATAAAAATAAATACGTATATTTACGTATATTTATGAGTAATTTGTATTAGATGTAATTATATAAATAATAAATATAAACATTTTCTCAAATATATACATGTATGTTATGTGTGCGTGTGTGTGTATATGTACAGTATATATGCAAATATGTACATGTACATGCATATAAATGTACGTTTATACATATACGTATATATATGTACAGTATATATGTGTATATATACACGCAAGCTTTTGTTTCTGATTAATTTATAACTATAAATCAACATTTTCTCAAATATATACTTGAATGTTTATATATAAACTTTCATTTTAGAAGTGATTCATTGCGATTATCTTTTGACAGCACTCATTTTTTTATATGATGAAATTGTTGCGTATATAGGCTATGTTTAAGTTTATTTATAAACTAATTACGAGAGGAGCACGTGCTTATGATTGATAGCAGCTGGTCCTCATTAGCTAACGCACGATTCACCAACCAGACGATTCCTAAATCACTATAAATAACCAGAGTATCTTACCTTAGCCATCTTCGTCTTGCAGAATCCCCTCTTCCACCCCTACTCCTCCTCTTTCCTTGTCAGGGCAGCACGGAGGCCTAATGGTTAGCATCATTGCCTTGCAGCAAGAATGTCACTGGCTCAGATCTTACCTGGCCAAGTCTCCAGTCTTCTATGTGGAGTTTGCATGTTCTCCCTCTATTTGTGTGGGTTTTTTTCTCTGGTTTCCTCCCACAGACCAAAAGCATGTAACATAAGTAAATTAACAAAACTAAATGGACATCATAGACAAACGTTGAATACAGCATACACTCTCCATAGCTATTCATAATCTACATTCACCATTATCAAGCAGGAGAGTTCTCGAAACCTGCCTGTGCTCAAACTCCCCTCTCGCCCTGCAACGGGAGGTAGCCCCGAGCTCGAGGATCTCACGAGCTCAGGCCTCTCGCCCGGGACAGCATGCCAAACACGCTTTATAATCAATCATCAGCTCTTGAAACACATATTTTGAAGTTCTCTCAATCATCCTGACAAGACGTCTGCCACATTTTATTGTTCTTTAGATTATTTCATTTCACTCAATTCTGTAACCTTTGAGTTAGTTCAGTTCAGAGCTCCAACAAAGATTTAGGATCCACATGAAGCAAATTATTTCAACACTGGATAGGCGAGTCATGTTGAGCAGCAGATGTTGGGATACAACCACTGTAATCCTGAATGATTTCATTGCTGGTGGAAAGTATTAGGATATTCTTATTAGTATTATTAGTATTATATTAGTTCATCTTTGGATATCACTGATATAAAATGTCATATTGGTACATATATGCAACATATATATTGCAAATAATCATATTATTCCGTATGGTGAGAGATTGTCACTTTTTATATCCTCTAAAGTGCCTATTTTTGGAAATATTTGTCCAATTATGAATCCTACTTGTGAATTGAAGCAGATATACTGTATTTTACTTCCTTATTTTACTTTCTTCATACCTCTGATTGTTTTTAACTCCATCTCTTTCTTTTTTTTTTTGGAAACCATCTTATTTATGGAAAAAAATAATTGTCCTCCCCTTTTGTACAGTGTTTATGGAAAAACATTTCTATTTTCTATGTTGACAATCATTCATATAACACATGTACAACAGAACCTGCTGTCTACTGTGAGTTGCTAATGCTGCAATATTTTTTTATGGACACTATTTAGTGAATATGAATGATGTCTCCTCTTTTTTTCCATCTATGTGGAACAGAGACTCTCTGTGACTCTGGTTTAGTCACTGAAAACCAGACGGCTTGAAAATAAAAGTGGACTGAGCTCACACGCTGACTTACAGTATACACTGAATGTGAAGAAGAGTGCAGCTCAGGTTTACACTTTTGACAATATTGGTAAAAGCGCAGTTATTGTTTACGTTCCAGATCTACGTTTAGTATTTTGGTAAGATTTATATACAGTTGAAGTCAGAATGATTCGCCCTCCTGGGTATTTTTAAATATTTCCCAAATGGTGTTTAACAGGAATTTTTCACATTAGTTCCTATAATATTTTTCTTCTGGAGAAATTCTAATTAGTTTTATTTCAGCTAGAATAAAAGCAGTTATTTTCAAAAATAATTTTAAGGTCAATATTATTAGCCCCCTTAAACAATATTTGTTTTTGATTGTCCACAGCTGCTGTACAATAACTTGCCTAATTACCCTAACTTGCCTGATGAATCTAGTTAAGCCTTTAAATGTCACTTTAAGCTGAATACTAGTATCTTCAAAATATCTAGTCAAATATTATGTACCGTCATCATGGCAAAGATAAAATAAATCACACAGCAAATTTGCCAGTGTACATTTTACACCACAGGTGTTGATTTTAGCAATTTTCTGGTGTCTATATGAGTTTCACCAGCCAAGTGTCCAGGTTACACTTTCAAAAGTGTTGAATATATACACCTCTGCAGTGGTAAATATGTACACTTAAGAGTGTACAAATGCTCATTTATAAATAGTTGTGTGTTTTTGGGGCCCTAAGCAATTCCAGCTATGGTGCCCAAGTTCTAAATTGCACTCTTTCTACTTTTATTTCATTTTTATTTATATTGCTGTTTGTTTTATGACTCAATCTTCTTATTGACAATTAAATTTAAATTTAAATTAAATTAATGCAATCTTTACATTTACATGATTATTCTTTTTAAATTGTAAAATTAATTTACAACTCAAAAATAACACACATTTTTCTTTATAAATTTGACTGCTGCACTGCTCCATGATGGATATTTTACTTTGTAATATTATCATCACATAACATAACATTAGTATAACAGTATTATATTTTATTGTATACAAAATAATATCTAATTATGTTAAAATTGTATTTGTTTAACCATACAAAATATGACAGAAAACTATGTTATGCATAGTATATAGGTATAATTTATACGTTTAGATATTTATTGGAGGCCCCAGATTTCCTGATTTTCCCTAAGCGACTGCTTATGACGCTTATTGGTTAAACCCGCCCCTGTATGTGTAAGTGTGCGCGTGTGTGTATATATATCTTGTAAAATTATATGGGGTCTCACGGTGACGCAGTGGGTAGCACAATCGCTTCACAGCAAAAAGGTCGCTGGCTTGAGCCTTGGCTGGGTCAGTTGGCATTTCTGTGTGGAGTTTGCATGTTCTCCCCGTGTTGGCATGGGTTTCCCCCACAAGTCCAAAGACATGCGGTTTAGGTGAATTGGGTAAGCTAAGTTGGCCCTAGTGTATGTGTGTTAATGAGTGTGTATGGAGGTTTCCCAGTCATGGGTTGCAGCTGGAAGGGCATCCGCTGCGTAAAACACATGCTGGATAAGTTGGTTGTTCATTCCGCTGTAGCGACCCCCGATTAATAAAAGGACTAAGCCGACTAGAAAATGAATGAATGATAAAATTATATACATATACAGTATATTGGAGTCGTGATCAGGAGGTAACGTCAGATTCCAGTCGAGTCTGAAATCACGTAATCAGATCTGGACATCCCTACTAGGCATGTTAGGTTCACTGTAAAAACTGATACAGCAAAAAGTCATGACACAAATGTTTTTTATGTTGCTTAAACTTATTTTAATAATTTATATTTTAAACAATTTTTTAGTTATACTGAATGAGGATTAACTTAATGTTTCTAGTCCGTTTGACTAATGTAAGTTGAGATGACTCAAACACTTCATTTGATTCAACTAAACGATTTAGGACAGTATGCTTTTTTACAGCGCTGGACAACAGTTTTTTGTAAATCAAAACAAATATATATTTTTCTTAATAATATTGATCTTAAAACAAAAATAAAAACCATTTTTAAAAAGTCTGAAAGACAAGACTTTCTGCAGAAGAAAAAATATTATAGTAAAATACTACGAAAAAAAAATTCTTGCTTCGTTAAACAGCACTTGGGGAATATTTGAAAAAAAAAAAAGAATATATATATAATAATTCACAGGAGGGTGAATCATTTTGACTCCAACTATATTTCATAAACTAATTAAGTTTAACATATTATTTTATTAAAATTTAAGACATCGTTATATCCACGAATGTGCATTACATTGCTGTCAAAAGCAAACATTTTATGAAAAAAAAATACTAATTTATGCTACTGAAGATTTTTATTTTTTTCCTCCCCAATTATATTTCTAAACCACTTAGAGTTCCAGGAAATGTCCCTGAATATTATCACCTAGATCGATTATTGCTTTGGTAATGATTGTGACTTTATAAGAAGTTGTTTGCGTGTATAGCGTATGAATGTTGCACATATAATTGTTTTATTATTATTGTCGTCGCTTATATGTTTTATATTTGTTCGTATCTACATTAACATGAAATAAAGAGTTGTTCGGAGTCTGTCTGCTGTTGCTGGAAATGAGAGAGTTTGGAAAGTGCTCAAAGTTCATAGATGTCTTTAATGGTTTTATCTTATCAGTCACTAACACTTTATATTTGAACGTCAGCGTTATCTGAATTGTGTTTTTACTGTCTGCTAGGCCAAGTTTCATTATTACGCTCGCTCATACTTCATTCAGGCGCGAGTTCAACTTTTACACAATTTTTTAGCATGTGTTTTTGATTGGATGAACTTTTACATGCTTTACATGCTTATCTAATATGGAGACGATTGTAGTAGAAAAAAACAAATGCAAATTGAAGTCAATGGTTACAGGTTTCCAGCATTCTTCAAAATATCTTCTTTTGTGGTCAGAACAGAAGGAAGAAATATATGGAACCACTTGTGGGTGATAAATAGTTATTAAATAGGGAGTACGTTTTTATTTTTGTGTAAACTAACTCTTTAAGCTGTCCTCGGAGCACAGTTTGCCGCAATTTTACAGTTATTTACTGCAAAAACTGCCTTCAAAATTATACATACATTGTTTATAGTTCGCTACTGTAATATGCACTGCATTGTGGGTCATTTTAAAACATTTACAGTAACTTACTGCATATTAGGATTTTGCTGTATTATGAAATAATCAAGTACTGCTGCTGTAGCTGAAGACAAAATTGAGACACTTGATGAAAAAAAACTGTTTCGGAAATGTATTCAATTCAATAGTAAATACTAAGAATAACGGTTTTGTACTGATGTAAATAAATTACAGTAAATACTTGTAGTCATACTGTAAAATTAAAATGTTTTAGAGGGCATTTTACCATAAAAAGAAGATGCGGTAAGGCTATTTTTCTGTAAAAATAAATTCATTGCGGTAGGGCCCTGCTACTGTAAAACACGTGGTCTTTTTATCATGAAAAGAAGCTACGGTAAGGCTATTTTACAGTAAAACAAATTGAATTGTGGTAGGGCCCTGCTACTGTAAAACGCATGGTCTTTTTTACCATAAAAAGAAGCTGCTGTAAGGTTAATTAACTGTAAAAAAATTAAAAATGAAATTGTGGTAGGGCCCTGCTACTGTGAAAAACATGGTCTTTTTACCATAAAAAGAAGTTGCAGTAAGGCTATTTTACTGTAAAACAAATTGAATTGTGGTAGGGCTCTACTACTGTGAAAAACATGGTCTTTTTACCATTAAAATAAGTTGCGGTAAGGCAATTTTACTGTAAAAAAAAATTACAATAAGGCCCTGCTACTGTAAACACATGGTCTTTTTACCATAAAAAAGAAGCTGCAGTAAGGTTAATTAACTGTAAAAAAAAAAATACAAATTAAATGGCTGTAGGGCCCTGCTACTGTGAAAAACATGGTCTTTTTACCATAAAAAGAAGTTGCTGTAAGGCTATTTTACTGTAAAAAAAATTTTTTTTTGGAATTGCGGTAGGTCCCTGCTACTGTAAAACACATGGTCTTTTTTACCATAAAAAGAAGCTGCAGTAAGGTTAATTAACTGTAAAAATATGAAATTGCGGTGGGGCCCTGCTACTGTAAAACACATGGTGTTTTTAATCATAAAAAGAAGTTGCAGTAAGGCTATTTTGCTGTAATAAAATGAAATTGCAGTAAGGCCCTGCTACTGTAAAACACGTGGTCTTTTTGTCCTAAAAAGAAGTTGTGGTAAGGCTATTTTACAGTAAAACAAATTGAATTGTGGTAGAGCCCTGCTACTGTAAAACACATGGTCTTTTTACCATTAAAAGAAGTTGCGGTAAGGCTATTTTACTGTAAAAAAATTGATTGCTATAAGGCCCTGCTACTGTAAAACACGTGCTCTTTTTACCATAAAATGAAGCTGCAGTAAGGTTAATTAACTATATATATATATATATATATATATATATATATATATATATATATATAAACATGGTCTTTTACTATTCAATTCAATTCAATTCACCTTTATTTGTATAGCGCTTTTACAATGTGGATTGTGTCAAAGCAGCTTCACATAGAAGGTTATAGTAAATTGAAAATGACAGTTTAGTTATTAGCTAGTAAATTACTATAAAAAGAAGTTGCGGTAAGACTATTTTACTGTTAAAAAAATTAATTGCGGTAGGTCCCTGCTACTGTAAAACACATGGTCTTTTTACCATTAAAACATATGGCGGTAAGGCTATTTTGCTGTGAAAAAATGTTTAATTGTGGTAGTGCCCTGCTACTGTAAAACACATGGTCTTTTAAACATTAAAAGATGTTGCGGTAAGGCTATATTAATGTAAAAAAAAATAGAAATTGCGATAGGGCCCTGTTACTGCTACTGTTTAACATTAAAAAGAAGCTGCAGTAAGGTTACTTACCTGTCAAAATATGAAATTGTGGAAGTGCCCTGCTACTGTAAAATACATGGTCTTTTAAACATTAAAAGATGTTGTGGTAAGGCTATATTAATGTAAAAAAAATTAAATTGCGGTAGGGCCCTGCTACTGCTACTGTTTAACATAAAAAGAAGCTGCAGTAAGGTTAATTAACTGTAAAAATATGAAATTGCGGTGGGGCCCTGTTACTGTAAAAACATGGTCTTTTTGTCATAAAAAGAAGTTGCGGTAAGGCTAATTTACAGTAAAACAAATTGAATTGTGGTAGGCTTTGCTAACTGTAAAACACACAGTCTTTTTATCATAAAAAGAAGTTGTGATGAGGCCATTTTACTGTAAAAAAAATTCATTGTGGTAAGTTACCGCAAAAATATAATAAAATGTGTAACAAAGCAGTCAGAATTGTCACATAAATTCAGCTTGTTTTTGCCCTCTGCCTCAGTATTGTGCTGAAGGACATCTTCGCTATCTGTTGATTTCTCTTTTGCTTCTTTCTAACAGCTTTCATTGCAGGACATCTAAAAAAAATAAAAAAATAAACAACACCCACATTTAATGTCCTGAAGGCAGGCGTCATTGTAACGAGTGTCTATAAAATGTTCTTTAACATTGTGTCTATGAATAGGCTCCTACTGGGCTTGTTTTCATTGACGCATTGTGTGGTGAACATGTGACATCCTGCTCCTATAGAAAGCTTTATTTACAGATCATGTCAGCAAAAGATGTTTTTCCACTCCTGCCACAACTGACAAAACACACTAAACAGACTGAAAGAATAATAATTATAGCGCTAGATTTACACTGAAATGACTGAGAGAGATAATCAGAGCATTCATAACACAAATAAAACATTAAATAAATAATATAATCTTTATATGATCCTTATTTTTTTTATGATGATGATACTTTTGTATATAAAATCATAACAACATCTTGTCTAAAAACATTGATTTCAATATAAAAGTCCTCGACTGTGAAATTTGTAAATGTTAATGCATATTTTAACCTCCTAAAGTGACGTGATCAGGAAATAAGTGTAGTCTGTCTATATCAATAATGCCATATGTGAAACTGCGTGAAAGCTTATGTCTATTGTCATTGCATGTGGGTATGGGAAGCTTTTTAATTCACAAGGCCAAATTCAGGCAGAATTACCCAAAATAGCCCAAAAGCTTAAGAGGTTAAGAATGTACTATTACAATTATTTTATATATTTTTTGTTTAATTAACAGCCTACAAAACTACATTTATGTTAAAGTTGTAGTCATATATTATGTTTTTTTATTATTCATATTTACCATTTTCGCTAAATATGTTAAATATTTTTTATTTTATTTTAGTTTCGTTCATCAAGTTAAATCAAACTTGATGTACTAATATAAAATAAATGCCTTTCTTAAATCAGCCTTGACCCTGAAATGAAATGTTTGAAGATTATTGCATATTTTAAGAATCTACACTGGAAAAAAATGATTTCTGCTAAATTGTTGAAAATTGTTGTAAAATTAAGTTTAGTAATGTTCAACTTAATTTGTTTGTTTAAATTCAACGCAAATAATTTGTTTGCAACCACTTAACTTAAAAGAATTTAGTAAATCCAAGGAATCATCTTTGAATAATTTTTTTCAGTGTACCATTACAGTTTTATTATTATT
Organism: Danio albolineatus; assembly: GCA_903798035.1. Lineage (NCBI taxonomy): Eukaryota > Metazoa > Chordata > Actinopteri > Cypriniformes > Danionidae > Danio > Danio albolineatus. The sequence continues at coordinate 2,601,067 of CAIGQQ010032929.1, forward strand.
TTTAATTATTGTTTAATGGAAGGGCATCCGCTGTGTAAAACAAATGCTGGATAAGTTGGCGGTTCATTCCGCTGTGGCGACCCCAGATTAATAAAGGGACTAAGCCGACAAGAAAATGAATGAATTATTATTTAATATTTTTGTTCACTCACTAATATATGAAAATTGCCTTGTTATAAATCAGCCTTGACGCTGAAATGAAATGTTTAAATATTATCACATATTTAAAGAATGAGCCGTTACTATTTTATTATTATTTTATATTTTTTGTTTATTATTTGATATTCTGTTGTTTTGTTTTATTTTTAGTGAAATACATCAAGTAAATCAAATATTGTCTATAAGCTGGGGTTTTCCCAGTTCTATTTCAGTTTTTTTGTTTTTTTTTATTTAATTAACTATAATAAAGTGTTAATAAATCATAAAAATAAGAACTTTAGCGTGTATATGTGCATAATATGGATCTGTCAACACAGAAAGTGTGCTCTGAGTGGTGACTATTCAAGAAAAGTAGCTGAAATAAGTTTAAATTAATAATTTTCCAGCTGAAAGATCAGGCTTGAACCAGCCTCAGTGGGTTAGCTGGTTTTAGTTGGTCTACCAGCCTGGTTTTAGCGGGGTTTAGCTGTTCATTTCCCAGCCTGACCAGCTAAGATCAGACTGGAAACCAGCATGGAAAGGCTAACCGCTATAAAACCAAGCTTGTTGACCAGCTAAAACCAGACAACCAGCCTCAGCAGGGAAATCTTAATTTTACAGCTATTGTATATTTCTAAATCAGTGATCTAGATGCATTCAGTGACTGATAGAAAACAATCCATCCAAAATAAGCCTGCGGCATAAAATCTAGTTTTAAGCCTAATTCAATAGTAAATACTAAGAATAAAGGTTTTGTACTGCTAGTGTAAAATGTAAATAAATTACAGACAATACTTGTAATCATTTGTACTTGTAGGCATTTTACCATAAAAAGAAGCTGCGGTAAGGCTGTAAAAGCATTTATTTTACTGTAAAAAAATGAAATTGCTGTAGCGCCCTGCTACTGTAAAAAACATGGTATTTTACGATAAAAAGAAGTTGCGGTAAGGTTGTTTTACTGTTAAGAAATAAAAATTGCAGTAGGGCCCTGCTACTGTAAAACACATGGTCTTTTACCATAAAAAGAAGCCATGGTAAGGCTATTTTACTGTTAAAAAAAAATGAAATTGCGGTTGCGCCCATACCTGCCAACACTCCTGTTTTTCCCGGGAGTCTACCGTATTTCACATCCATCTCCCGCCACCCTCCCGGTTTGTTATTTCTCCCAGTAAAGTCCCGTAATTTGTGCGTCCCAATGCAGTTTTAAAAAAGCACTTTTGTTCATATTCGTCAAGTTGCCAGATCCTGAATGAAGTTCATCACCTCACACAATTGACGCAATATTCAAATCTTGTAACATATTTTACCTCAATCTGGCAACATACGTTACAACTCGGGTGCGCTGTTGATTTCTGCGCAGGAGGTAGATGCGGGACTTGAACGGTGGCAGTAGCAACAAGCAGCTGCGTCAGTAGTAGTAAACATGATGGAAGGAAAAGAGTCAGGAAAAGAAAAAAATATATACATGTAAATTTAACAGCAGCTGGACGGAAGAATTTTTGTCTAGAAGCCACCTTGACAACGCCCACGCTTTCTGCAAGGTGTGTCATATTGATTTTAATGTCGGACACAGTGGGAAAAAACGACATCACTCAGCATGTGAAATCACAACGGCACTAAAATTGTAAATTATGTTAAAATGATTAATAATGTTCAATTCCTTAGAGAGTTTATTGTTATCGTTTCGCTTTACAAGACCTCATTGTGTCACCATGGATATTGCTTTGGGCTCATTTGTATGTTTATTTTGTTATTTGTATTTCTCTCTCCCAGAAATATGGCAGGTATGGTTGCGCCCTGCTACTGTAAAACACATTTACAGGTAAGTTACTTTAAAGGAGCAGTTGCGGTAACAGTGCTGCCTGTAAATTACCGCAAAAATATATAAAAATGTCTAACAGCAGTCAAAACATTTTTCCTATGTAAGGAATGCTTATATAGCTAGTAAATCAATGAAGGCCTCAACTTTTACATGCTTATCTAACACAGAGACGATTGTACAAGGTGATAATAGAAATCAGAACCTGTATTCACAAAATATTTTATCTAACGAAAAGTTCTACTAAACAGCAATAAAAGTTTTAGCTACAAACTTTTTCCGTCATTCTTGTTGATCAAAAAAGAAGATATTATGAAGAAAGCTTAAAACATCTAACCGTTGACATCCATAGTAGGAAAAACAAACACTATTGAAGTCAGTGGTAACAGGTTTCCAGCAGCGTTCTTCAAAATATCTCCTTTTGTGTTCAACAGAAGAAAGAAAATAATCAATGTTTGGAACCACTTGTGTGTGATAAATATTGATTAAATGGGGAGTAAGTTTTAATTTTGTGTGAACTAACCATTGACATCCACAGTAGGAAAAAAAAGAATACTATTGAAGTAAATGGTTACGTTTACAGCAGCATTCTTCAAAATATCTTCTTTTTTTGTTCAACAGAAGAAACTCATCAATGTTTGGAACCACTTGTGTGTAATAAGTATTAATTAAATAGTGAATAAGTTTTAGTTCTGTGTGAACTAACCATTGACATCCACAGGAAAACCAACACTGGTCAATTGTTACAGATTTCCGGCAGCATTCTTCAAAATATCTTCTTTTGGGTTCAACAGAAGAAACTCATGGTTGGAACCACACGTGGGTGATAAACAGTGAGTAAGTTTTCATTTTCTTGTGAACTATCACTTTAAGCCAAAGCCAAAAGAAACGTTTGCAGTGCTTCACAATGAAGGCGTTCTCTGACCTGCGTTTGACCAGCGATATTTCACGTTTCTGTCTTACATCACTCAGATAAACTGTTGGAGCACTTCAGCCAAAACATGCGCTCATATCCCTTCAATGATTTCTAGTCGCTTTAAATCTATCAGCGTTTGACGTCAACCAAACAGGTTTCAACATTCAGTGTTCACAGGATCATTGATTGGCTTTTAACGGTTTGTTTCGATGGCAGTGTGGAAATGTTAGCAAACAAAGTCAAGCTAGCTCATGTAACGTGTTCCACGTGTAGCAAACAAGAACAGACCTGTTTAAAAGTCTAGACTTAAGTTTGTTGTGTTGAATTACAGCACAACCTAGTGTTGAAAAACGGTTTCACAAGAACCATCTGCTTCCCCAAAGAAAAGTAAGCTGGTCAGCTGGTTTTAGCTGGTTTGCCAGGCTGGTTTTAGAGGGGTTTTGGCCACTTTTTAACTGGTCAAGCTGGTCTTAGCTGGCAGCTGGTCAGACTATTCTTAGCTGGTTTTAGCTGGTCAAACTGGTCTTAGCTAGTTTTAGCTGGTCAAGCTGGTTTTAGCTGGTCAGGCTATTCTTAGCTGATGCTCTTAGCTGATTTTAGCTGGTCAAACTCTTAGCTGGTTTTAGCTGGTCAAGCTGGTCTTAGCTGGCTTCAGCTGGTCAAACTATTCTTAGCTGGTTTTAGCTGGTCAAACTCTTAG
>CAIGQQ010032929.1:2604649-2620430 GCA_903798035.1 Danio albolineatus
AAACTCTTTGCTGGTTTTAGCTGGTCTTAGCTGGTTTTAGCTGGTCAGGTTTAGAGGGGTTTTGGCCACTTTTTAGCTGGTCTTAGCTGGTCAGGTTGGTCTTTGCTGGTTTCAGCTGGTCTACTACTATGTTAATGTATACATTTGATTTTGGTTTTATTGTTAAAAACACATTGTGTTAAATGAAAATAAATGAGATCTTTTTTTGACATACTTCAAAATAATAAAGATATGATTAGTATTCATAGATGTTTTATTTTAAATAAATTGCTCTTACACTTTATATTTTCAGATGTTTCATATACAATATACTTCCGGTATTTTTACTAACCGACATATCAATCATTTGGTAGCTATGCTGATATTTTAGAAATTATGGGATGTGTTTAAAAAATGCATTGAGTGTTTTAACTAGTGACTTTATGAGTTAAGAAATGCAATCCAAACATTTTTGTTCTTGGTGGGGTAGTTAAAGGGTTAACTTTAAAATACATATATACAGCGTAAACAAATCTAATTTTATACAGTCTACATAAAATTCTGAAAGCAAAATCTGAATTAGGGAATGTATGAGATAGTTTTCTGTTTCATTTCCACTAGGTGGCAGAAATCGTACATTTTCCATGTATCACCTCCGTGAATGGGATTTAGGAAACAATTTGTTTTCTTCTTTAAGGGATAGTTCACCCTTAAATGAATATTTACTTGGTATTTACTCTGCCTCAAGTGTTTTTTAAACCTTTTTTTATTATTCAGTTGATCACAAAAGAAGATATTTTGAAGAAAGGTTTGCAACATGTTTCTAAATATCTTTATTTGTGTTCAACAGATGCAAGAAACATTAAAAAGTCAAAAGTGACCTACCTGGAGGAAAACGTTTCTCTGGCATTTCATTCATTCATTTGGCTTAGTCCCTTTTTTCATCAGGGGTCGCCACAGCGGAATGAACCACCAACTATTCCAGCATATGTTTTACGCAGCGAATGCCCTTTCAACTGCAACCCAGTACTGGGAAACACCCATACACTCTTGTATTCACACTCATACACTACGGCCAAATTTGTTTACCCAATTCACCCATAGCACATGTGTTTGGACTGTGGGGGGGAAACCCACGCCAACATGGGGAGAACATGCAAACTCCACACAGAAATGCCAACTGACCCAGCTGGGACTCGAACCAGCGACCTTCTTACTGTGAGGCGACAGCGCTAACCACTGAGCCACCTGAAATAATAATAATAAAAATGAATGAACATCACAAAGCGAGTGTTTGTGTATAATATAAACAACAGACACTGGTTTATTTATCTCTCAGTACTGTGTGAAAGTAGTGCTATACACGAAATCAGGTTTATCCAAATCTGTCTCAATGAGGGGAAACGATGCCACGGGTCGAGGGACTTTCCAGCTCTTGGGGAACAAAGTGAGATGGTGGTGAAGCAGGAAAACTTTCATGTCCGCTGGTTTGGAGGTTTCCGTGTCTTCTGTTTTGAACTCGTGTTGATAAAAGTGGCAGTAAAAGTATCTCAGTCCATTTCTGTGTGGGAGATGATACAGTCTATTCCGTATCTTGCCTCCATTTGCCCGTCACACTGAAAGACACAAAGCACAGGGTCAGACTAGACAAATGATTAAGTCAAGATTATTCACTTCAGATAATGTGCACATTAGCATTGCTGGAGGTGTCATTCATTCTCCTTCAGCTTAGTTCCTTTATTAATCAGGGGTCGCTGTGTGGAGGCTAGAAGGACATCCACTGCGTAAAACATATGCTGGAATAGTTGACGGTTCATTCTGCTGTGGTGATAAAGGGACTAAGCTGAAAAGAAAACGAATGAATGTAAATGTAAATTATAAAAAGGCGACACAGTGGCGCAGTAGGTAGTGCTGGCGCCTCACAGTAAGAAGGTCGCTGGTTCGAGCCTCAGCTGGGTCAGTTGGCATTTCTGTGTGGAGTTTGCATGTTCTCCCTGTGTTCGTGTGGGTTTCCCTCACAGTCCAAAGACGTGGTACAGGTGAATTGGGTAAGCTAAATTGTCTGTAGTGTATGAGTGAATGAGTGTGTATGGATGTTTCCCAGTGACGGGTTGCAGCTGGAAGGGCATCCACTGTATAAAACATATTCTGAATAAGTTGGCGGTACATTCCGCTGTGGCGACCCCGGATTAATAAAGGGACTAAGCCGAAAAGAAAATGAATGAATGAATGAATGTTAATATAAATTATAAAACTAGTACCGTTTATATACAAATTATGAATGTAATCTTTTTTTTTCTTTACAAATGATTCTGTTCTATGATTGTTTTTATTAAGGAGATAATTCACCCAAATATGACAATATATAAAATAAATAAAAAATATTTAGAAAAATGTTACAAACCTGTAACCATTGACTTCCATTGAAGGAAAAACAAGTACTATTAAAGTCAGTGGTTACAGGTATCCAACATTTTTCAAAATATCTTCATTTGGGTTCAACAGAAGAAAGAAACTCAAACATGTTCGTGACGAGTAAAGGGCGAGAAAATGATGACAGAATTGTCTTTTATGGGTGAACTATCCCTTTAATTTGATTAACAACATTCATTCATTTTCTTTTCGGCTTATTCCCTTTATTAATCAAGGGTCTCCACAGTGGAATGTACCGCCAACTCATCCAGCATGTTTTACACAGCGGATGTCCTTTGCTGGAGGTGTTAAAGGGAGAACTGCAGGCATATGTGAGGATTCTGAGTGAGTCTGTTTGTGTATTTTGATATTGTGCAATATTTTAAGGTGGTACATGAAGTAAACAACAGCAGTTTTCTTGACATCAGGTGTTTGCTGATATAGCAACCTTTTACTTTACATTTCTTAACATAAATCTGTATTAAATCGAAGGTGGTGCTCAGTGGTTAGCACTGTCGCCTCACAGCAAGAAGGTCACTGATTCAAGTCCTGGCTTGGTAAATTGGCATTTCTGTGTGGAGTTTGCATGTTCTCCCCGTGTTGGCGTGGGTTTCCCCCACAGTCCAAACACATGAGATACAAGTGGGTAAGCTAAATTGTCTGTAATGTATGTGTGTGAATGAGTGTGTATGGATTTTTCCCAGTGATGGGTTGCAGCTGGAAGGGCATCCACTGTATAAAACCTATTCTGAATAAGTTGGCAGTTCATTCCGCTGTGGTGACCCCGGATTAATAAAGGGACTAAGCCGAAAAGAAAATGAATGAATGAAATGATAAAACTAGTACCTTTTATATCCAAATTATGAATGTAATTTTTTTTCTTTACTAATGATTCTTTTCTATGATTGTTTTTATTATGGAGATAATTCACCCAAATATGACAATATATAAAATAAATATAAAATATTTTGAAAAATGTTACAAACCTGTAACCATTGACTTCCATTGTAGGAAAAACAAGTACTATCAAAGTCAGTGGTTACAGGTATCCAACATTTTTCAAAATATCTTCATTTGGGTTCAACAGAAGAAAGAAACTCAAACATGTTTGTGACGAGTAAAGGGTGAGAAAATGATGACAGAATTGTCTTTTGTGGGTGAACTATCCCTTTAATTTGATGAACACATTAACAACATTCATTTTCTTTTGGCTTAGTCCCTTTATTAATCAGGGGTCTCCACAGCGGAGTGAACTGCCAACTAATCCAAATGAAAATGTAAACTCCGCACAGAAATGCCAACTGATCCGGCCAAGGCTCGAACCAGCGACCTTCCTGCTTTGAGGCGAACGTGCAACTGACTGCACCACCGTGACGCCCCAACATTCGTTAATTTATTTTCTTTTCGGCTTAGTCCATTTATTAATCAGGGGTCACCACAGCGGAATGAACCGCCAACTTATCAAGCATATGTTTTACACAGCAGATGCCCTTCCAGCTGCAACCCATCACTGTGAAACATCCATACACACATACACTACGGACAATTTAGCTTACCCAATTCACCTGTAACGCATGTCTTTGGACTTAGGGTAACCGGAGCACCAGGAGGAAACCCACACCAACATGGGGAGAACATCCAAACTCCACACAGAAACGTCAACTGATCCAGCAGAGGCTCGAACCAGCGACCTTCTTGCTGTGAGGTGATCCAGCTACCCACTCAGCCACCATCAGTCTCCTTAAATACACTACACACTGACAGTGGCAGCTCACCAGAATGTTCAGCTTGCTTTTTAATTGGCCGACGGATCCGTCAGTCCAGCTGATTGGCTGATTACGCCCGGTGTGTGAGAAACACAGATGTGCTTCTCTCAGAGTTCGGCTCGGAGGGCCACGAGGACAGATGAAGGGCTTCTGAAAGGCACCTGATGCCCCGGCCCAAGTGTTCAGGGCCCGACCGGTGCATTCTGGGACTGGCCCCGTGCATTCTGGGAAGGGCGGGCTGGGGAGGGGTAGCGGCTGTCTTTCACTAGTCTCACTCCATGGTTAGGAGTGGGTCCTGTGAGGAAAAAACAAAACAGACAACAAATTAAAGATAGTGGTGGACAGAGTGAGGCTTCATCTTACACTGAAACCAAGCAAATGTGTCAAGGCCTTGAAACATTTTGAAACCTGTCTCTACAGCGACACCTAGTGGTAGTTTTTTTTCTCTTCAGTTGACACCCAAGTGAAGATATTTTGAAAAATGTTGGAAACCTGTAACTATTGACTTGTATAGTATTTGTTTGTTTTTTCCACTGTGGAAGTCAACGGTTACAGATTTATTAGGCTTTGAAACGTTTTGAAGCCCATCTCTACTGTGACACCTACTGGTAGTTTCAGGTGTTGCTCTGAAACAAAGAAACTATTAAGCGAATTCAGTAATTATAATCAACATTGTGTAAAAGTGATTGAAAAGCAAGTTTGAATTTCTTTCTGCTGTTGAAATGCAAAAAAGATATTTAGAAAAATGTTGGAAACCTGTAACCATTGACTTGTATAGTAGGAAAAAGAGTTACAGAAGATTACAAAAGATTACAGGTTTCCAACATTTTTCGAAATGTCTTCCTTTGGGTCTCAACCGAAGAAACTCTAACTTGTTTTTTCAAAGATTTATCACCTGATATCCACTTTATACAACGCTGGTTATAATTACTGAATTTCCTTAACGTTTTTTTTGTTTTGAAGCAATACCAGAAGACGACCACTAGTTGGCACTGTAGAGACAGGTTTCGAAACGTTTCAAAGCCTAATAAAAAATTGTCAGAAACCTGTAACCATTGACATCGTAGGAAAAACAAATTCATTCATTCATTTTCTTTTCGGCTTAGTCCCTTTATTAATCCGGGGTCGCCACAGCGGAATGAACCGCCAACTTATCCAGCATTTGTTTTACGCAGCGGATGCCCTTCCAGCCACAACCCATCTCTGGGAAACACATCCATACATTCTCATTCACACACATACACTACGGACAATTTAGCTTACCCAATTCACCTGTACCGCATGTCTTTGGACTGTGGGGGAAACCGGAGCACCCGGAGGAAACCCACGCAACCACGGGGAGAACATGCAAACTCCACACAGAAATGCCAACTGGCCCAGCCGGGGATCGAACCAGCGACCTTCTTGCTGTGAGGCGAACGTGCTAACCACTCGGCCACCGTGGCGCCCGTAGGAAAAACAAATACTATACAAATAAATGGTTACAGGTTTCAAACATTTCCCTTTTTTTCATTAACCGTCAAAATGTTTTGAAATCCGTCTTCAGGTGTTGCTCTGAAATAAAAGAAACAGTTTGTGAATTTATTAATTAATAACCAGTGTTGTATAAAGGTTCAAAAAACAAGTTTGAGTTTCTTCTGTTAAAACCCAAATAAAGATATTTTGAAAAATGTTGAAAACCATAATGTTGTAACCATTGACTTGTATAGTATTTGTTTAGTCTACTATGGTAGACAATGGTTACAGGTTTCTGACATCTTTTATTAAGCTTCAAAACATTTAAAAACCTGTCTCTACACCTAGTGGTTGTCATCAGGTGTTGCTCTGAAACAAAGAAACATGTTTTCATGTATTGGTCCGAAACAAAGAAACCGTTACGCAAGTTCAGTAATTCTAACCAACGTTGTATAAAGGTGATGTTGTATAAAGGTTCAAAAAACAAGTTTGAGTTTAATACTGTTAAAACCCAAATGAAGACATTTTGAAAAATGTTGGAAACCTGTAAGCATTGACTCACATAGTATTTATTTTTCCTACAATGAAAGTGAATGGTTACAGGATTCTGACTTTTTTTTAAAATTAGGCTTCAAAACGTTTCCAAACCCGTCTCTACTGTGACACCTAGTGGTTGTTTTCAGTTATTGTTACAGGTTTTTTTTCTTCTGTTGAAACCCAAATTAAAGATATTTTGAAAAAAGTTGGAAACCTGTAACCATTGACTTGCATAGTACTTATTTTTCCTACAATGAAAGTCAATGGTTACAGGATTCTGACTTTTTTTTTTATTAGGCTTCGAAACATTTCGAAACCCGTCTCTATTGTGACACCTAGAATGAAGTGAATCAGTCTTTGAAAAACAAGTTTGTTTGTTTTTTCATCATTTGAAACCCAAATGAAGATATTTAAAAAAATGTTGGAAACCTGTAACCATTGAGTATGTTTTTCCTACTACGGAAGTCAATGGTTACAGGTTTCTGACATTTTTATCACGCCCCATTCACACGAGGCTTCAGCGTTAACGCTTGACAGAGGGTGTGTCTGAAGTTGGGGCTGGCGCGACCGTCATAGCAGCGTCAGCCAATGAAATTAGTCAACAATTGGCTACTGTCTGAGCTGGTGTATTTGCATACAGCGATCTGATTGGCTGGCGCTTCCGTTGGCGCTTGAAAAGTTGAGAAAGTCCCAGTGAGCAACCCCACTGATGCGTAAACTATAAAAACAAATTCAGTAAATATAACCAGCGTTGTGATGTTGTACAAAGGTTCAAAATACAAATTTGTGTTTCTTTCTTCTGTTAAAACCCAAATGAAGATATTGTGAAAAATGTTGAAAACCTGTAACCATTGAGTTGCATAGTATTTGTTTATCCTACTATGGAAGTCAATGGTTACAGGTTTTTATAAGGCTTCCTATGCCATGATATAATAGTAAACAAAACAGTTGACACGCCAATTTTCTACTATAAACACAAGCTTGCAACTTATGCCTCTCCTCTGAGCTGTTCTGATTGGTCCGCTGCTATGGAACTGACAGTGACGAGCTCATGCGTGTGTAATGGCTCCATCCATCAAGCATGTTTACTTTGAAAAACAACACAACAAAACAAACAACAGAACAGAAATGCATTCTATGTGAACGGCCCCTAAGCTTTCAGACAGCCAATTAGAAAATCAGTTTGTTCGAGTTAGCAACAGTAACCAAGGGGGGCGGGGCTTACTGAGTCAACTGGGAAAAGCATTTGTAGCGGAGAGCGAGTCGAGATCACAGGCCGGAGAAGAAGCATCTGCTGTGGCCCAGGTTTACAGTAAGCTTCATGAACGTGAGTCAAGATTCATTTTACGAGAGTGAGTCAAGACTGACCTAGTGTTTGAGAACGGGAGACGGGCCGCGGGCAGAGGAGGACAGAGGACGAGGAGCTGCTGGAGAGCCAGGAGACAGAGACTCATGAGACGCAGATGGAGACGGAGATCGCACTTTCTCCTGCAACAACAGAGAGGAAACGAAACAACTCATCACTGGTTATTATTAAAGCAAAAACCACTATCAGATATGAGATATATGGCTTATATTGTATTTATTTTGTTTTAGGATGAACATTTTCTTATTGTTTTACTATCTGTTTACTTACAGTTTAAATGAATAAAAATGGAAGCCCACTCAACGCAAGCCATAAAGGAAAAGGTGATCATATTTGCATTCATATACCTACAGTAGTCATTCATTTTCATTCAGCTTAGTTCCTTATTTATCAGGGGTCACCACAGAGGAATGAACCAAAAACTATTCCAGTATATGTTTTACGCAGCGGATGCTCTTTCAGCCGCAACCCAGTGCTGGGAAACATCCATACACACTCACATTCACACATACGGCAATTTCCATCCATCCACTTTCTTTTCGGCTTAGTCCCTTTATTAATCAGGGGTCGCCACAGCAGAATGAACCGCCAACTTATCCAGCATATGATTTACGCAGCGGATGCCCTTCCAGCTGCAATCCATCACTGGGAAACACCCATACACACTTATTCACACTCATACACTACGGACAATCAAGCCTACCCAATTCACCTGTACCACATGTCTTTGGACTTGTGGGGAAGCTGGAACACATGGAGGAAACCCTCGAACATGCAAACTCCACACAGAAACGCCACAACTGACCCAGCTGAGGCTCGAACTAGCGACCTTCTTGCTGTGAGGTGAACGTGCTACCCACTACGCCACCATGGCGCCGCTACAGCAATTTAGTTTACTCAATTCACCTGTGTAGGTTTGCACCAGCTGATCGTAAGTTAAGGTAAAGTCCTCACTAGGGGCGTAGTGACTAGTTTGTAACTAAATTTGATCTCACTTCGGTTGCACCACATGTTTTTAAGGCAAACCTTAGTTACTGTAGTAGGTCACAAGCTCTTCGTAAAGTCATGCGTAGTCGCACTGAATGACATGATATCCAATAAAAGGCATTTCAATTATTAAACTGATTTCTGAAACGAATGCATCTATATATACATATACCTGTCCTATGGAAATAAAATGATAAATCACATTCAGTCATTAATAACAGACACATGCACATATCTGCATCATGTAATCCGTAAATACACATGAAGTCATTCATTCAATCATTTTCTTTTCGGCTTAGTCCCTTTATTAATCATGGGTTGCCACAGTGGAATGAACCGCCAACTCATCCAGCATATGTTTTACAAAGCGGACGCCCTTCCAGCCGCAACCCAACACTGGGAAACACCCATACACACCCATTCACACACATGCACTATGGATAATCTAGCATACCCAATTCACCTATAGCGCATGTGTTTGGCCGGGGCTTGAACCAGTGACCTTCTTGCTGTGAGGTGACAGTGCTAACCACTGAGCAACATACAGTACAAGTTTTGTTTTACTTTTTAAAAGGTTCTTTTTTTTTTTTTTTTAACCCATTTTCATTTTTCTGAAGTAAAATGAAAATCAAAAATATAAATGTAAAATGAGCTGATGTGCACCTGGGCTGGGCTCTTGCAGAGTGCGGGGGAGCGAGGCTGAGACGCAGGAGAGGATGAACCTTCTCTGGACGGGTTCTTGTGCAGCACCGGAGAACTGTTCAACCCGTTCCCTTCAGTAGACCTGGGAGAAACTCCAGCAGGAGACACGCTTTTCTGCAAACACACACGCAAAATACAGAGCATTTTCACAAACTTCACTCTAGTCATAACAGTTAATAATATCTTTCTTCTGGAGAAAATCTTTAGCTTGGTTGGAATATAAAACAATGTAAAAACAGCTATGGTCAATCATATTAGCCCCCTTAAGAAATTACTGTTTTAAGTTGTCGACAGAACAAACCACTGTTGTCTGACTTATCTAATTAACCTAAATTGCCTATTTAACTTAATTAACCTTGTTTACAACTTGAAATTACGTACACTACGTGACAAAAACCCTATCTAAGTTTTAGGAACAACAAATAATATCTTCACTTCTAGTTGATCATTTGGTATCAGAAGTGGCTTATAAGAAAGACAAAGACCTCTAGATTATGCTTATTTTACCTAAATAAAATATGACCATGCCTTGATTTTGAATTATTTCATGAGGACAGTAAGGTCTGACTTTGCTGAGACAAAAGTCACTGTACACAAATAATGTACATTATAATATGAAGTCAAGCTGCAGTGGAAAAAGAATGAATATTGTGTGTGACTCTCATGAGCTTGGAGGACTGCATCCACACATCTCTGCAATGACTCAAACAACTTATTAATAAAGTCATCTGGAATGGCAAAGAAAGCGTTCCTGCAGGACTCCCAGAGTTTATCAAGATTCTTTGGGTTCATCTTCAATGCCTCCTCCTTCATCTCACCCCAGACATGCTCAATAATGTTCATGTCTGGTGACTGGGCTGGCCAATCCTGGAGCACCTTGACCTTCTTTGCTTTCAGGAACTTTAATGTGGAGGCTGAAGTATGAGGAGCGCTATCCTGCTGGAAAATTTGCCCTCTCCTGTGGTTTATAATGTAATGGGCAGCACAAATGTCTTGATACCTCAGGCTGTTGATGTTGCCATCCACTCTACCATCCATATTGAACGTAACCCCAAACCATGATTTTCCCTTCACCAAACTTGACTGATTTCTGTGAGAATCCTAACTCCATGCAGGTTCCAGTAGGTCTTCTGCAGTATTCGTGATGATTGTGATGCAGTTCAACAGATGATACATTGGAAAAATCTACCTTCTGCCACTTTTCTAAAAGATCAACAAGAAGTTATTATTTGCTGCTCTTACAACTGCGATCGACGACAAGACTTTTGTCAGGTAGTTGACTAGTATCTTGAAAAATAACTAGTAAAAATGATGCACTGTCATCAATATGTAATTTAGCTCTTCGAAATGAGTTAGTAAATCTGTTGATTTAAAGTGTGTTAAAAAATACTTTTAAAATATAATTCAATCATTTAAAAATGTTATCTTCAGCTGAATATCGAACAAAGATGTTCACGATCGATTGATTATGGTGAAAAAAATAGCAGAAGAACTAAAGAAAACAATCAAGAACGTACACCGCATGAACTGTAAACTGAAAGTGACCAACGGCTTGCCGTGCATCAGAATACTCATGATGAACTAATCAGGGGAGGCGTGGTGGCGCAGTGGATAGCACTGTCGCCTTACAGCAAGAAGGTCGCTGGTTCGAGTCTCGGCTGCGTCAGTTGGCATTTCTGTGTGGAGTTTGCACGTTCTCCCCGTGTTGGCATGGGCTTCCTCCGGGTGAGCCAGTTAACCCAACAAGTCCAAACACATGTGGTACAGGTGAATTGGGTAAGCTAAAATTGTCTGTAGTGTATGTGTGTGAATAAGTGTGTATGGATGTGATGGGTTGCAGCTGGAAGGGCATCTGCTGTGTAAAACATATGCTGGATATGTTGGCGGTTCATTCCACTGTGGCGACCCCTGATTAACAAAGCCGAAAAGAAAATGAATGAATGAACCAATCAGCTGAAAGATACTCTTCCGAAATGAACGAATAACTGTGTATCGGACGTTATACATTGATTTTCTTAAGTAAATCTGTTGGTGGTGAAGAGATGATGTTCACTCATTCATTTTTCTTCAGCTTAGTCCCTTATTTATCAAGGGTCTAAACAGCAGAATAAACCGCCAACTACTTTCCAGCTGCATTCCAGTACTGGGAAACGCCCATACCCTCTCACATTCACACATACCCTCATGGACTACAGCCAATTTAGTTCATCCAATTCACCTATATACTCTAAAAAACTTTTACTGTGTAAAGAACCTTTAAAGCACCATAAAGGTTTTTTTTTTTTTAGAGTGTAGCGCATGTGTTTGGGCTGTGGGGTAAACCCGAGCATGAGGAGGAAACCCACACCAACACAGCGAGAACATGCAAACTCCACAGAGAAATGCCAACTGACACAGCTGAGACTTAATCCAGTGCCCTTGCTGTGAGGCCACAGTGCTAACCACCATGCTGGAAGTTGATGTTCAATACAGTATAGATGTGTATAATGTGAGAAAGAGAGAGAGTATCTGTTTTCACACCTCTTTAGCGCCGTCTCTTCTGAGAGCGTCTTCATTTTTACTGCCGCTTTCCTGCAGGAAACACAGAAGAACAGATCAACCCAATCGTGAGCTCCTAATGCTTCATCTAAACACTAAAACTGCAGGAATGTCTCTGCTGTTTCTCATAAACAGACACTTCTGTTCTGCTCTCCAGGTTATCATGTTTGTCCTGATACAGAGTAAACAGTAATACAGTGAAATATAAATAAAAGGGCTGGAAAATGTTTGTGAATGTTTAATTTGAAGCAGTAAAATAACTAACTGAAAAAGATTAAAGTAAAATAAATGCTAATTAAATAGTAACAACTAAAAGCAACTAAAAGAATGACACAACAAAATATACAAAAACAACAACAACAACAACAAAAGTACTATTTATTTATTAGCATAGTTAGTTTAGAAAAAACATTTACTTTTCTTTTTATTTATTCTCTCTCTCTATATATATATGTATATATATTCAGTTTACAATTTTATTATCATCGTCATTGTTAATTTATGTCATTTTTGTATGCGATTATATTTTTATTTACAGTTTGAATAATCTTTTATTCTTATATTTTACTAGTTTAATTTTTAGTACTTTTTTGTTGTTGTTTTTGTATATTTTGTTATTGTTGTAGTAAATTAAATGCAGAAATTAAATGCAGCTTCGGTGCGAAGCTCTCCAGCTGTTGCAATGTTTTTGTTTGTTTTTCCTGTTTTGTGTTCATCCAACGTGATCAGTTATACCAGGGATGAGCTGCTGAACATTCTGCAGTGCACACCAATTGATCACCAGCCGGTTCTTGACTTCTCCGGCGTTTTGCAGAGCGTTGTCCTTGGCGGAGCCGCGTCTCTATGGAAACTTTACAAGACGCGGAGACGGGGAAAGCGTGCCGGCGCGCTCATCAAAAACAGACTGCGCGGTTTCAGAATGCCGCTTCCTAGCATTCATCTCGCGAATCTCCGCTCTCTTCCTAACAAATTGGAGGAATTACTTCTGCTCACACGCATAAATAAGGACTTTAACAGCTCTGCTGCGCTGTGCTTCACAGAAACGTGGCTAAACGAAGCCATTCCGGACAGCGCATTACAACTACCGGACTTCCAGCTGTACAGAGCAGATCGCGACACGGAGGCAACGGGGAAAACGCGCGGTGGAGGGACATGCTTTTACATTAACAGGAGGTGGTGTACGGATGTAACTGTGTTAAAGAAGATGTGCTGTCCTGACGTGGAAGTGCTTTTCATTAACTGTAAGCCGTTCTACTCGCCGCGGGAGTTTTCCTCGTTTATCCTGGCCAGTGTTTACATCCCACCGCACGCGACCGTGAGTACTGCTCTTTCACTGCTGGCTGATTTAATCACAGAGACAGAACAAAAACACCCAGACTCTGTTTTTATCATTCTTGGGCACTTTAACCAGGCAAAACTCACACATGAGCTGCCCAAATTCAGACAGCACATTACATGCCCTACCAGAGACAATAACATTCTGGACCATTGCTACACAACAATAAAAGATGCATATCGCTCCGTGGCCAGAGCAGCTCTAGGACTCTCTGATCACTGCCTGGTTCATCTTATACCAACTTACAGGCAAAAACTTAAAACTACTAAGCCAGTATTAAGGACTGTTAAGAGATGGACCAACGACACAGAGCAGGCCTTACAAGCTTGTTTTGAATGCACTGACTGGAGTGTTTTCGAAGCTGCAACCAATGACCTGGATGAGCTCACAGAGACTGTAACATCATACATTAGTTTCTGTGAGGAGTTATGCATCCCAACCAGGACCTACTTATCATTTAACAATGATAAACCATGGTTCACACCAAAACTTAGACAGCTTCGTCAGGTCAAAGAGGATGCCTACAGGAGTGGGGACAGGATTCTCTACAACAAGACCAGGAACATTTTAACAAAGGAGATTGGTCTAGCTAAAAAGAACTATGCAAAAAAGCTGGAAAACCAGTTTTCTGCTAACGACCCTGCATCAGTGTGGACTGGTCTGCGAACCATCACGAATTACAAATCATCTCCCCCCAGTATCGATGGCAGTAAACTTCTCGCTAACGACCTGAACACGTTCTACTGCAGATTCGACACCTTCGACCAGACACCCTCTACACAGCAATTAACACCTCTACCCACCTCCAGCCACAACCGCCCTGACCATCTTTCTACACAGCCATCAACACCTACAGACATCTCCCTCTCCCCCCCTGATCTTCAGATCAGTGAGGATAATGTGCGTCAGGTCTTCAGTAAGCAGAAGAGAAGGAAAGCGCCAGGCCCAGACGGTGTCTCACCAGCCTGTCTGAGAACCTGTGCTGACCAGCTGGCCCCCATTTTCTCGCAGATCTTCAACAGATCACTGGAACAGCGCATAGTTCCATCCTGCTTCAAACGCTCCACCATCATCCCAATCCAGAAGAAACAAAAGATCACCGGGCTCAACGACTACAGACCTGTCGCCTTAACATCTGTGGTCATGAAGTCATTTGAAAGACTGGTTCTAGCATATCTGAAAGACATCACCGGACCTTTGCTGGACCCCCTGCAGTTTGCCTACAGAGCAAACCGGTCTGTGGATGATGCAGTCAACATGGGACTGCATTATACCCTACAACATCTGGACAAACCAGGGAACTATGCAAGGATTTTGTTTGTGGACTTCAGCTCTGCCTTCAACACCATCGTCCCATCACTGCTCGAGCACAAACTGACCCAGCTCTCTGTTCCTAGCTCTGTCTGTCAGTGGATCACCAGCTTTCTGACAGATAGACAACAGCTAGTCAGAATGGGCAAAATCACGTCTGACAGCCGCACCATCAGTACTGGAGCCCCCCAAGGATGTGTTCTCTCCCCACTGCTCTTCTCCCTGTACACCAACGACTGCACCGCAAAAGACCCCTCCGTCAAGCTCCTAAAGTTTGCGGACGACACTACTGTTATCGGCCTCATCCGGAACGGTGACGAGTCTGCATACAGACAGGAGGTGGAGCGGCTAGCTTTATGGTGCAGTTACAACAACCTGGAGCTGAACACGCTCAAAACGGTGGAGATGATAGTGGACTTCAGGAGAAACCCCCCTGCACTCCCCCCGCTCACCATCATGGACAGCACTGTGGCTGCAGTGGAGTCATTCAGGTTCCTGGGCACCAACATCTCTCAGGATCTGAAGTGGGACACTCACATAGACTCTATTGTAAAGAAAGCCCAGCAGAGACTGTACTTCCTCCGTCAGCTGAGGAAGTTCAACCTGCCACAGGAGCTGCTCGTGCAGTTCTACTCAGCTGTCATCCAGTCCATCCTCTGCACTTCAATCACCGTCTGGTTCGCCTCAGCAGCCAAATCTGACCTCCGTAGACTACAGCGAATAGTCCGGACTGCTGAACGAATCACTGGCACTACCCTTCCTACAATTCAAGAACTGTACTCTTCCACAGTGAGTAAAAGGGCTCGCAAAATCACCCTGGACGCCTCGCACCCAGCACACTTCCTGTTTGAACTGTTACCGTCTGGCCGGCGCTACAGAGCACCGAGCACAAAAACTGCCAGACACAGGAAAAGTTTCTTTCCTCAGGCCATCTACCTCATGAACAGTTAATATTTCTCCTATCGTGCAATAAATGTGCAATACTTTCTCACACGCACTTGTACACAGCACCTTATAATAATACACAATGCAATACTTTTCCTTACGCATTTGTACACAGCACCTTATAACAATATATAATGCAATACTTACTCTTTTGCACACAGCACCTTATAACCTGTATATTTATAACAAATCTGTACATACATTTCAACATCCAGATCGTTGGACTGCATCTCTGTTTAATGTCTATTGTCTTCCTTTATTATATTTATTCTGTGTTGTCACTTGTCACTTTATGTACACTGGAAGCTTCTGTAGCCAAAGCAAATTCCTTGTGTGTGTGAAGCACACTTGGCAATAAAACTGATTCTGATTCTGATTCTGATTCTGAAATGACATAAATTAATGATGATGATGATGATAATAATAAAATTGTAAACTGAATATATA
>CAIGQQ010032929.1:2675892-2692493 GCA_903798035.1 Danio albolineatus
ATATATACACACACACACACAGTGAGAGCAATATTTAGATAAAATATAAATAGTTCAAATTATTATAATTATTATGTACTTTATACACAAATATTGTAAGTATGAGTGCTTTGCATAATTATGTTTATATGTGTATTAAATGAGCCTGTTGATTTTGCCCTCATTATAAGGTTTCAATAAATATGCAGATTATTGATGATCAGAGCAGTTTCCTTTAGTTTAGCCTATAAATGACTTCCATATAACCATGTCAAATACAATAACAAATAGCCGAATAATACAACTCCGAGTCTGTGATACAAACAATAACAAGACCATTACCAGCAAAGATAGACGCAGAAAACAGAGCGCATCTAAAAATAAAAAGTAGGCTGTGTAATAATAGGCTGATTTATATCTATATCTCGCGGTGAGTGTAATGGGACTCCAGGCCTGTGTGTTTACGCAGGCTGTGTATCAGTCACTGAACCCATAACGCTGTAATTAACTCTTGATCGTGACCTTAACCCTGACCCTAACGCCAACCATAATGCACATTAAAACGGGCCCGCGCTCAACTCAACGATCCTCCGGGAACGCGCCTGTGAAGGAAAGTTCGTTAGTCTGCGGTACCTGCGGTCTTCCGTGCGGATACATGCTTCTGGAGGTCATCCACGGGGATCTCGATGGTCAGGACCGAGTCCGGAATCACCGTCCGACACCGAGCACCCCCGTCCGTCCGTCCGCTGCGTAAATCAGGATCTGTCCTCCGCTCTCGGCGCTCCAATCGCCCGCGCGGAAACCGAGTATTCCGGGGTATCCGACGAAAAGTTTAAAAACGGTCGATTCGGCCGGATCAAACGCTCTTCCTCTTTATGACGCACTGTTACGCCGCGCTACAATGTAACAAGATCATCCTGTGCGGGGCGCGTGCACAACAGAGCGCGCGTCGGAGATCAGAGGAGCATAAACAGCGCTGACCTGCGCACACACGCCGTCTGAACTATCTGGGAGAATCGGTTCTTTTGAACGATTCACTGATTCAGTCTCTTGTGGTGAACTGTGGAAGGGATACAGCTGCGGATACGCGCGTCATTATATCACCATTTTTGTGACACTGTATAACAATATTAATATTTTTACAGTGCTGTGGTGGTTGGGTTTAGATGGGGTGGGGAAGTTAATAGAATACAATTAATTGGGTAATTTAATAAATAACATAATCAATACTCAGTGATGCAGTGGGTAGCACAATCGCCTCACAGCAAGAAGGTCGCTGGTTCGAGCCCCAGTGGTCAGTTGGCATTTCTGTGTGGAGTTTGCATGTTCTCCCCGTGTTCGCGTGGGTTTCCTCCGGATGCTCCGGTTTCCCCCACAGTCCAAAGACATGTCCTATAGGTAAATTGGGTAAGCTAAAATGTCTGTAGTGTATGCGTGTGAATGAGTGTGTATGGATGTTTCCCAGTGTTGGGTTGCAGCTGGAAGGGCATGCGCTGTGTTAAACATATGCTGGATTAGTTGGCGGTTCATTCCGCTGTGGCGACCCCTGATTAATAAAAGGACTAAGCCGAAAAGAAAATGAATGAATGAATGAATCCTCTGTAAAAGTAATGTTTTTACAGTACTGTGACAGTAGGGTTTAGGGTTGGAGTTGGGGGTAGATGTTAGTAAAATACAATTAATGCGAAATTTAACAAATATTATAAATAATTCTCTAGATCTTATCTGATCTAGCAACAGTGGTGTAGCGGACGACCGGGCCCCGCGTGATTGGGGGCCCCGCGGTCTTCACGCCATCTTAAAGGACCACGAAACCCCCCTGGCTCCACTGGGTGTTTTCACACCTACAGTCTGGAAAAGCTCAGGAAAGTGGGTGTGTCCAGCTCCGTTTAGGTGGGAGTGTCAGAGGAGGGAATGAGGGAAGGTTTTGCATAAAGATGGGAGTTTCCATTTGGGCACACGCTCACTTTCAAACAGGCAACACACAGACGCAGAGGAGAAAGACAGTGACTGTTTACATGGACATCAGTCATCTAATTATTAGCCAAATTATTAATTTGTCGACTTTAACGGCAGTTTGGCACTTATACTTTAATCCAGGAACATTTCCTGCATGTCCCCCGTGACAAACGAGGTGTGAGAAAGTATTAAGAGTGTTGTTTTAATGGAGTGTTTGATACCGCGCGGCGTAAGGCAGAAATAAAAACCCTCCGCAGACTATCCTGTCACAAAACGCGGTGAAAATTCTACACGAAAGTAATTGTTTGACTGCAGTGTTTACACTCGGAGAGCAGAATTTACAGCGGATCTTTCAGTCTTTAATATTGTACAGATATGAACGTTCTGTAAACTCAGTAACAGTTAATCATTTTGACGAAGGTCTGTCTTTAAACACTGAAAGAGTTACGAACTCTACGAACTACTAACTACGAACTAACTTTGCCATCTGGAAAAACAAACAAAGAGCACTGATGGCTTACCATATCTGTAGACCAGGACAATCCACATAAACTGGAGCGGCGTCTGTTTTAAAAGGAGACGAGCGGTAAATCCCGATTTCACCATTTCCAGATGCGGAAAGCTCTCGGGTGAAAAAAATAAGTTTCTTACAGACGCATTTCTGCTGTGCGCGCATGGGAGTCCAGCTGCGCTCTCATAGCGAGGAAATGTAAACGAAACCTTCCTTGCAGCACATAAACACAACACTGGCGACTTGTGTCTCCTTCTTCCACTTGTTTTGGAAGCACAACGGGGCGTCCCTGCCGTCTGGACACTGCAACGCGTACACACAGTCTTCAAAGCTCTCGTGCATATTAATGAGTTGCACCGCATACACAATAGAGCACGCTAATTGGCTTGAACAAAGGCTATCTCATGAATTAATGCCTCACGCTCAGAGACGTCAGAGTGTTCTGGCCGGGACAGGCGTCCACTGTGCTCGCTGGAGCAAATGCATAGATCTCATCGGAGTGACGCAGCCTCAAAAATTCGTTTCAAACCGGAAGAACGAATTTGCTCAAAATAACGCAAAAACTACCAATTTTCACTTTTTAGTCAATTATATGTGTCCTAATAGTGTTTAAAGCAGCGTGGGACACATATATGACTGTCAACAGCTCAAAAAATGTGTTTTGGTGTTTAACTCACCGCTTCCAAATTACACCAGCGTCTCACCCGTACTCACGTTATGTTTTCATATATCTTACATTGATTATATACAGCTACTCAGCTAACATGAAAACCCCTGTCATATTTCATAGTTCCTCTGAAAGACCCGCCCTCAAGAGGCTCTGATTGGTCAGCTAACATAATGTGCTGTGATTCGCAGATCAGCTCACATCACGTCTCTGTTATTTAACATTACAGTGCCTCTGGCCACACCCCTTTGCTGCACAGGGTGTATGTGTGTAACCTAAAGGGTTTATGACATCATAAACCCGCATGTATTTTTTTGTAGTCCTCAAACTACGTTCACTGTAGTCTTTGCTAAGCTAACTATGTTAAAGCCAATGTCTCTCTTTGCTCTGAACTTTGAGCGTCTTACATTCAGAGATGTTGTTTATGTTCACACAGCTACATTACACATCAACTAAAGTTTAACATATGATATCGTAGTGGACCATCCCTTTAACAGAGGGTTTAGATCAAAGGTAATATTGTTTATCTAAATAACATTCACTTACACAGAACGATCGTTTCACTTCATAAGACCTCAGTGTATTGCCAGGAGCCATGGGGATTCATTTAGTTTTGCCTGTATATGTTTTTGTTGACTTCTAAAGTCTCAGTACACTGACTTGCATTATATGAATCAAGGACCACAGTTTCCACTAAACTTCTTTAACCCTTTAAAGCCGATTGTATAATATTTGATACACAAGTTTCTAAGACCTATATAATATCAACCTGATCAATTCTTTGTTTAAAAACCTGTTGTATATGATTTGATATACAACTGGTATATCAGGTAACAGGTAAAAACAAAGAGAAAATGGCCTGAAATGTTTTCTGTTGTCAAAAGGTTATGGGCAAAATTGTTATTTGTAATTAAAATGAACATTGTTGTGATCAAAAAGTTGCACAGACGTCTGAGGTATTAAATGTGATACAAAAAAAAATATCATGTAAAAAATGTATACGACATTTTTGGGGGGGATTTTGCTAGATGGTTTAAAAAAGCATCACAGTTCCAGAAAAGTAGTCATTTTTGCCTACAGTATTTTGTCATATTTCAGGTCTTACAGGGTTAATGCTCCAGTTAAAGGGATAGTTCACCCAAAAATGACAATTTACTCACTATTTACTCAACCTCAAGCGGTTCCAAGCCATTTTTCTCTCTTTCTGTTGAACACAAAAGAAGATACTTTAAAGAAAGTTAATAAAACATCTAACCATCGACTTCCATAGTAGGAAAAACTACGGGTGAGTAAATAAAAGCCCCTTTAACCAACATAGGCTCATTATGAAAACGTAGCCCTGTATACGTTTCTGGAGTCCACGAATAATGTAGCCAGAGGAACCTATGACTGCATTTCATTTTTAAATGAACGCTACGGGGCGGTATGAAGCTGTTCCTTTTCGTGCTTCCTAGCTGACCGCTTACCTGCATATGGACGGCTTTCCAGCTGTAACCTTGTCCCGTTAGCTCGCCTTGTATGTCAGCGGACTTGAGGCGCAGAGAAGAGTTGACCATGACAACGAGGTTCGAGTCCGGTGCAGAATGGTTCCAGAAAGCAGCCAAGACAAAAACAGAATCTAAAAAATAAAATAAAAAAGTAAATAACAGGGTGAGAATGTGGTAAAACGTGGTAAAAATGAGAAAAGGGCTTTTCTTTTTCTGGATTGGTTTTGAAAATTGTCGGTTGGGTTAAGGGAAGTGTGTGGGGCGGGTCAATCAATAAAATTGGTTGGGTTTAGGAAAGGGGGAGGGTGGGTCAATCGATTGGTCAGTCAGTCATTCAGTCAGTCAAACAGTCAGTCGACAGCGGCCTCTGGTGGGTTTACACGAGAAGAGCACATGCGAATGGCACTCGCGTGAGAAATTTGAGATTTGAAAAGAGCGTACATGGTGGCCTCTGGTGGGTTCGCAAAACCAAAAACTGCAATAAAACGTACCCCCTGGGATGTATTTCGCAGTCTTCAGAAATGTATATAGAGGTAGGTTTTCAGAATTAGCCTGGGTTGCCTTTGAAACCATGAAAATTTCTGACATCTTTAACCAGAAATTAGTTCTAAACGGCTGCGCTTGTACTTGTAAACATAGAAGGGCTCAGACTTTTGTTGATGGTTTCACTTTTATTTAAAGCTTTAGCATTCATGCAGCTGCTTTTTCCCAGAGACATCCAAACGCAGAAGTACGGCCTGCAGCTGAATGTTTACACGTTTAACGACATTACAAATTCTTTGGATGGAGACGTATTGTGAACAACTTTGATGAAAGCATACGAAGGAACACTTTCGCTGTCGAAATGTACTCACGTGCACAAGCACCACACAGCTGAACGCAGGACTTGCAGATAAACTTCCAGCATTTATCATTAGCATTTTATTGATCATTTCTTCCACATAGTTGGCATTAATAATGAACATAGGCCTCGTTTACACTGTCAGGTCTTGATGCCCAGTTCTGATTTGTTGCCTATATTTGATTTTTTTGCTTGTGATTTACATGTTCTTTTAATTGTGACCCATATCTGATTCATGTGTTATCCATATAATTACCATATAATTGACGACGTCACGCATGCCTAAAGGCAGGTTCTAGCATCTGCAACACACTAGCCGAGATGGAAGAAATTGTCTTGCTTTTAGCTCTGAGAAATATGTGAAGTTCGTCAAACTTTAAAATGATTTTGAGGTGGAGGAGGAGGGAAAGGGCCGTCATCGCAGCTCACGCCTATGATTTATATATGGTGTCCTCCAATGACTCATCTCCACACAGAGCAAGAAGGCAGGTAACTTCTGCCATCAACCACTGACCACTTTCCTCCATGTTTCCTCTGTTGTTGTTGTTGTTTACCGCGTCAGCCTCTCCACACACGCTCTTCCTTCTATGTCATTAAACCGCAGAGAAGTATAATGACGTACAAAACAGAACGCCTCAGTAAATCCAATCTCCCTGTTTACATGAGTCGCATTGTCACATATCCGAATTATTTCCACACATGGATTCCTGAAACCGATCTCTGAATCTCCAAATGTATGTGTTATTTTCGTGTTTTCACGGTCATAGAGTAGATCCGATCTGAGTCTCATATGAGCAAAAAATCGGAATTGGCTCACACATAACTCAAGTGTAAATGGGGCTTTCGAAACACCATCTGACTAACATCTAGCAGCTAAATGTGTCTGGAGGAGGATCCAAACGGCAAGCATGTGAATGTGTCTGAATGTTCTGATTGGCTGGAGTAGACGTCTTACGTCAGCTCATTTTGTGCATAAGTGTGTTTTTTCCGGCAATTTTTCTTCTGCGTTCACACTGCACAGCATCCTGGGAAAATCACTGGGGATGTTACAACAGCTGCGTCCGAAACCGCCTACTAATCAGTAGGTACTGCAGTTGAATTTAAACGTACTACTCGGCTGTTAGAAAAGTACGTTCAATACAGTATGAATGTAAGCAGTATGAATGGAACGTGACTTAGCGGTGTCAGTTGTGTCGCTTCACTCCCATTCATGAATTCTCTTGCGGGGCATCATGGGATAGCGTAGCATCCATATGATGCACACTTCAGAATCTCACTGGCAGTAGTAGGTCATCCAGGTACTTCTAGCATACTAATTTTCGAATTATATGAATTCAGACATACTACTCAGCTCGCATACTGATTTTAGCATACTGTAGCAGTGGTAGGGAACCCATAGCTCATGGGTAGGGCCAGACGGAATCTGCGGACATTTTTTGCTATTTCTGCAGAGTATTTTGTTAATGATTTTGGGAATATCATAACTAAAACCTTAATATATGAAATAAAAAGTAATACCTTTTAAACTTTTGTTTAATGTTTACAATGCGAATCTAATTGGATTCACTGTATTTGGTAAACAAAACAAGTCTCTCATATAAAATATCTGCTAAAAGACAGAAAATAGTACTTTACAAAATGTATTGTAAATAAATCATTTGAATATTTTCATATTAGTCAATAATATTACTGAAATTAATTTAAAAAACTGAATAAATATAAATTTACACACAATTACACCAGTAAATAAACAGAATCAATGATGGCAAAAAATCTGTGGAAATCTGTACGCGCGGATTCCGTGAGGCCCTACTCATGAGCCATATGTGGCTCTCCAGCTGTGTTCCTTCAATAATATTTTACATTTTAAAACAATTATAACCGTCACAAGAAATCAATTTCCTTTTGAAAATACAATTACAATCGCTTTTTTATTGTATTTTTTTTTTACAGCAAAATGAATAAAACTCTTTTTACCATAAAAAGAAATTTCGACTAATGCACATGTGCAGTGCTGTGAATAAACATGAATCGCAACACCAATAAAGCGCAAATAACTGTCATTTCTATGTTAACCATGATCGCACGTAATTACCATAGCGTTGTTTGCTAAACGATAATAAAGTAGTATTTTTGTTCTTTAAAACTAGCCACAATTAAAGCATTGCTGCATAGGCTACTTTATTTGGATTTATTTGTAAGTAACTATGTTATTTTTTATAAAATCTTTAAAAAAAAAAGAAGATTTTATTTAAATAAATTGTCCTTTCTTCATTCATGGACTTGCTTAACATGTGACACTTCATATTTTGTTGTTGTTGTTTTGATTAGTACGGACGTCCTAAGAGGCCATGCATTAAAATTAGGGTTAGGGTTTGGTTAGGGTTAGGGTTAGGGTTAGGGTTAGCCCTAACCCTAACCCTTAATTATCTTGTGATCTCGACATAACAACTCGTTTTCTCGTGATCTCGATATAACAAAAAGTTCTGCTTATTCTGACGCAAACGCCTATGAAACATCATGGATGAACGCATTCGCTTTTATTTTGACCAGGGACTGAGTCAAACTGAGATAGTTCTATGCCTTTCAGTGATAGACAATTTCTATATCAGTGTCCGACACTTGAGAAGGAGGCTTTTCCGCTCTCCGCCTTTATCGTCGAAGATATAGCGACACTGAGAGTATCGTCAGTTTCATTGCCAGTCAGCTTGAAGGACCGTGACGTCTGTACGGTTATAGAATGATGCTAGAAAGGTGCCGTTTAAATGGTTTGCGGCTGACCAGAGAAATGGCAAGAGATGTACAGTTCAGTTTGAGAATAAGCAGAACTTTTTTGTTATCTCGAGATAACGAGAAAACGAGTTATGTTGAGATCACGAGATAATGATGTCGTGATCCCGACATAACAAGAGTGAAAAAATATTTTAATGCATGGCCTCTTAGGACATCCGTAGATTTGTGCATGGACATTAATAAGGTGTTTAAACCTGTATGGTTCTTTTAAAAAATGCATTTGCCCAAAAAATGTCTCTTTGCTGAAAAAAGGTTGCTGACCTCTGCCAAGTATGCGATTTCGGACGCAGCCAACTTCTCATTCATTCATTCATTTTCTTGACGGCTTAGTCCCTTTATTAATCTGGGGTCGCCACAGTGGAATGAACCGCCAACTTATCCAGCATATGTTTTACGCAGCGGATGCCCTTCCAGCTGCAACCCATCTCTGGGAAACATCCATACATTCGGAATGTACAATTTAGAACGGACAATTTAGCTCACCCAATTCACCTGTACCACATGTCTTTGGACTGTGAGGGAAAGCAGAGCACCCGGAGGAAACCCACGCAACCACGGGGAGAACATGCAAACTCCACAAAGAAATGCCAACTGGCCCAGCTGAGGCTCGAACCAGCGACCTTCTTGCTGTGAGGCGAACGTGCTACTCACTACGCCACCGTGGCGCCCCTGCAGCAGCCAACTTCTCTTTCCGGCAAATTGCCAGAACGAATATACCATTATATTCAAAAAGAGCCTGTTCACACATGATCCCTTTTCAGAAAAAAAGGGTCGGTAATTTTTTGGAGAAGTCTGTATGTGTGAAAGGGGCTATTGACAGAATTGTCATTTTGGGTGAACTATCCCTTTAATTTTTGGTGATTCAATATATCCCCCATACATAAAGACCAATTCTTGCAACGTTTTAGCTGATTGCACAATCTCTCTATTGGAGGTGTCCGTGTCAGAATGGTAAAAAAAACAAAAAAAAAAAACACTGTAGTATTTACCATAAATGACTAAAGTATATTTTGATGTGAGTGCCG
Source organism: Danio albolineatus (assembly GCA_903798035.1). NCBI lineage: Eukaryota > Metazoa > Chordata > Actinopteri > Cypriniformes > Danionidae > Danio > Danio albolineatus. The sequence continues at coordinate 2,685,155 of CAIGQQ010032929.1, forward strand.
GACAACTGAAAATAGATCTGGTAGCAGATATCGCAGTCTCTGTTACTTTTTACCTTGCTTTTTTTTTTTTTTTACATTTATTATTGTTTGTTTTGGATATGAGTTTTCACATTCTGATTCCAATGCCTAATCATTAAATTATTAAAATGACTAAATTAATATTTTGTTCTTAAGAATATTTAATTTATGTGTTCTTTTAAAGCGTGAACTTGCGTTATTATGTAATGCCAGAATGGCAATATAATAGCATCATGAGTTGCCTAAAATGGACTTACAATGACAATAATATCGTTTATCACGATATATTTTGGTGCAATATATCGTACAACAAAAAATAGATATCGTGACAGGCCTAGTTGTGCAGTTAAACTCTGCCTTTTTTACTACAACAGCTGCATATATTCGCAAGAGGCAAGCTACTGTTCGAGCACTCGCTAATCGCTCGCGTTTCCAGCCCCATTTAGAACGCCGGTTTTGGGTTACACCGGGAAGAACCAGCGGGACACGTGCTTCCTGTTTATACTTGAACGCGCATGCCCAGAGTGCGCAAATGGTCACGTGATATACATTTCGCTGGAGTAGTGTGGACGAACATCTGTTCAGAAACGCTGGGTGAAACCATAGACTGTAAAAAATATGGATGTAGTATCCGTGAGGTCGCCCATAGGTTTCTGATGAACCCAAAAGAAGCTACTAGTAGGCGTGGCCAACCGTCGCCATTTTGTTCGCGCGTCATCGCACCAACCGAGGCATACAAAATAAGGGCAAAGAGGCGGAGCGTGGGCGGAGCTACGGGACACATGCTGGCCTTTAGCTAAGAACTTATTTATGGGAGAAACACATAATATTTCATTACTTTCGACTCGTTTGTGTTCTGACCACACGTGCTTGGTTGTACACTATATCAATAAAGTGTTTAGTCTGTTGAAAACACTGCTGTAATACATCAAGCCACTTAACATTGTTCTTATGACGTTTTTCAACAGGAAGAAAGTGCGGATTACATCCAAATACTTCAGATATAGTCTGTGTTAGTAAATGCAGGGCTATTTAAGAAATCCAGACAGAACACAGTATGACAACGCTTCAGATGCCGATTTTATAGACTACAGCTGATCAATCTGTCAGATTCTGGAGTGCATTAGAGGTTCTGAAGAACATTATAAATCATAAATGATCCTAAATAAAGCAATTACATTTATAGATAGTATAAGTTTATCATTTCACTCACCTGGGAAACGGAGGCCACGTGAATGGTTTGTGAGCACAATTAAGTGCACACAGCATGCCATATCATCTGATAATTGCAGGAAATAATTCCAAAAGGCAACTGACTGTGTAAAGCCAAATAAAACAACACAAAAATACGATGAGTATGCCGAAATCAGCGGCTAATCAGCCGGAATCAGCTGAGGTGACGTGACGGCGACCAGCGGGACTAGCTGTCACTCAAGTGGCCACGCCCTTAATTATGCAAACTTAATTTAGCTTAATATAAAGGAAACGGATGAGTTATAAAAAAATTCACCCCCCTCACATTTGTCATGAAGGGTAATATAAGCTATATGAACCAAAATCGCTCTTTGTACCAGGCTGTAAACACCTTTTTTTCTGCTGTAAAGTTGGCCATTTTAACAGTGGGCTCATTAGAGATTTGCTCTATTATGGAGCCAGGACTAGCGGAATTACGATGAATTGCAGTTTTAGTTACTTCCGTATTGGCTTCCCGAGGGAGAGCGGGAGGTTGCCACTTGGGTGAAACGCTAGTGTGGACGCGGATCGTTTTCATGCTAAAACGCCGTTTTAAAACTAAACTAACTAGTGTAAACGGTAAAAGTCACCTCCATTTTGAATAGCCTCAGGGTGAGAAGCTAAATAAATGAACAGCAAACTTTCATGCCTGTGTGAACTCTGTCTTTAACCACAGACCTCATGTTATTTGCAAATAAAAACAGTGAAGTAATCCATATGAAAATCTTGAGGGAACTCGTGGCTCAAATTTCGAAGATGTTAATTATAACCTGCGTATGACTACACAAACTAATAACGTGCTGTAAGTTGTGAAATTTCCAAAGTCCGAACACACTTCTTTAAATTAAAATAAGCCAAACAGAAATTCCGTAAGAGATTTGAGTCGATTTACGAACGCTCCGCGAGTCGATTCCCTCGAATCGCTAAAAGAGCCGATTTGGATGAACGATTCAGCAGTCGTGAATCGGCTGTCAGCGAGCCAAACTGCAGCCAGCAAGGGGTGTATTGGATTTCTGAAAATCTAAAATAAATATATAAGAGACTGAGTAAGAGAAAAAAAGGGCTTGTGAGATCAGATGAGAAAAGAAATGCTCTTCACAGCGGTGTCGCCTGTGTTACTGCGCGAGTGACATGAACTGCGGAGAGCCAGAGCTGCTTTTTAAGGTCGACTGCTTACATTCGCTCATGTAGATTATATAAATGCGATAAAAGCTGAAGAAATGCGAGCGAGTGTACAATTGAACGCACATTACGTTGGTTTACATTCCCCCGTCATATATTAGTCGGACTCAGCGGTTTATAATGATATGCTGTTTGACAGAGAACAAAGCTGCGAGCCGCTCGTATCACAACACGGCACATAATGTACAAACATTGCAGCCTTAACGTCTCTTTTCATGACTGGGCTCTGAATGGCTAGTGATTTTAAGGCCTGGGCCAATGAATGACTCGATTGCCCACGTTGGATGATGACATAGGCTTTTATGTGGGCAAATAGTGCAGCAGGACTTCGGCGCAGGCGCGTTGGAGTTGCACTTTGGGTAATGAAGTCTTTCATCTTTGCAATCGCAAGCATAATAAAAACGGAAAGCCAATCAGCGTGCAAGGAGGAGCTGACATATGTGAATATTCATGAGGTTATGAGATAATGATTCCCGCTGACAACAAAAGAGATATTATGAGCAGACGGAAGCATGAACACAAGCTGAACAAACCATTGTTGTCATTTCATATTAAACTGTAACAGTAAATCACTTAGAAATAGTAAATGAGTGTATCTTACATGTTTAAAATAACATTTAAAATCTGTATACTTCAAAAATGATTTTTTCTGTATAATTCAAAAAACTCTGTTTCTTTTGGTTTACTGGGTTCTGTTTATTTCCTGGTTTATTACTAACGCACACACGCACGCACACACACGCACACGCACACACACACATATTAAATAACTAAATATATTAATATAAAAAATAAATATATTTATACATATACACATACACACACATACATAAACACATATACATATACACACACAAATATATATAATAACTAAATATATTAATATAAAAAAGAAATACATAAATATAATATATTTATACATATACACATATACATGTATACATACACACACACATACATATATACATATACACACATATCTCTCTCGCTCTCTCAGTTCAATTCAATTCAATAGTTGCTTTATTGGCATGACAAATTTTACAAATGTATTGCCAAAGCAGTTATAAAGTTTACATAAAAAAAATAAAAGAAAATAAAAGAACATACATATGTAATAAATAAAACACAGTAAACACAGTAAATAGTAGAAGTAAAAAATAAATAAATAAAAAAAAATGTAAAGATATATACACATATTATTATCCGGTGTATCATATTATTATTCAATATATCATATTATTCAGTATATCATATTATACTGATATATTAGAAAATCTCTCTCTCTCTCTCTCTGTATGTATATATATATATATATATATATATATATATATATATATATATATATATATATATATATATATATATACATACATACATACATTCACATATATATATATATACACACACACATATACATACACACACATATACATATACACACACACACACACACACATATATATATATATATAAACAAAAGAGGAGTGGCGGAAATAACGGGAGGCTGGCGATGACAGGCGGAGGAACGAAAAGTGAGAGACAGTGAGACACACACACACACAGAGCCTGAAAGAGTTTAATGAAATATCATGTCAGAGCTCCGCCACAGGCCACATCTCCATCAAACAGAGGAAATGAAGATGAGAGACACAGAGATCATTCCTGAGTCTACGAGAGAGCGAGAGACGGGGAAAAGAAACACACAGGCTAGCACAGACACGCATGCACACACACACACACGTACGCACACACACAGACAGACAGGCACGCACACATAGATGATTATAATTGAATCATTGTAAATATACTGATTATTACTGTTTTATCCTAAAATGCTGATTGTTAAATGTAGTGTTTTCTGATCTATTCATATTTTTATTGATATAAATGAATATGATATATATATACATACATACATACATGCATACATACATATATATACATACAATGAATGTGATATACTGAATAATAATGATATATTGGAATTGATATATGATTTATATTTTTGTTTAATTATTATATGTATACATCTTACTTTTTTACTACTACTATTTACTGTGTTTTTTATTATATATATATGTATGTTCTTTTATGTTTACGTAAACTTTATAAATGCTTTGGCAATACATTCGTTACATTTGTCATGCCAATGAAGCAATTATTGAAATTGAATTGAGAAAGAAAGAGAGAAAGAGCAAGAGAGAGGACACAGCTGAGGGAACAGTTGTGAGAGAAATACTCAAAATTGCTAGTACTCTAGATACTCTTGATAATATAAACGTCTGTATATGATATTTAGGTATTTCATGCTTTATATGGAGTGGTTCTATTCTAGAGGAATGTTAAAATTGTTTATTGACCAAATGAAACCGCTGACGATCTCACTGTGGAATATTCAGGGTGTTAACTCATAGGCCCAATCCCAATTCTATTTTTGTACCCCTTCCACTTGGCCCTTACAACCGAGGGTTAAGGGGAAGGGCTTCAAAACTTACCCCTAAGAATTGGGACAGCACTTCAACACCTGCACACGTCATCATATGTCATCGTGATCTCTTGCTTCATATGAGATCAGACGATCACGACTGCTGGAGTTACTCCAGTTGTGTTATTTTTTGGTGTTTATCTTCAGGAAATCACTGAAGGCGTATATTATGTTGTCATAACGATCTAATGTGGTAATAAGATCGTAACTGTACTGTGTGTTTACACAGTGGCCATATTTATCCATGTTAACACACGAAAACAACATTAACATTATAGCAGACACTGTAAAAAGCTCATTCCCAAACACTAGACATTACTGACAGGGTATTCCAGTGTCATCGAGTGTCAGAATGTTGTGGGACTGCTGTACATGAGTTATGATTATGGATTATAGATCGCAAAATTTAGCGTTTTTTTTAGCAGTTTTTTTTAAAGCATGACGGTAAAACACGAGCGCGGTTATGAATATATTAAAACATCTGTTTGTTTGTCGTTAAAATTCGTAATAATGACAAAAAATACTAATTTGTTATTCTCCTTACTTCCGGGTTCAGTTGTGGCAGGTGTATTCTGGGACATTTTCTTACCCCTCTGTTTTAAGTGTGGTCCTGAAAAATCTTCGTTCAAACGGGTGTATACACCTTGCCCTTAGCCCAAGCCTTCAAGCTAAAGAGAATTGGGACACCACTACCCCTTCACGTGAACGCGCAAAACGAGGGGTAGGGGTAAGGGGAAGGGCGAAGGGGTAGAATTGGGATTGGGCCATAGTCTTGGCTGTAAAGTTAACACCTTGGATTTTAAGAAAAGCATTTCAAACACAGACATCATAATACTTCAGGAAACATGGTGCAGGACTGATGGGGTCACTCTTTGCCCCCCCATGGATATAGTGAAATATCAGTTTCATCTAAAAAAACAAAACAAAACATGAAAACAGGGTAGAGAGTCGGGGGGTGAGTGGCTCGATAATCTGGCACAAACTGGAAATCCATAATTACATCAAGTTAATTTAAAAAAAGGAGAATCTCACATCTGGCTCAAAATCGTCAATCACCCTTGGCATGACAAAAGTTGAACCTGCCACAAGCTACACGTACCTCGGGTTGAAGATAAGAGCTAATGGAAGACTAAATCTGGCTGTGAATGAACTGAAAGAGAAAGCGAGAAGGGCCTTTTACGCCATTAAAAAAATCAACACAAATAGAAATCCCAGTTCGAATCTGGCTCAAAATTTTCCAGTCAGTGATTGAACCGATAGTGCTATACGGGAGTGAAGTGTGGGGTCCTCTCCTCAGTCACGAGTTTGATAAGTGGGATAAGAATCCAGTTGAAAGCCTACATGCAGAGTTCTGTAGGAGCATCCTCAGGGTACAGAGGAACACACCCAACAATGCATGCAGGGCAGAATTAGGACAGTATCCTCTACTCATGCGCATTGAGAAACGAGTCGTCAAATTTTTGAAACACATTAGAATGAGTGACCCCAACTCTTATCATTTTAAAGCCCTCAAAAACCAAGAAATGGACATAGAAAAAAGCCCTCTGATTCAGATGGTCCTGAAGCTCCAAACACAACCCAACACAACGAATATGACTAACAGCAGGCAGCATCAGGACATGGACATGCTCATCCACAGAATAAAGCCCAATCAAATGATAAATGCACGCAAAGAAGAGTATCTGATTTACTGGAGTGAAGCAGCAGGAAAACAGAGTAAACTTCAGTGTTATTTAGACCTAAACAGAGATTATACCACAGCAGCATATCTGAGTGCAGTAGAGGACAGTCAACAAGGACCAAATACAGACTGAGTGCTCACAGTCTGACTGTAGAGACGGGCCGATACAGACAGAACTGGCAACCCAGAGAGATCCGCACTGTGCCCTGGCAGAGGTGGAGACGGAGGAACATTTCCTCACCCGCTGCACAAACTATGAGCACATCCGAGAATCATTCTATCCCAAACTACTGAGCATTTACCCACAATTCACTGAGTCAGACAATAAAACACAGCTTCAGTATTTACTGGGGGAAAAACTGACTGTATCCTTCTAGCGGCACAATACATTAATGCCTGTCACAAAAAGAGAGAGGAGACCAATAAAAACATCAGTGATGCGCTTGCAAACACAAACACACACAAACAAACCTGGATGATTATAATTGAATCGTTGTAAATATACTGATCATTACTGTTTTCATTTTTTATTACTGTTTTATCCTAAAATGCTGATTGTTAAATGTAGTGTTTTCCGGTCTATTATTATTTTTATTGATATAAATGAATATTATGATATATATGCATATAATATATTGAATAATTATGATTCATTTAATAAAAATATGATATATTATGTATATATTTTTTAATTATATATATATATATATATATATATATATATATATATATATATATAT
>CAIGQQ010032929.1:2692503-2738983 GCA_903798035.1 Danio albolineatus
TATATATATATATATATATATATATATATATATATATATATATATATTAGGGCTGTCAATTGATTAAAAAAAACTAATTAATCACACTTTTGTTTGTGATTAATCATGATTAATCACGAAAAGCCGTTTTTATTACAGAAATAAAAACACAGGCATGTAAGTGCCATTTGAATTTTAAAACAATCAATGCCAATAACAAACAAAAATTATTTCCATGTTGGATTCTAAGTGAACTACAAAAAAATCCAAAATACAGGCATTGCAAACATGGAAATTGGATGAAAATAATAATAATAATAAAGTATTGAATACAAACAATTGTTTTCATTGTAAAGTTGTTTTGCGAGTTGAGAACATTAATTATAAAGTAGAAACAATTTTGCTTAGTCCTCCTTAACATTTAGCCAGTCCAATCTGTTGACATTATCGGGTGACAACACGCACGCACGCACACACACAGACACACACTCAGACAGAGAGAGAGAGCGCGCGCAGTACAGTGCACTCCCTTTAAATCACCACCACGCACCGGTTCTTAAAGTATTGCTGTATTTCTAAAGCAATGATTCTGATACAGCAACGTGAAGCAGACGCTTTACAAAAGTTGCGTGTAGGGAGGAAACACGTCAAACTTAATGAAACATTTGAGGGTGCTTGGAATCAACTTAGAGAGGAATGGGGTCTTTGACAGCTTGCGACATCATCTGGCACTTTCACTGGGTACATTTACATGGATCCATATTGTCCTTTATCCATATTCCTTTGCCCATTAAACACACGCAGGGCCGGAGCAAGCTGAACTGGTGCTGTAGGCGAACGGTGATCACGCCGCCCTCAACTCGAAAGTGAAAAAGAAAGTGACTGGTTCGCGGATGAACGTGAGGGAGGGAGGGGGTAGGTGTTGCGGATTAAAGTGAGGACCGGGGGGTTTGCTCACTATTCTGCCGCCCTTGTCGGCCGCCTAGGTTGCCTCTGTGTTTAATATTTCGAGTTATATATTATATAATATAACGAGTTAAATATTTCAAATTAATCGGCGTGCGTTAACGCGCTAATTTTGACAGCCCTTTGGCAATACATTCGTTACATTTGTCATGCCAATGAAGTAATTATTGTATTGAACTGAATTGAGAGAGAGAGAGAGAGAGACAGGGGAACACTTCCTGTTTAGTGTACAGTTTATTCTGATCATTATTATTTTTTATTGATATATGTGAATGTGATACATTGAATAATAATATGATATATTGAACAATATATTATTTATATTTTATTTAATTATTATATATAGATGTTGCTTTTTTTACTACCACTGCTATCTATTAAATAAGAAAAAAATAACTTATTTATTTTCTGCACATAAAAACTTAAATTTAGAGCTAACCGCGGGACACACTCCCGAAATCAGCTGACATTTGGCAGCTCCATCAAAGGCTGCATGCTGAATGTGCTGTTCTAGCCTGGAAATCAAATGTAGTCAGGGCTTCCAGAAAATCCCTTTGTTACTTTCGTCCCACGTTACTTTGGTCCCAACGCTCATCTAATTAATGAATGACAGTAGAGCAACATCACCTGCTGTACAGAAGAGGAACTGAAAAGACAATAATAAAGACTTACTGTTACATTTACCCACCCTTACGTCCCTGAAGATGTCGGTCTTTTCTTCTTCTTCAAAACAACATGAACATTGCCTCTTCTTGTTGAATCGCTGAATGCCTCCTCAATTGTGGATCGCTTTGGACGAAAGCATCTGCTAAAATACTAAATGTAACATTAAAATCCTCATGAACCGGAAGATGCAACAATTTTTTTCTTACTATTGTGAAGCAGTTCCTATAGAAATGGCGTATTAAATGATAAAACAGTGGGCGTGGCTTGTTTTTTTTTTTTTTTTACTGCGAGCTGATTGGATGAAGTAGGCATTTATTTCAGAAAGATCTGGAAAAGGGTTTGGGGAGAGTTATTACAGCCCAACAGACTCCTCCTGATCACTTTTTCTGTTTGTTGTCAAAACTGACAGCCGGAGGGGCGTGGCTGAGTGTGTTAGCCCCGCCCAATACCTCAGACAGACGTAATCTAAGAATTTAAGGGAAAACAAATTTAAGTGAAAAGTGCCTTTTCAGATTTCAATTAAAGATTACAAGGGCAGACTATCGTTTTTTTCTTAATGACACTCACAGATGAATTGTTCACCACAAAACTAGCAACATGAGCTAACAAAATCACTACGGTTAGCTTTGAATTCATTTGTACTTTAGTCTCCTAGGGCTTGAGTGTCTACATATTTTAGCTCTTAAGTGGCTATTTAAAATACTTTGAATGTTTTATATTTTGTAAAGACAACTGTTTTGCAGCATATGAAATGTCCCAAACACTATTTTTAACTGTCCAAAATGGATGGTCCAAAAGTAAATAAAAAAAAAAATTTTATGTTAAATTTAAAAAAAAAAAAAAGTCAGGAAAAAGTGTTTTATGTAAATTCAGACCACGAGTCCACATACATGGACATACCTTTTCTCTAAAAGTACATCGTATTAAAAGATGTTACTTAGGTTTTATTCTAGTTAGGTTCCAATAAGCCCAAATTGCAATAAGAAATAAAAAATGCATATAAAAAAAAAAACAACTTGGGCCTTAAGAGGTTTTAAAGTTCACTTCAAATCAAACCAATGTCACTTCAAATAATCGCAATGTTTACTTTACACATTAGCTATGTTTCCATCCAAAAATGCTAATTGAATTTAAGCGCAAAACTGGATTATCGCATAAAAGATGTGCGAATAAAACAGCGTTTCCATTCAACGAGCCAAAGAGCACAGAATAGTCACTTCCTGATTAACTGGCGCCAAATATCAACAGTAAAAATTGAATTTGCTGAGGTAGGAGAAGCTGCCTGAATCTTTTCTTTATTTAATAAAATGACAATCACCTCAGAAGACAATCCTGACACGCAGTGAACGTGCGGTGGATTCTGGAGGTCATTAATAATATAATAACACTAATACTGAGATGGTTAAGGTGTTTTAGAATGACCAAAACAACATTTCAGATGTTTTACGATGTGCTCAGCCTGCTGGTTTGTCCATTCACACACATATTTATCATCACATGATTTCTTAGAACAAAATCACATGACTTTTTTTTTTATGCACATACTGGAATTTGTGTGGTTAAAGTGTTTCCATCGTAGCTAATGCGCATCTTTCCTTAATCAAATAAAAAGTTTATCCTACTCAGTTATGCGCATGTTTTTTATGCTCATTTTCAAAATTTCGGAGCATCTTGGTGTTTCCACCAACGGTTTGTTTTATGCGCATATGCAAAATGCGCATAAAAATAGGTGGGTGGACATGTAGCTAATGTTAGTCTAAAGGTGAACGATTAAAATAATGTAAAAAAAAAAAATGTAAATAAGTAAAAAAATAAATAAATAAAAAAAAAAAAAAAAAAAAAAAAGGTTGTTTTGGTAATCTTTAATTTAAAGTCGGACTGTTTGCTGCTGCTCTGGATTGCCAGTGCTTTGATGTCAGTTTGACGAGAAATATGCTTAGCCACGCTCCTTAAACTTTTAGTTTGTTGCAAGTGAATAAAAAGACACACAAAAATAAAACCCCGCCCCCTACTCAATATTCAGCTGGAATGACATCATCATAATGACATTCAAGCAACTTCCACAGCATCTTGTAGCAACTTCTGGTTTATAATATACAAAAAAATAAATAAAATAAAAAATAAAATAAATATATATATATATATATTTTTTTTTTTTTTTGTATATTATAAACCAGAAGTTGCTACAAGATGCTGTGGAAGTATATATATATATATACAGAAATACAAAATATGGTAATGTCAGATTTTTCCAGTCTCGCCCAGCCCAACTATACACATATTTGTTTAAGTAATTTCCATGACTTTTCCAAAAATGTGTGGGTTTTTCTGTTTTTCCAAAACTTTATATCCTGACTTTTCCAGGTTTTCCATGACCGGATGTACCCTGTATTATTATTTACTAAAATAAATGATGGAAAACAATTGTGCCTAGCATTTTTGTGGAAACTGAGATTTCATTAGTAGTATTTTTTGATCTCTACTGTTAAGTTTAAAGCATTCTGTCATAATAAAAGTGTTAATAATAAAATTGCATATCTTTCTACACAGTAAACTTGTTTAAAAAGCAATGAAATATCAAATAAAAGCAGCAGAGATAAAGGTCCAATGAATCTTTTATTTGTAAGGCACCATAAATACTTCCTTACTGCTCAATCTCTCATTCATGTATAGTAAATGTTTTTTGTCTTTAAATGAAGTTATAATAGCAGTTTATCAACACAAACGACATACATTTCCATCAAGAACATCAGGTCACATACAACACACGCACAAATCTTAAAAAACTACTACAAAGCTCCAAAAGAGTCGCAAATATTAGATGAGCCTGTGAGAAGAGGGCGGGGCTTACGACTGGAGAGGGGCGGGGCTTCGCGGTTATGACGTCTTCGAGCTTCGAAGTAAACGAGGCAGAGCTTTCAGCCATTAGCAACTATAAACTAGTCGGATTAAAACAAACTAGGACACATGTTTTCAGTATGTGCTCAATGTTTTCTGGGACACGTAACTGTAGCTTCATACATACAAAATGGTTTACAAAATATTCTGCGTATGGATTTATTTATACATGTGTTTCAGTTGGCCATTAGCTTTCAAAGATAACATGGACAAATCATTTAGAGATTAAAATAACTGCAACAGTTGCGGTGATGTACCCAAAAACAAATACAGACGAATTATGGGACTAATTAATGCATCCTACATAGATATATACACTAGATATCGCATACAGACAGTGAGCATGCGTCAATAGCGCCGCCATATTTGTACAGGGCTCCCAGGACAAATCTCATTCAACCGCACTTAATCAAGACCAAAGCAAATGTGAAGATGCCGGACTTTAGCGCTGAGTACGGGTGTTGTAATGAGCAAACAAAGAAAACAAAATATAACGGCAGAACATTTCATAGGTAAGATTTAGTTTATGATTGTGTATGTTACGAAGTTTTGTGCTCAACAAGTAACGTTACCGATGATGATGATAGAGTCACTGCACTGACCATTAGGCAAAGTAGATCCAACTCGCACTAAATACAAGGCTTATGCTAGTTTTGTTGAATACAATCAGCAAACAATGTAAATGAAATATGACAACAGGACGCTGCATTGCCAGAAAGTTCTATTATTGTCGGCTAAGTGAAGTAATGGCTAGGTGAAGTAACTTATAGGCAGTGACAGTGCCTGCGCATCAATGTGCACACTGTCCACCCTGAATTATTGAACATTACAAATGCAGTGGTTCTCAAACTGTGGTACATGCACTACTTGTGGTACACAGGCTTCCTTCTAGTGGTACATGGAGGAATCACTAAATAATAAAAGTAAAAAAATTTTTTTTTTTTAAACGAACACACTTTTAACCCTTTGACACGTACGATAACATTGATGTGATCAGTAAAACAATATTTAATAGGCTAAACCTCTTATTTCATTTTCAATTGTCTAATGTTTGTTATATATCCTATCATTTGAAGCAAATTTCCTCCCAATATTTGTAACGGTTGTTAAGGACATATCCCGTATTTTTATATCCCAATGTTGACAGGTATGGTTTAATCACTTTCTGACACACAAAGCCTACTCTAACGCACAGTAAGCAGATCTAAATTCTTAGTTAATGTTTAGGTTTTAAAGATATATGCGGCATGTATATATGACATATTTGTATATTTAAATTTTAGATTAGATTCAATTTTATTGTCATTACACATGTACAAGTACAAAGCGACGAAATGCAATATGTTTAAATATGTATCAAAAAGAGTTTAAACATGAATATGATGACATATAGCTAGGGCCAGACGGAATCTGCGGACATTTTTTGCTATTTCTGCGGAGTATTTTGTTAAAAATCTGCGGATTTATGCAGAATTATTTTAGGAACATCATAACAAAAAAATTAATACATGAAATAAAAAGTAATATCTTTTTAACTTTTATTAATGTTTACAATGCAAATCCAATTAGATATACTTTATTTGGTAAACAAAGCAAGCCACTTGTATAAAATCTCTACTAAAAGACAGAAAATGTTACTTTACAAACTGTGTTGTAAATAAATAATATGAATATTTTCATATTAATCAATTTTTGTACTGAAATTAATTTAAAAACTGAATAAATATAAATTTACACACATTTATACCAGTAAATAAACAGAATCAATGATGGGCTTCAAATCTGCGGAAATCTGCGGAATTCTGCGCGCGCAGATTCCGTGTGGCCCTACATATAGCCTATATTTATGAGGGCCAAGGAACATTTCTAGGCTTTGATGAATGGGCTTCTATATGATAATACTTTACATTTAAGTACAGCAGTTTTCTTTTTACTTTTTAAGAACAGTATAATTTTTTATTATCTTTTCAAAGCATTTTAATTTAAACCTTGATGTTTTTTTTTTTAAGTACAGTGCAGTGTTAATGTTTTAACTATTTATGAATGACAATAATAAATATTCTTAATTAGAAGAATTAATCTGCCTCGTTTTTGAACTGCAGTGCTGTAGCTGCTAAATTAGGCCAACTACACTACTGTACTTCAATACTGGCTATTATGGTGGTACTTGGAGATACTATTTTTTTCTGAGGTGGTACTTGGTGAAAAAAGCTTGAGAACCACTGCTATATACCATTTCGATCAGAAAGGTGGATGTGCACATTAAGACGCAGGATATTGATGGTTTCGCAAACGAATCGCTCCCTCCTTTAGAACTAGAAGTGAAAGCGGGTGAGGGGCTGTGTTTCAGGACATTGATAAGATCAGATTTAACAGGTTAGGAAGATAATACATCTCCATGCACACAAACACCTGCTTTTTGTCAGTCAATTATCCATCGATGCAGAAAAGAGATGTAAAATTATCATTGATGCAATTAAAAAAAAAAAAGATTTGCATACTGACCACCGAGAAAACTCCCGATCATAGATATATGTATATATCAATGGCTCCGGATGGCCAGTCTTCCACTGCACCTCGGTCTAGGGCTGGGCTGATCAACAAAATTATATCGAATCGTGATACAATTAGTCAATAACAATGCTAAGGTCTCTTTTTTGTACTCTATATTGATCTAAGAGCCAATAGCATGGCAGAAATGTGCAACAATGGGAATCTAGAAGTGTGTTGATATTAGAAATGCATCGAATTTTCGGCCACTGACAAGTTATCATCCGAAAATGTTATGCCATTTAATAGACCCTCGAATATTTGTGGCTTCAGTCAATGTTGGTGTACTCTTTTAAATCTGGAAGCGTTAACAACTTATATAGCAATAATCGCTATCGTTCAATATGGAAAATAATGATCAAGATTGCTTTATGGCATATGTCGCCCAGCTCTACATTGGTCCCACATTCATTTCAAAGGAGCGCTACCCTGTACCAAAACGGCAGCTCTATTGACGCATTCCTTCCAATAGACCACAATAGCGTGGACGACATCTAATGTAAATATCTATGCACGCAAACAAGAAATAAATATGGACGAGCACAAGATTCAAAAATACCCACAATGCACCAGTGCTCACATACAACCATAGGTAGTTTTGTTTTAACAGCGTGGCGTAACAAACTATTAGTAGATCTTAGCATTTCACAGGTTTACTTCAGCGAATGGGGTTTATGTGTGCGTATATAGATTGAAAATTAGCTATTTTTTTAAAATAATGAGATGATTATTTTGCTGTTCGCTTTAAATTGACAAAGATAGAAAGATTAAACGCAAGTACCAGCTATAATTCAAATAACACAATAGCATGTCACCAATTTTTATAATTAATGTTGACTGAAAATGATTCTTCTAATATGAAGGACACTTTAGCGGGTGTCTTTTAGTCTAATGTATAGGAGTAATATTATTTTTGCTTAAACTCAAATGAGGCTTATTCTAAGCATGAAATAATGTTAAGCAGTTTCACATGAATTCATTTGATGCTTGAAATCTAAACCCAAATCATCCGCTGCCCCCTTCTGGTCACACATGAAACAACACCCGAGGCAAACCAAGATTACAGACAATAGTATCTGGACTCAGACTTGGATTTGCAAGCTAAGACTGCATACCTCAGAGATGCAACGTCAGACAGAACGCAGAATAAAGTGTGTGGCATAGTTGTTTGTGTACTGCTAAGCAAATGCTTTGGCATTGTGATTGGTTGCTGGGGAACTGTTGTTTTGATTGGCGGTTTGTGTAATGAGACTGGGGTAGATCCCAAATATATTATGCAATTGATGGGGCATTACTAGGGTATTCTGATTAACACAAAGTATGCCATCAAGTCTGAATGATACTCCAATTAATGTCTATTAGTTTCATACCAGTAAAAAAAATCTATAAAAAGCAATAAAACACCTCTCCTTAACAAGACAGAGCATTCTGATTGGCTGCTAGGCTGTTACTATGTAGTTGCTATTTTGTTCTGAGTTATTGTTGCCAGGGTAGTTACTCAGTTGCTATGGTGCATCAGTGTTCTGGGTGGTTGTCAGGGTGTTGCTCTAGGTGAGCACATTGCTATGCAAATGCTATGCAATTCTGGACTGGTTGCCAAGGAATTTATTCAATTGCTAAGTTGTTGCTAGGTTGCTAAAGCATTGTCTTGGCATTCTAGGTAACTCAAAGTGCATTATCGAAATCTGCATGACACTATGGTCCCTCAGTTGCAAATGCTATGCAATTCTGGACTGGTTGCCAGGGTATTAATGTAATTGCTAAGGTGTTGCTAGGTTGCTAAAGCCTTGCCTGGGTATTCTTGGTAACAAAAAGTATATCACCAAGTTTGTACGATACTCAAATTAAATTTATACCAGTTTTATTGAATGCCACTGCAAAAAAAGTAATAAAACACCTCACCTTAGGACAAGACAATCTGATTGGTTGCTAGTCTGTTACTATGCAGTTGTTTTTTTGTTCTGAGTGGTTGGGGTTGTTGTAAGGGCAGTTACTCAGTTGCTATGGCACGTCTGGGTGGTTGTCAGGGTGTTGCTCATGGTTAGTGCACTGCTGTGCAAATGCTATGTAATTCTGGACTGGTTGCCAGGGAATTTAAGCAATTGCTAAGGTGTTGCAAGGTTTCTAAAGCAATGTCTGAGCATTCTGGGTAATTCAAAGTGTATTATCGAAATCTGCATCACACTATGGTCCCTCAGTGTAATCAATTATCATCCATTTTAATTGTCTGTCCAATTTTTTTGGCATTCTGATTGGTTGCTAGGCTGTTACTATGCAGTTGCTATTTTGTTCTGGGTGGATGAGGTTGCTGCCAGTGCAGTTACTTAGTTGCTATGGTGCCTCTTAAAATATTCTGGGTGGTTGTCAGGGTGTTGCTCAGGGTGAGTGCATTGCTATGTAAATCTGGACTGGTTGCCAGGGCATTTATGCAATTGTTAAGCTGTTGCTAGGTTGTCTGGGCATTCTGGGTAACTCAAAGTGTATTATCGAAATCTGCCTGACACTTTGGACCCTCAGTCTGATCAATTACCATCAATTTTAATGTCTGTCAGAAAAAATAAATCTGCATTCTGATTGGTTGCTAGGCTGTTAATATGCAGTTGCTATTTTGTTCTGAGTGGTTGGGGTTGTTGTAAGGGCAGTTACTCAGTTGCTATGGCACCTCTGAATGTGTGCTGGGTGGTTGTCAGGGTGTTGCTCATGGTTAGTGCATTGCTATGTAAATGCTATGCAATTCTGGACTGGTTGCCAGGGCATTTATGCAATTGCTAAGGTGTTGCTAGGTTGCTAAAGCAATGTCTGAGCATTCTGGGTAACTCAAAGTGTATTATCGAAATCTGCCTGACACTAATGTCCCTCAGTCTAATTAATCATCTATTTTATTGTCTGTCAAAAAAATAAATCAGCATTCTGATTGGTTGCTAGGCTGTTGCTATGCAGTTGCTTTTGTTCTGAGTGGTTGTAGTTGTTGCCAGCACAGTTACTCAGTTGCTATGGTGCCTGAAAGTGTTTTGGGTGGTTGTCAGGGTGTTGCCCAAGGTGAATGCTACAGAATTCTGGACTGGCTGCCAGGGCATTTATGCAATTGCTAAGCTGTTGCTAGGTTGCTAAAGCATTGTCTGGGCATTCAGGGTAACTCAAACTGTATTAGGAAATCTGCATGACACTATGATCCCTCAGTCTAATCAATTATGACAAATTTTAATGTCTGTCAGAAAAAATAAATCTGCATTCTGATTGGTTGCTAGGCTGTTCATATGCAGTTGCTATTTTGTTCTGAGTGGTTGGGGTTGTTGTAAGGGCAGTTACTCAGTTGCTATGGCACCTCTGGATGGTTGTCAGGGTGTTGCTCATGGTTAAAGCATTGCTATGCAAATGTTATAGAATTCTGGACTGGTTGCCAGGGCATTTATGCAATTGCTAAGGTGTTGCTAGGCTGCTAAAGCAATGTCTGAGCATTCTGGGTAACTCAAAGTGTATTAGGAAATCTGCCTGACACTATGGTCCCTCAGTCTAATCAATTATCATCCGTTTTAATGTCTGTCAGAAAAAAAAAAAATCAATCTAATTAACGAAAAGTAATAACACACAGATGATTTGAGGTATGTTACATGCTGAAGTTCAACACTCTGGGTTTGAGATGTGTTCCGATCACTAACCCCCGAGTATAAGCAAGAGTAACGGAGGTTTTAGCAGGCCCACTAATGAAAAGCAAAAGAATCGAACAGTGTTACGCAGGAAAGATTGGCTGTAGTAGCAGAAAGACAGACTGAATCAGACCCAACCCAATGAGACAGACGTGAGGAGGAAAAGCTCTCTCTCTCGGTCTGCGCTCCGTCCCTCTTCACAGAACTCAAGAATCAGACTCGAACCGTCTGTGTGAAGGCTAGTCGGATTTGTCTGCGTCCTCGTCACGGTGGCCGTCGGCTGCGTCGCGGGAGCTCTTGTCCTCTTTGGCGAGGTGTGCGTGGGACGCCAGGATGCTGGACAGCGACAACAGGCCAGAGTTGGAGGTGACGGCGGGCAGGGTCGGTGGGGTCAAGCCCAGGGGCAGAGGGGTCATGGGTAAAGCCAAACCCTGGAGCTGAGAGAGCTGGTGAACCTGAAGCTGCTGCTGCGATTACATGAAACCACACACAAAAACACAGCCGTCCAGGTTAAAGAGAGGTCGCAATGACTTGTTAATGAACACACTATTGAAGAATACTGAGAAAGTCAATATTACATTTAACTGCACATTTACTCTTGTTAACTGCATACTATTGGGAACAGTTGAAAGAGCAACAAACAATAACTTGAGTTCTAGTTGATCTGTTGAAAAAGTGGCAGAAGATAAATTTGTTTTGATGAATAATCAGTTAAGCTGCATCCCAATCATCACAAATACCGAAGAAGACCTACTGGAACCTGCATGGACCAAAGAGTCTCATAGAAATCAGTCAAGTTTGGTGAAGGAAACATCATGGTTTGGGGTTACATTCAGTATGGGGGCGTGCGAGAGATCTGCAGAGTGTCTGCAACATCAACAGCCTGAGGTATCAAGACATTTGTGCTGCCCATTACATTACAAACCACAGGAGAGGGCAAATTCTTCAGCAGGATAGCGCTCCTTCTCATACTTCAGCCTCCACATCAAAGCTCCTGAAAGCAAAGAAGGTCAAGGTGCTCCAGGATTGGCCTCCCCAGTCACCAGACATGAACATTATTGAGCATGTCTGGAGTTAGATAAAGGAGGCATTGAAGATGATTCCAAAGTATCTTGATGGACTCTGGGAGTCCTGCAGGAACAATTTCTTTGCCATTCCAGGTGACTTTATTAATAAGTTATTTGAGTCATTGGAGAGATGTATGGATGCAGTCCTCCAAGCTCATGGGAGTCATACACAATATTAATTCTTTTTCCACTGCATCATGACTTCATATTCTATAATGTACATTATTTCTGTTAAGTGACGAGACGTTTGTCTAAGCAAAGTCAGATCTCACTGTCCTAATTGAATAATTCAAAATCAAGGCATGATCACATTTTTATTTTAATTTGCACTTCTGATACCAAATGATCAACTAGAAGTCAAGTTATTATTTGTTGCTCCTTAAACATGGATAGACGACAAGACTTTCGGCAGGTAGTGTATATTGTAGTGCTCAGCATAAACAAGTACACCCCTCACATATCTATCTTTTAAATGTATAATTTTAATAGGAAGCTATACAATATTATATTATATTAATGTTTTATCAATTTGTGTTGTGAATGTTTTAGCTTGAATGATTCATTTTTACTGTTATTCTAAACTGTTTTTTATCGATGTGTTTTCTTGTTTTTCTGTGTAAAGCGCTTTGGGAAATGAGTTAAGGCGCTATTTAAGAATAAATTATTATTATTATTATATTTGTGCATATACATTAAATTAGTCTGTACTGAAGCCAGACCTGGAGCTTATGTAACAAAATAATTAATGATAACGGTCCAAAAACTAGTACAACATTTGGTTGTACTAGTTTTGAGACCGTTATCATTAATTATTTAATGATGTTATAGAAAAATATTAAAAACAAGTTTAAAAAAGAAAAAGTCAAGAGAAGCAAAAAAAAAAGAAAAATTTAGTTGAAATTTTGTAGTTTGTAATTTTTTTTTGCAATATTTTGCTTAAATTTAATTGTTTTGTCTTTCAATTTCAAAATATGTTTGGTGACAAATATTCTTTTAATAAATATATCTGTTTGATTAATCTGTTTTGTTTAAATACACTAAAAAACATTGCCTATGTTCACTGAGAAATGGATAAAATGAGCTGTACTCAATTATGCTGAGCACTGTATATATATATATATATACACACACACACACACATAAAATGCACAATTCCAATTGAATAAATCATAAATAAATCCATTTCTGATTTATTTTATAAATAAATAAATGAGAACATAATTAAATAAATCCAAAAGCAGATTCTTTCATTGAAATGCAGCTTCTACATATTTTGAATCAAACGTACTACAAATACATTTATATACACACATAAAAAAGTGAAGAGTAATTAAAAACAAAAAGGTTGAACGATGTATAAATATGTCAACTAAAAAAAATAAACGTATAAAATAATTGCTAAAAATTCTAGCAATAATCTCTCACTCCTACACAACAACCCTCACGGTTGAATAGTGTGCAGTTCCTACCCGGATAATGGAGTTCATCTCAGGAGGGGTGACCTGTTTGGCTCGTTCAATCGCCCCCAGAACCTGCTGCTGGTGCTGCAGACACACACACACACACACACACACACACATATTTATATAATGTCCTCAGGTAAAAAAAAATAGCACAGCAAACAAAATCCCTTCAGTGCATAAAAGCAACCCACGACACAAACCAGAAGCCCATTTAAGCCAGTAATGAGGCTGAATCATTACAGAGAGTGTGTCATAAATAAATCAGCCGCTCTGACCTCTTGAGACAGGTACGGCAACACCTGAGCACAGATCCCGTTCAATCTCTTCACAATCTCCGCCTGCGGACAGAACACAAGCAAATGCTCAAGGGTTTACAGCCATTAATAAGTTGTCTGGGGGATGCGCTTACGAACTGCTGATGCTGCGCGAAAACACGCCAGCAACAGTCAGTCATGATAATGTATGCTGAGAGCGTCTGAATCTGGGACGCTGCATATGCACAAACCATAAGTAGGCCTGCGCTGTAAAGGAAACACTGCAGGTTTGGCAAAACTGTCACTCTGACCGCCATACTGTTATTTATTTAAGACTATCACAGCTATAATAATAATAATAATAATAATAATAATAATAATAATAATAACAATAACAATAACAACAACAACAACAATAATAACAACAATAATAATAAAAACAATAACAACAACAACAACAACAATAATAATAATAATAATAATAATAATAATAGGGCGCCACGGTGGCGTCGTGAGTAGCACGTTCGCCTCACAGCAAGAAGGTCGCTGGTTCGATCCCCGGCTGGGTCAGTTGGCATTTCTGTGTGGAGTTTGCATGTTCTCCCCGTGGTTGCGTGGGTTTCCTCCGGGTGCTCCGGTTTCCCCCACAGTCCAAAGACATGTGGTACAGGTGAATTGGGTAAGCTAAATTGTCCGTAGTGTATGAGTGTGAATGTGTAAGTATGGATGTTTCCCAGAGATGGGTTGCGGCTGGAAGGGCATCCGCTGCGTAAAAAATATGCTGGATAAGTTGGCGGTTCATTCCGCTGTGGCGACCCCTGATTAATAAAGGGACTAAGCCGACAAGAAAATGAATAAATGAATGAATAATAATAATAATAATAATAATAATAATAATAATAACAACAATAACAATAATAATAACAACAACAACAACAATAATAATAATATAAATAATAACAATAACAATAATTATTATTATTATTATTATAATAATATTAATAACAATTCATTTTTGCAAAATAAGTGATGCAGAAAATATTCAGTGTCTTACCTGTTTGTGCATTTCGATGTTGAGTCCATACGACATCTCATAATACTACAATTGAAGAAACATGAAAGAAGATCATCAGCAGATATTTATATTTGCAGCTATATTAACACAATGTAGTTAATACTTTTAGTCACACTTTATTTTGATGGTCCGTTTGTTGAATTTAAGTTGCATTGCAACTAATTCTCATTAGATTATAAGTAGACTGTTAGGTTGGGGTAATGGTAGGGTTAGTGTAAGTTGACATGTACTTAAAAAGTTTCTTAGTCAGTTAAATGTCTGTTGAATGTCAGTATCACAGATATTAAGTAGACAGTCTAATAATATTCAAATGGACCATCGAAATAAAGTCTTACCATATTTTATTAATACTCTAGTAGTAATACTCTATTTTGGTCTTCTCTCTCTCGCCTGCAGCTGCTAGACTACTCTCTGGCACCAGCAATTATGAGTTATAAGTAGGGCCAGACGGAATCTGCTGACATTTTTTGCTATTTCTGCGGATTATTTTGTCAAAAATCTGTGGATTTATGCGGAGTGATTTTGGGAGTATCATAACTAAAACCTTAATATATGAAATAAAAATTAATACCATTTTACATTTTATTGAATGTTTACAATGCAAAGCCAATTAGATACACTTTATTTGGTAAACAAAACAAGTCTTTCATATAAAATCTTTACTAAAAGACAGAAAATTGTACTTTACAAACTGTATTATAAATAAATCACATTATATTTTCACATTAGTCAATATTATTACTGAAATTAATTAGAAAACTGAATAAATATTAACTTACACCAGTTAATAAACAGAATCAATGATGAGCTAAAAATCTGCGGAATTCTGCGCGCGCAGATTCCGTGTGGCCGTATATGAGTATTATTTTAACTGCACGTCAATGGTTACCCATTAAATAAAGTATTGATTTTAAAATGTTTTCATTTGTTTACAAAGCCGTCAATAATCTTGCTCCTCAGTACCTCACAGACTTGCTTTGTCCGTATACCCCCTCTCGATCATTGAGATCTTATGATCTCAATTTACTCACCATGCTCAGAACTCGGCTTAAAAAAAAAACGAGGTGATCAAGCGTTTGCTGTTGCTGGTCTTAAACTCTGGAACAGTCTACCAATTCACATTAGACTTCCCCGCTCCACTTCTGTGCTTAAGTCTGTTTTAAAGACCTCTCTATTCTCTCTTGCCTTTAATACTCCTTGATCACTGTTTTATTGCTTTAATTTGTTAAATGTTTCTTTATATTCTGCTTTCTTCTCTGTCTTTAGTGCTCCTATGTACAGCACTTTGGTCAACCTCGGTTGTTTTTAAATATGCTTTATAAATAAAATGTTGTATTGTATTGTAGTTGGGTGTAATTAGTTAGAAAGGAACTAGCTACTGTATTTTAAGTATGGGATTACTTATTATTTTTTTGTCATTTGATTGGTTACTTATAATGTGCCTGCTAGGCCTGTCACAATAATCAATATATCGACTTATCGCACAATACACGGACACGACCTCAATAATTTTTGGTGATTCAATATCACCCATACATAAAGACCAATTCTTGCAACATTTTAGCTGATTGCACAATCTCTATCTCTATTGGAGGTGTCCGTGTCAGAATGGTAAAACAACAACAACAAAAAAAAACACTGTAGTATTTACCATAAATGACTAAAGTATATTTTGATGTGAGTGCCGGACAACTGAAAATAGATCTGGTAGCAGATATCGCAGCCTTTGTTACTTTTTACTTTGCTTTTTTTTTTTTTTTTTTTTTACATTTATTATTGTTTGTTTTGGATATGAGTTTTCACATTCTGATTCCAGTGCCTAATCATTAAATTATTAAAATGACTAAATGAATATTTTGTTCTTAAGAATATTTAATTTGCGTTATTATGTAATGCCAGAATGGCAATATAATAGCGTCATGAGTGGCCTAAAATGGTCTTACAATGACAATAATATCGTTTATCGCGATATATTTTGGTGCAATATATCGTACAATAAAAAATAGATATCGTGACAGGCCTAGTGCCTGCCTTAAATACTGTAGAGTCACCGGTCCTGTATAAGTCAGAGAAGCAGAGGTCTTGTATGCTTTGTTATAGAAATATTGTGCAGAATTATTCTAGTTTTCAACTAAAAAGGTCACATTCATCAATAGGATTGCACTTGCTTAAAGTTATAGTTCACCCAAAAATGTAAATATTTACTCACTTTTTACCTGTTCCAAATCCTTATGAGTTTCACAAAAGATGACATTTTAAAAAAATGTTTAAAAGAACATGTTGAAAACCTGTAACCATTGACTTCCATAGTAGGAAAAACAAACATTGGGTGAATTATCTCTTTAAGAAACAATGAACTGAGTCAGAAATTAGTAACATAACTTACATGTTGTTTAACACAAAAAAAGTTATTTTGAAAAATGTTGGAAACCTGTAACGTCTGTCGACTTTCATTCATTCATTCATTTTCTTTTCGGCTTAGTCCCTTTATTAATCCGGGGTCGCCACAGCGGAATGAACCGCCAACTTATCCAGCATTTGTTCTACGCAGCGCATGCCCTTTTAGCAGCAACCCATCACTGGGAAACATCCACACCCATCGACTTTCATAGTAGGAAAAACAAACACCATGGAAGTCAATGGTTACAGGTTTCCAACATTTTGTTTTTTAAATATTTAAAATTTTGCGTTCAACAGAAGAAACTCATAAAGGTTTGGAACCATTTGAGGATTAGTAAATGGTGAGTAAATAAAATTCTTTGGGTGAACTATCCCTTTAAGAAACAATGAATTGAGTCAGAAATGAATTCATCACAATATACGGTTGTTGAACACACAAAAAAATGATAGTTTGAAAATTGTTGAAAACCTGTAACCATTGACTTACATAGTAGAAAAACAAACACGATGGAAGTCAATGGTAACAGGTTTTCAACTTTTTAAAATTTATTTTAATATCAATTTTTTTTAGTTTTCTCTAAAATTTCTTCTTTTGCTTTCAACAGAAGAAACTCAAAGTTTTGAAACAATTTTGGGATGAGTAAGAGGTCGATCACACCGAACAAGCTTTTTGTGTTAAGAGGCACCTTTTTTTAAATGATCTGACCGCCTGCTATGCGTGTTTTTGCCGTTGTACACCATGCGCTTGCAGTTGAAAACGTCAATCGAGTCAAAAAAACGTCATTCTATCTATCTATCTATCTATCTATCTATCTATCTGTCTGTCTGTCTGTCTGTCTGTCTGTCTGTCTGTCTGTCTGTCTGTCTGTCTGTCTGTCTGTCTATCTATCTATCTATCTATCAAATTATTATTATTGTATTTTCAAATGTAATAATATTAATAATAATATTTTATGAATGTGCAAGTGAAAAATCGAACTGGAATATTCAAAAAATAAATAAATAAAATCCTTAGCATCCATAGCATTCCTTAGCCCCGTATAAGTCTAATATTTTATTCATAATAGTCTTAAAAATGTCTTAGAAAGTCTTAAATTTAACTTGGTGAAACCTGCAGAAACCCTGATTAAATGAACGTTTTCGAGTGAACTATCCCTTTAAAAAATAGTAATTTGAGTCAGAAATGAGCTCATAACAACATACGCTTGTTAAAGACAAAAAAAGGTATTTTGAAAAATGTTGAAAACCTGTAACCATTGACTTCCATAGCAAAAAAAAACCTAAGATTATTGAAGTCAATGGTTACACGTTTACAACATTTTTCAAAACATCTTCTTTTTTGTTCAACCAAAAAAAGAAACTCAAAGGTTTGAAACAATAATGACAGAATGTACATTTTGTTTAAATAAACTATTGGTTTGATTAATATCTGTGGCTCGTAAATATACACAAAGAGGAGAAACAGTTTGTGTGAGAAACTGACAACAGATGAATAAGTTTCACGTATTTATTCACGAATTTTATTCTATTTATTCTTGCATGTATTTATCTACATTTCTTAATTGATTTTATTTTACTTCATAAGACTTTGATGCATCATCAAAAACCACTGGTATTAATTTAGCCTTGTCTTTATATATATTTTTAACTCTTAAAGTGCCGGTAGCTGCTGCTTTGCATTGTATGAATCCCCAATGATGACCATGATTTCAATCTATTTAAATGCTCTAAAATAAAGGAAGAAAAAGAGAGTCACCCACATAGATCTCTTCAAGCAAGAGAGGCGGAGGAAAAGACATCAATTTAGCTTTTATCTATTAGCTCTCCCAAAAGCTCGGACTGATTTAAGATCAGCGCCAGGAGCTGTGCTGTAGGCTTCAGCATCAGATATGGCTCTGATCTGTGCGGTGCCGCTCAGACACATCTGTTCACACACACATTCGCATCGATCCAACGGGAAGGCGTCAATATGCTTGTGCACATTTACGAGCCATGATACAACTGATCAATAAGAGGCTTGTGTGCGAATTACTGCAGACGCCCACAAGGTTACAGACAGACCAAATAAATAAATAAAAACCACTGCAAAATGAAACACGATTATTAATGTGACTCAGTCTTATGATGGATATATTGTTGGCAATAACCAAAAATACACTGAATGAGTAAATTTTAGTATCATTTATGTCTAACTAATTAGTTCATGATCATGCTCAGATCATGCTCCATGAGGATATTTTGTAGATGTCATACTGTAAATATACACGTTTTTATTTTTGATTAATAATACTGAGCACTTCATTAGAACAACTTTTATGCCGTTTTACCCAATATATTTTGGGATTTTTAAAAAATTCCTTATCTGTTACCTTCCTGACACCGGCATGCTTAAAGGGCTGGTCCAGAGTGTATTTTTTTTAAAGCTTGGTTATGTTTATGGGGTGCAAAGCAATGTGTGCTCATGCTTCACTTGTTGAAAAATCAAAGTATTTTTTCATATATCTTTGATTATATACAGCTACTCGGCTAACATGAAAACCACTGTCATATTTCCTAGTTCCTCTGAAAGGCCCGCCCTGAAGAGGCTCTGATTGGTCAGCTAACATAATGTACTGTGATTCACAGATCAGCTCACATCACATCACGTCTCTGTTATAACATTACAGCACCTCTGGCCACGCCCCTTTGCTGCACAGGGTGTGTGTGTGTAACCTAAAGGGTTATGACATCATTAACCCGAATGTATTTTTTTGTAGTCCCCAAACTTTGTTTGCTGTAGTCTTTGCTAAGCTAACTCTGTTAAAGCCAATGTAAAAACTTTGAGCATCTTACTGATGTCGTTTATGTTCACACAGCTACATCACATTAACTAAAGTTTAAAATATGATATCCTAGTGGACCATCCCTTTAAAGTTACATCACTTTTATTGTAAATAAATCCTAATGTAATCATGGCAAACTATATTTATATTGGAAAATATCTACTTTTGCATTCAACTGAAGAAACTGATAAAGGTTTGGCCCCATTTGGGGATGAGTAAATAGTAAGTAAATTAAAGGTTTTGAATAATCGTATAAGCTAAATATTGAAAAGGTCTAAGACTTCTGAATACATATTTTACCACATTTTTTTTGGTCACTTTGGAAGAGTAATAAAATAAAACACATTTACTGTCACCTGGAGTGATTATAGTTACATATATAAACCATAATACTGGAGTCTAAACCAGCCTGATCTCACGAGAAAACGTAAGCATTTTACGTTTTGCCAGTTTAGTGGCTAATTCAGTTCAGTCATACGGAAATGTACGATTTAAAAAAGGAGGCGTGGCACCCAGCCCCACCCCTAGACCCAACCGTCACTGGGTCATGAGCAAATCATACTAAATTGTACGAATTAGATTGTACGAATTCATACGAATTAGCCACTAAATCAAAAGTAACGAATTGCCGTAAGATAGCGGTCTAAACACAAAGCAACCATGACAAACTATGTATCCTTTGAAAGCTTAAAATAACTAGATTCCATATGTGATTAATTCATATTACTGAGCAACGGTTGTTTATCAATTAGCAAGATGTATATTCAGAGTTGTAAAGCATGACTTTGCTACAGCAATCCATGTTAATGTTAATACTAATGCTTTTAGGAGGCTAAATTCTAAATCAAATACCACTAAACCTTCCATATCACTTTGGAATTTTATGTCTACATTACATATACTGCCAAAATTATGAACAAATATGATTCATATTCCTCAAAACACTGAAGGCACACTTATATTGTCACTAATGGATGTTGGACCACTCTGGCGGTCATGTTTGGTACTGCGGCCAAACAAAACCTTACAGAAAGCTAATTATTTGAGATATCGACTTCAAATTTGGAATATAACTTGTTCAGATATGCAGCTTTGATTTGCTGTCATTTTAGGCAAACAGGTTTTGTAAAACATTTTATTCAATATAATAAGATATAGATTAATTGTTTAATTGTTTTCATGAACATAAAGGCAATCATTTAAGTTGAACACGTACTGCAATTCTGTCATGTCTATCATCAAAAAGTCGGAGCAACCGCTAAAGAGTTAAACTCTCAGATTCCAGATTTCCAAAAGGTTGTTTCTGGGCCAAATATTGTCCAATCCTCAAAAACAATACATGAATAGAAAGCCTATTATTCTGATTTTAGATGATATATGAATCCCAACTTCTTTCACAAATGTGAAAATAAGAACGGCTTATTTACAGAAAAACAATCGACAACCATTAAAATGCACGAGTAAACAAAACAACACAGAAAGAAATAGTGTGCTAAACAATGGCCTAATCTACGGGTGGGCAAACTCGATCCTGGAGGACGGCTGTCCTGCACAGTTTAGCTCCAACTCTTATCAAACACACCTGCTTATAGATTTCTAGTGTTCTTGAAGACACTTGCTGCGTCCCAATTCGCATACTTATACTACGCCCTAAAAGTATGTACTTTTCTGTGAAGGAAAAATAGATACTTTTGAGTGTGTGACAGAAGAGTATGCAAGCTTTGGGACATACTACTTCCTCGTTAACAGATCGTTGTGTTGCTTAGTTAAGAGCCCGGTCAATCATCCACATTTCTGTCGTATTTAATTTCCTATATTATTGGAAAAGCAGCACCAGGATAATCTCCCGTTCACGAGTCTCTCATGCTGAGAAATCTCCTCAGGTGTTTGGGTAATTCTGCATTCAGACGTTAATGTCCAAACATGTCTTTATATAAGTTTAGTATTGTTGTTGCAGATGAAATAAAACATAGACATCGCCATTTAAATGTTCTCCAGTGGGCTAGATATTAACTAACATTCATACAAACATCTTTACCGAAGCCCCTCTACTTGACGGTTGGTCCATCATGTTTGTAGTTTGTTTACACTTTTCACCCGCATTTTGTAGTTCTAATCAAATTCACGCCTGTACTGTGGGCAATATCAGCGGTTAGAGTATGGACGCTTCTACACTTACAGTTTTGACCAGAAATAGTAAACCATCCGGGAATGTTTGGCATACTCTTTTCAACATACTACAATTTGGGACATATTAATTCTATTTTCACATACTATTTAGGACGGATAGTATGCGGATTGGGACGCAGCAACTGATTAGCATCTTCAGGTGTGTTTGATTGGTGTTGGAGCTAAACTGTGCAAAACCACCCGTTGTTTGCCCACATCTGGCCTAATCTGTAGCTTTAAAAACATCCAGTGTGTGTGTGTTTTACTCACCATAATGTAATGACGCTGCATTTCTGACTTCTCACTCGCCAGTTTGTCACATTCCAACTTCAGGCTGAGAAAGACACAACATAACATGAAATATGACATTAGTTTCTTGAAAAATGTGCATTAGGTGGCGAAACTGCATGATGTATGCGTTGAAGTACACTCTAAAAAAAAAAAGGTGCTAAATAGCACCAAAACTGGTTCTTTGGTCTTAACGAGGGGGGAACCTTTTTTGGTGCTATACAGCACCTTAAAAAAAATAGGTGCTATATAGTACTTTTATCAAATGGTGCTATATAGCACCTATATTTTAAGGTGCTCATAATGTTACTTTACCCTTTCCGCAAATAAAACCGGCATAAGAGTTATGAGAATTAGCTATAAGAACAAGTGCTTATGAGTAGTAGTGGTGCTATATAACACTTTAAACCCCCCAAAGAACCACTGAAAAACCTTTATGGTGCTTAAAAGGTTCATTATACAGTAAAAAGGCTATATAGCACACGTTACCAAGGATATTTGTTTGATCAAAAAATGAGAAATACAATTACAGGCAAATTTACAAACGGATGACATTAAGTCACTGTTAACATTATAATATACAATCACTGGCCACTTTAGGCACATCTGTCCAACTGCTCGTTAACAATTTTCTTAGTCCCATGGCAGCGACTCAACTCGTTTAGGCATGTAGACATGGTCAAGACAATCTGCTGCAGTTCAAAAAGAGCATCCATCCTGCCTTCAACAGTTCAGGCTGGTGGTGGTGGTGTAATGGTGTAGGGGGATGTTTTCTTGGCACACTTTGGGCCCATTAGTACCAACTGAGAATCGTGTCAATGCCACAGCATACCTGGGTTATGTTGCTGACCATGTCTATCTCTTTATGACCACAGTGCATGTGACTACTTCCAGCAGGATAACAAGTCATAAAGAATGAATCATCTCAGACTGGTTTCTTGAACATGTCAATCAGTTCACTGTACTCAAATGGCTTCCACAGTCACCAGACCTCAATAGAGCACCTTTGGGATGTGGCGAAACAGATTTGCATAGTGGATGTGCAGCCGACAAATCAGCAGTAACTGCGTGATGCTATCATGACCAGAATCACTGAGGAGTATTTCCAGTACCACCTTCCATCTCTGATCTCTATCTGAAGCCAAAAGAGGGTCCAACCCGGTACTTCTAAGGTGTACCTAATAAAGTGGCCGGTGAGCGTATTTAAGAATGTAAATTATTTAATGTAACAAAACTGAATTTTCAGCATCATTACTTAAAAAAACATGTTTTGCTGCATCATATTTATTTATTTATTTGTGTTTGTGTGTGTGGAACATGATATTTTTTTTAAGAAAAGACATTTAGTTCAACCTTTTGTGATTTAATATCTTGTGCACTAAAAAAAAAGAAAAAAAGAAAGTCCATCCTTGTTAAACAAAACGTAATTATCAACAGCTTAAACTTCTAAAACAACATAATATAACCACAATCAGACATTTTATTTGAATCTTCATCCAATTTTTATTTTAATTCAATCTATCTAGTAGTATATAGTCTTAAACATGGACGAAATAAACCTTAGCATGTATGCGCATTTAAATAGCGCACTCTGCTGGGAAAACTGTTTGTGGATAACAAACGGAGTATAAAAAAAATTACAAATGCAGTCTAAAATGAGAAAATCCCTCCCCCAACACCACCTGCCACTGACTAATAGCCAGCAGTAAATCATGCTTTATGACTGCGATGTAAACAAAAACCTACCGACTGCCTAAAACAAATGACTTGTTTTTGAACCGTCCGACATCCAAACGTCAACACAGAAAAGAAAATTGCATGTCAAACCGTTTTATGAGGTCTTTAATCACTAAAGCAATAATGATGATAATAACATTATGTAATCTCAATTATGCAGAATAATTACTCATTTATTAGCATCATCCAGCGTGCACTTGAGTAAATACTCAGACTCATGATGACGAGAGGGTGAAGTGGCTGTGATTTGCTTATAAAGTCAGAATGAAACAGAAAATGCAGTGGTTTTCTCTATAGTGCTGAGTGGAATGAAAAGAAATGGTGATTGATTTCGTTCATGCACACTAGACTGGATGGTGTGGTTTTTCTATTGGTGGATCTCGTGAGTGACAGGTTGACCCCGCCTTCATGCTAGTAAAACACCAATCAGACGTCATTGAAAAGGGAGAAGTTATTTAGACCAGTGGTTCTCAAGCTTTTTTCACCCAAGTACCACCTCAGAAAAAAATTGTCTCTCCAAGTATCACCATAATAACTGGTGTTGAAGTACAGTAGCATAGTAGGACTAATTCAGCAGCTACAGAACTGTTAAAAACGAGGCAGATTAATTCTTCTAATTAAGAATATTTATTATTGTAAGCCACTAAAATAAAAGGTTTAGCCTATTAAAATCAACTCACTGATCTCAACGGTGTTATCGTAAGCGTCAAAGGGTTAAAAGTGTGTTCATTTTTTTAAACCTTAATTATTTAGCGATTCCTCCGTGTACCACTAGAAGGAAGCTTGTGTCCCACTATTGGTACACGTACCACAGTTTGAGAACCACTGATTTAGACCATGTGCATGCTGCATTTAAATACAGATCTCAGTTCTTTTGTAGACAAACATAATTTTGGATTAGCTGAAAAATAGAGGTAGTGGCAACCGCATTTACAGAAATTCCATGTATTGTGTACAGAACTGAACGAGTTGTCAATAGCATATTTAAATGTGTATCAGAGGTGTCTTCAGTATGTAAGGTTAAATAAATAATAATAATTATAATAATTCACAGAGAACGCGACAAATCTTGACTCATTTGTGTTGCCAGATTGTTGGAAAAAAAAAAAAAAAAAAAAAAAAAAAAAAACAGCAAATGTGAATACATTGTTGGCCAAACATTCATTAATTTTCCTTCAGCTTAGTGCCTTTATTCATCAGCGGAATGAGCCGCCAACATATCCAGCATATGTTTTACACAGTGGATGCCTTTCCAGCTGCAACCCAGTACTAGGAAACATCCATACACACTCATTCACACACATGCACTACAGCCAATTTAGTTTGAATTCACCTATAGCGCATGTCTTTGGACTGTGGGGAAAACCGGGGAACTCGAAGGAAACACAAACATGGGGAGAACATGCAAACTCCACAGAGAAATGCCAACTGGCCCCGCTGGGACTCGAACCAGTGGCCTTCTTACTGTAAGGCGACAGCGCTAACTACTAACCACCAAATTAAGCTACATGCAGTGTACTAAATTAGTAATTTAAGCCCCAAAATTGTAATCGTTGCCCAGCATTATATGAGGCTCAAACCTTAAGCGTCCCACAGGGTCAGGGTGACCCCAATGGATGTTTCCTATTTTTAAAAATATTTCCATTCATCTGAGGGGCATTCTGTGCCTTTTTCCTAAATAATCTTTCTAAAGCACACTAAATAACTGGACTAGATTTGGTTGTTCTAAAAGGTGTGTAAAAATAATCTATGTTTAGGTTTCTTGATGTCAAAATGACCGCACTGAAAATAAATAGGACATATTAAGCTTCATTTGTCAAAGCAAAATAGTAAACCCAGTATAATTCTGGAACACTTTACATTTCTATAAAGATCCACATTATTTCTATAAAGAAGCACATTGTAAAATTGTATGACCCCAAGGCGAGTGGGATTTGTTTCTTGGGCTGGTCTATGGTTAATATACACTGCCTGACAAAAGTCTTGTCACCTATCATAGTTTTAGGAACAACAAATAGTTTACCAGGCACTGTAACCACCTGGCCGATCTTTTATCCATAGGCTATCATTTATATTTTACTTGCTTTTTACTATTTATCAGAGTTGTGTCAGTATATTATCCAATGCAAGCGTGGGCCAAAATTTTATTTTCAAGGAGTGCACCATAAAGGCATAACTTGACTTCTAGTTGATTATTTGGTATCAGAAGTGGCTTATATGAAGTCAAAGGCCTCTAGATTACACTTATTTTACCTAAATCAAATATGATCATGCCTTGATTTTAATTATTTAATTAGGACAGTAAGATCTGACTTTGCTCAGACAAAAGTCTTGTCACTGAACAGAAATAATGTACAGTATAGAATATAAAGTGCAGTGGAAAAGAATTAATATTGTGTGTGACTCCCATGAGCTTAGAGGACTGCATCCACACATCTCTGCAATGACTCAAATAACTTAATAAAGTCATCTGGAATGGCAAAGAAAGCGCTCTTGCAGGACTCCCAGAGTTCATCAAGATACTTCGGCTTCATCTTCAATGCCTCCTCCTTCATCTCACCCCAGACATGCTCAATAATGTTCATGTCTGGTGACTGGGCTGGCCAATCCTGGAGCACCTTGACCTTCTTTGCTTTCAGGAACTTTTAATGTGGAGGCTGAAGTATGAGAAGGAGCGCTATCCTGCTGGAGAATTTGCCCTTTTCTGTGGTTTGTAATGTAATGGGCAGGACAAATGTCTTGATACCTCAGGCTGTTGATGTTGCCATCCACTCTGCAGATCTCTCGCACGCCCCCATACTAAATGTAACCCCAAACCATGACTTTGCCTTCACCAAACTTGACTGATTTCTGTGAAAATCTTGGCTCCATGGGGAATCTAGTAGGTCTTCTGCATTATTAGTGATGATTGGGATGCAGCTCAACAGATGATCATCAGAAAAACCTTCTGTCACTTTTCCAAAGATTCAACTAGAAGTCAAGTTATTATTTGTTGCTCTTACAACTGGGATTAACAGCAAGACTTTTGTCAGGTAGTGTAGTGTCTGTATATATGATTTTTCGCACCTTATTGGTTAACCGGCTAATTCAGATAGCTGTTGGTTTCAGGTGTTGCATGTTTTTGGATTGCTTGTATGACCTGATGAAGACCATGTAGGTCGAAAATCGTTTTAATCTCAATAAACTGTTTGTGCTTTGTTTGTTTATGGCCACATCAGCAACTTATGGCTATTTCATGGCAACGTCTTTACAGCTAGAATCAAATTACATAATAATAACTTCAACAACAACTTCGAACTTGAATATGAATTGATATAAAATAAATAAACAAACACAATTACATTAAAAATACATTCGATTTTTGATTTATTTAACTTATTCCCGAGGACACGTTTTTAAAATGATCAAGACGACAGACAGACATGTTGGTGGTACATCATTCTTCAATGGTGACCGATTCGTCCTTTCACACTGACATTTAATGCAGAAACATGAACTTCACAAACATCTTAAAGCGCTGCAGCGACGTCTGATGTAAACATAAGAGGTGAAGCACTTCAACACTATGGTTTGTTTATCCTTCTCCATTTCCCTTTTCCGTCTTGTGTGATGTGTGATGGCCGGATGTGATCGCTCTTATCTCTGGTGCTGACAGATGATGACAGGAAGCTTTTCCAGGAGGAGTAACGTTCGCACCATTTCATCGTCCCGCAGAGGAATTCACACAGCCAGAGTGTTTTCAGGGTGTGGAGTGAAAGTGAGGAGGAGACAAACCACCTCAGAGGTGTGTAGTTGGTTAGGTTGAAAGGTTAAAAGAGTTTTGTGTATTTGAATGGTTTTAATTGTCATTTAGTTTCAAGGCTGTTTTATTTGTTCGAAGGTAAAGTAAAAACACTGTAAAAAACTTAACGATTTATAAAAAGCTGTTGT
This sequence comes from Danio albolineatus, assembly GCA_903798035.1. Lineage (NCBI taxonomy): Eukaryota > Metazoa > Chordata > Actinopteri > Cypriniformes > Danionidae > Danio > Danio albolineatus. Next base: position 2,720,415 of record CAIGQQ010032929.1, read on the forward strand.
CTGACATAACATATCTTCAAATGTAATATAATCCTATACTGCAATTATGCATTTTCAGTATCATTATTCTAGTTTTCAGTGTCACATTACTCTTGTTCCTGTCCTGCTGGAGCTGAAATCTAGATATGCTAATTTCCGTTTCATTCCAGACAAGCACTTTAATGGCCCGTTTCCACTGAGTGGTACGGTACGATATGGTACGGTTCGGTACGCTTTTAAGGTCGTTTCCACTGTCTAAAAGCGTACCGAACCGAACCGTACCACTTTTTAGTCACCCTTTGCTAAGGGTCCCAAGCGTACCAAAGCGAGCCGTAAGGTGGAGCTAGACGCGCAGCTGAACGCCATTGGCTTACAGAGATACGTCATTTGCTCACGCAACAAGCAGAATGAAAACAAAGGACCCGCCATGTTTAATACACAGCCGAGAGACAATGCTCCGAAATAATATCAGCATATAATAACGAGCCATGGTCGACCCGAGCTCAAACAAACCTTGTCGTCGTCTTGAACGGCCACAAAGCCGAGAGAAGAGCAGATTCTTATGAGTTACGAGCCCATAAGCGCGAGCGTGAGGTTTCGATTGTCTCTTGCGCTCGCGTGCGCGTCAATATTTGAAATAACAAAGTTCTTAACCTGGACTATTATAAACTGGGAATGACGGATTACTCTCTAACAAGAGAATAATGACGGAGAGGCTGCATGTACTGGTGAAGATTAAAGACACATATAAGAGGTTTGCACTGACTGTGGGCTATATTTCGTATTGTTTTTGAACCTAAATAAGGACTAAATGTCTGCTGTGTGTAGTTTTTCTGTAATTTGGTAACATCGGAGACTGTGTGGGGCTGTATGTGTTCATATATGCTGCATTTATTTATTTATTTGATATAATCGCGGACCGTAGGCTATTTCGCATCATTGATCTGCAGTTATAATCAGATCATGTTCAGTCAGCAATGACATTTTTTACACCAATGTTTGTGTATAATAAAGCATCTGTTTTGTGAGAAGTGCTTCTCGTATGATTTTTGAACGACCCATAAAGCTTTACTGTAGACATTTCCTCGAGCGAAAATGACGTTTGTCGTACACCACGCCCACCAAGAGTACCCTGCTGCAGTGGAAACGCAAGCCTGATAAAAGGTGATAAAGGTGACCCGTACCGACCCGTACCGTACCGTACTGTACCACTCAGTGGAAACGGGCCATAAAGAGCACCTATTTTACCCCATTTTTAAGATTTAATATAAGCCTTTGGTGTCTCAGGAATGTGTCTGTAAAGTTTCAGCTCAAAACACCCATATTTGTTATACCTTTTAGAATGTTTGGATTTTCTACTTTGAACAAAATGTAGCTGTTTTTGTGGCCTGTGCCTTTAAGGCTAGTTCTCCCCACCCACCGTTCCCACATGCTTGTCAGAGTGTGCCTCACCGTACGTTCACACTGAAAGTGGCGAGAGCGTCAAAGTAGCCGGAAGTCGTTCATTTTCAATGGGAACAGGCGGCAATAAGCGGCGAGGAGCAGATGGTGCGTCTTCGGCGGTGTGGGTGTCAAAGAGAGTTGAAATCAAGTCAACTTTATGGTAATGAGCTATGACTAGGTTCGGCGGTAAGCAATCAGACTGTAGAAGTCCACCGCTTGAGACGAGTCCAGAGAACATGGTCACTGTGAACTTTGGTTCCGACCACACTGCTTCCCAAGGGTTTTAATATTGTGGTCGCCGGATTTCCAGTTATTTACAATGTTTTCTTACAGGGACATACATTAAAAAAAGTTAGTGACAAGTTACTGATGTGCATTAATGTTTTGTATATATTTATTCTTTTAAAAAGCGGGAATTTCTTGCAGCAAATCAGTATTGCTGCTTCAGAATATTTCAGAGATATGGACACATAATAGACGACCTAAACTACTTGATCTTCCATTGTTAAATGAATCTGATAAAAGTGGGCAACATTTTCATGCTAGAAAGCATGTTTTATGCGGGAATGTCAGTGATTTGCTGATAATGCTGCAGCGGCTCCTTTAAATATGAGATCAGTGTATCGAATGTTGTCGCTCTCGCCGCCGGAGCTCTGAAGGCAGACAGCGTTGGAGACAGGGCGGCCAGAGCGAACTTTGATGCCTCGACTGCGTCAGATAAACAGACAGACATGAAGGAAGCAGATCTCATGTAAAGTTTGTGAGAAATACTACAGTAAGAACTTCCCCAATGATTATTTGATGCATTTGTTGTGGAATTAATTCAAGCCTATCCGCTTGTTAAGTGTGACATCATGCGAAGGGGTTTCCGGGTCAAAGCGCTCTATCAGAGTGTATGGGGAGACTCATCAAATGGTAATAATAAACGTTTACAAAGCGATGTAATACTTTCGAAAATCACGATCGCAATATATAGATCCATGCCTAATATCAGATCGCCAGAGAGTGATTAATTTGTTATAGATTGTTAAAATTTTGATATTTGTGATGCAGCAAGCCCAGAGACTGATGTGTACAGCATGATTTTATAGAAAATTCCCTTTAATGTGTGATAATCATAAACGAATATTTTTTAAATTCAAATGAGTAGCGGCTTGGACCCGGAAACAGTATTTTATACATCGCCGATACAACACGACTTAACAAGCGGATCTGCGATGAGTCACACACAATGTCGTTACAAAGATTACGCACACACATACACACTCACAGCAGGGACACACACATACTGTGTGTGCGTTTAACTTTGCACTTATTTCGCACAGCAAATGTGACAGAATATCCTCTGCTGTATGGACATCCGTTATGTTAATGTACAAAATAAACCTGATGTAACGTCCACAAACCGGGATTGAAGCGTCTTCTTTTACTATTACTGTAACTGTAACTTACTGTAACTTAGTATTACTGTACTGACATCCGGCTGTGGTGATGAAGTAAGGCTGAAGTAAATCATTGTAATTCATTACAAACATGCACTGTTTTAAAAACACTTTAAACTTGTAAAACTCATTCTTGATCACTTTGATGATGATTGATTGATTGAAGTGTCACATACTGTATTTATAAGATACAATTCACCCCAAAATGTCATTTCGGTCTTAATATAACAATATATTAGCGGCCGCAAAATCATACGTGAGCTGTTTGTTCACTAACGAGAAGACGCACATTGCCTGCCAATAGCTATGTTTCCATCCAAAAATGCAAATAAACTTTATGCACAAAACTGGATTATCGCATAAAAGATGTGCGAATAGTGCAGCGTTTCCATCCAACGAGTCAAAGAGGACAAAATAGTCACTTCCTGATTAACTGGCGCCAAATATCAACAGTAAAAACGTCGTTTGCTGCAGTAGGAGAAGCTGCGTCAATCTTTTCTTTATTTAATAAATGACTTGTGCCTCAGAAGGCAATCCTGACAGCAGTGAACGCGCGGTGGCGTTTGAAGGTGTCAGACACGGAGCACAGACGCTCTTGATTCTGAAGGTCATTAATAAAGTAATAACACAACTACTTAAATGGTGCGGCGTTTTAGAATGATCAAAACAACATTTCAGATATTTTACGATGTGTTCAGCCTGCTGGTTTGTCCATTCACACACATTTTTATCATCATATGATCTCTTATAACAAAATCACATGACCTTTTTTAAATGCGCAGTGTTTCCATCGCAGTTTTTGCACATCTTTTCTTATCGAATGAAAAGTTTATCCAACTCAGATATGCGCACACATTTTTTTTATGTGCATTTTCAAAATGTATGCACATCATGACGTTTCCATTAACCGTTTTTTTATGCGAATAAAAATAGCTGAATGGAAACGTAGCCAATGACATCTACTTTAGTGAACAGAACCTGCACAGACTGTGAATAACAGGTAATAAAGTTGTAAGTAACGTTCAGTTTGTTGCACAGAGTGATCGTTTTGGAGCCACGCGGAAGTATGATTTCCATGCATGTTTTTTTTTTTCTCACAGTGACGGTGGCCATGAAAGTGAAACTAGAGTGTATTTGTTTTCATTTAAACATGATGGGCTTAAAATTGTAATACATCACTATTTTTGAACCCAACACTGAAAATGACGAGACAAGAAAAGTACATCATGGGACAACAGGAGTTTTTGACCTTGGATGCACGTAAACCAATTTTATGAGACCCTTGAAATCAAGCGTGTTCGCTATACCTGTGATATTGTGCCTGCAGGAACTGAAACTCATCCTTGATGCGATCGCAAGAGTCCGACGTGGTGAATTTCAGCGGCTGTGTCGATTGAGACGAAGCCTAGAAGAAAGAGAAATGAAATAAAATTAGATAATGACCTCTGATCATACCCGTCAACCCTCCTGTTTTTCCCGGGATTCACCCGTATTTTACAGTTCTATCGCGCTATCATCCCGTAAAGATATTTTCCCGTATTTTCAGTCTTTCTCTGAAGGGTGGCAATAAACATCCCATACCGCCGAACCACCAGGGGCCACCCCTTGCTCTTAAATGTGAGTCTGTTGTGTGCTTTTGGTTTATTTAGGCATTACAGGTGCTGTCGCTCCTCCTGTGCAATCGTCAAAACAGTCATAAAGAGATGCGTGAGTGTGCACCATAGTGATAAACAGACGCTGTTTCCCAAACGGATTCTGTACATGTGATTTGAAGCGTAGTGAAAGTCTGGGTTTTGGGTGCGTGTTTGAACAGACATTTACAGATAATTAATAATAACATCTAAAGATGTCGATCCTGGTGTTTTGTTTTTTTTCCCAAACACAACTAATTTTGTCCTAAATGAGCATAAAAAGTTAGGAGGCAATCGAATGCTTTCATTATAACGTTATGATAATACATTTTTTAAAGTGACACCTCTGTTATTTATTGCAATGAAACAAAAAATTGTAATAAATGAGATTCATTCGTTGCTCTTTTTTTTATTTTTATTTATTTTTATGCCAAGTACAGATGTCACTGTTAGGCCTGTCATGATATCTATTTTGTGCTTTACAATATATTGCACCAAAATATATTGCGATAAACGATAGTATTGTCATTTTATTCCACTCATAATGCCAGAATGACAATATAATATCATCATAATACAAGTACAATCTTCCAAAGAACACATAATATTTCATTCTTAAAAATATTTAATTAAGTTATATTCATTTTAGCAATTTAATAATTAGGCATTGAAATCAGACTGTTAAAACGCTTATCTATTATAAATAATAATAAATGTTAACAAAAATGTGCAAGGTAAAAAGAAGTAACAGAGGCTGCGATATCTGCTACCAGATCTACCTTTAGTTGTCAGACACCCATATGAAAATATACTCAAGTAATTTACAGTAAATACTATAATGTTTTTTTTTAACCATACCGACACCTCCAATAGAGATATGATATTGCTAGAATTGTTTTGTATTTATGGGCGATATATATTGCATCACCAAAAATTATTGTGGCCATGTTCATGTGTTGTGCGATAAGTCGATATATTGATTATTGTGACAGGCCTAGTCACTGTTTATACAGAGCTTTTTTTTTTTATAAACCCACTTCAACAAACCCTAAATACACTTCCTAACATAATGATAATAAACAAATAATAAAGAAACAAGGGAGAAAGAAAAAAAAACTTAATTATATGAAATTAAATAATAATAATAAAAAGGTAAATAAATAAACAAATTATAATTATAATGCTCTTTAATTAAAATGTGTTATACAGTGAAGAAAAGGGTTAATGATAGTTTTGATGATTCTATTTCTTAATTAATGTTTATCTGAACTTTAAAAAAATAGAAAAATAAAAATTTGGGGGGGTGGGGGGTTATCCCATACTTTTACATCCCAATGTTAACAGGTATGCTTCTGATATGAACTGATGGACAACCTCTCAACATTTAAAATTACTTAACATCAAATTATTTTACAACTCTTCCAGCTATCAAGCTTATTTTAGTCTTAACTGATGCTGAAGTGCAAATAAAAAGCATAAAAATTTAACAAATAAAAGGTTTTCTGAACTATGACCACAGTAAACAGCACATGATAACAGTTTCTGCGATCAGATCCAGCGTGTGGGCTTTCTCCTCAACATTTCATTACTGCAAACAGGCTAGAACGATTCTTCTCAGTGATTGTATCTGGTGTCCGAGGTGAGTTTGTCGGGTCAGGCTGAAATTAAAGCTTTTTTACAAATAGAACAGAAGAGTCATTGGCTTTTGACCTCTGACCTGCTTCGGCAGGGGTCAATGACCTTTGACCTTTAAGACCAGACAGACGAGAACACAAACCAGCACACATTAGAGCGAGAGAAGCAGGATATTATCTGAGCTCAACATGTTTTATTGTCTCACAGCTGTTTAAAAACTGTTAGACGTGTCTCTGTGTGTGTATTTATGTGTGTGTGTGTGTGTGTGTGTGTGTGTGTGTGTGTGTGCGCGTTTAAACACAATTGCCCCCCTGAGGAACAATATATAGGCAGAACAAAACATCTCAGCAGGGAATATTTGCTTTAAACAAACACGCGCACACTCTCACACACACACACACACACACACACACACACATAGAGTATGCTTTTAGTAGAATACCGTACATCAATCCATAGTAATTTCAATATTAATACGACTATTACTATATTAAAATGCAATATTCACAGTGCAGAGGTAAAACATAGTGATAAAAAAATACCGTTAAAAAAAAAAAATCAATAGTTTTATTATGATTCTGGACTATATCATCCTTTTTATATTTAGTAGTTAAAAAATAAAAGTCAAAATAATATTTTTAATAACAATATTAACAAAATATTTATATTATATTAGTTAATATTAGTATAACACTGCATGTATATAAGAATTTTAGTATAATTATATAAAAATAAATTACTGCAATTAATAATTATTATTATTACAACTATATTGCATTAAAGTACAACAATTATTACGATTAAAATAATATAAACTAACCATTAATTTACAAATAAGTAATCAAATTTATAATTTTTACTGCACATTAATATATATATATATATATATATATATATATATATATATATATATATATATATATACACCTACCACGTCTTTGGACTTGTGGGGGAAACCGGAGCACCCGGAAAACAGAAATGCCAACTGACCCAGCCGGGGCTCGAACCAGCAACCTTCTCACTACGCCACTGTGGCACCCTTATATATATATATAATAAAATTATAATAATGTTAATAATTATTATTATTATTACATTGAGAAGCCAGATATCAATATTTAATAATAATAATAATAATAATAATAATAATAATAATAATGTAAAAAAACATGCTAATACAATAATAATTATAATAATAATAATAAATAAAATAATAATAATAATAAATATTTATTTTCGAAATAATAATAATAATAATAAAATAATGTAATTCAATGTAATGTTTTCATTTAAATATTATTTATTTTTTAAATAATAAACAATTATGTAACGTTTTTTTAAATAATAATAATAATAAAATAATTTTAATAATAATAATTATATATATATTAATATGATATAAAATAATATAATTATTTTTAATAATATTAATAACAATAAAATTAATAATAATAATAATAATAATAATAATAATAATAAACAATGCAATATTTATTTTTAAATAATATTAATGTAATTAATAATAAGAATAATGCAATATAATTTTTTACATAATAATAATAATAATAATTTAAATAATAATAATAATTATTATTATAATAAAAAAATAGAAAATGCCATTATAATTATTAAAAATGACTATTATTACTATTTATGTTACAAAAAAAACAAAATCAGTTAATTCAACTAAGATGATATTATATAGACGGTAGTGTGTTAAAGTACAATTGAGTAAATTAGCATATATTTAAATAATCCTTTGTCATCAAATATAGTCAGAATTCTCATTTCATCACACACTGAAAGGCTTGATATTTCTCATCTCCTCCTCCTAGATGATGACATTCTCCAGGGAGAGCAGAGACGTGTGTGTGTGTGTGTGTGTGTGTTTCAGTAAATCCCTCTAGTCTGTTCCTTCTATTAGAAATCAATTAGAGGAGGAGAAAGCACATGATCACCTGTGACCCTTGAACACATGAGGCCTTCGCTGTGAGCAGCAGCATCACCCTCAGATTTAATGTGCTTTATTGACACACTAAAGCCCCGTCACAACACCTAAAGCCAAACACACACTGCAGGACAGAAGCTCTTCACTCTTGGGGCACTTTTACAGGACAACGATGTAGTCGAAAACAGAGTCACGTCTGACAAATATTTTTCTTTGCAATCAGAGCTGCACAATATATATCGCTTCAGGATAAAGCAATGAGCAAATCTGCAATACTTAAATCACTGGATCTGCAAAATGGTAAATTTTTGAATTCTTGTCAAATAGCATTATTTAAATGATCAAGTGAAATCATATTCATATTACAAAATATAAATCGCAGAAAAACTCAAATCACATTGAAATAAATAAATATATCGCAATGTCAGTTTTTATCAATATCGTGCAGTCCTATTTATAACGCTTTTCTCTCCTCTAACATGAGGTCTGTTACTAGATTATTGCTATAATAATAGAACACACACACACACAAAAAAAATCTATTAACTAGGGCTGTGCATTTAAATCGCTTTAAGCATAGGCAATTTCTTGCATGTGCAAGGCGCAAAAAAAAAAAAAACACGCACAGGGCTGCAATTTTATCCATTAATTTATTTCGATTTTTATTCAGAATATCTTGTGCGTATGATTTTAATATGTTAACCAATCAGAGCTGACGCAGCACACCGGGTAATTACAGCTAAGCTGAGCGGGAGAAAGATGTTAACCAATCAGAGCTCACTCTGCGCACGACGAAATTGAGCGGGAGAACCGAATAGGTGGTTTTGATCCATGTTAGTTTTTATTTATTGTTCTGACTGGAATTGAGGTTAGTTCATCTTTATTTGTTCATGCTGTCTGTTTTTAAGACAATTTATTACAGTTTTGTTGATCAAGCAGTGAGTACTACTGTGTACAGTATGTGTTTGACTAGAGCTGAGGTTAGTTCATCTTCATTTATTTTATGTTGTCTGTTTTAAAAGACAATTTTACGACAGTTATTTATTAAACTTAATCCTATGTTATTTCATAGTGAAATGTTTTGCTATGCTATGTACAGCTGCCAAAAATCGCAAATAAAAAAAATCTAAAATCGCAATATTCGTTCAAAAAATAAAAATAAAAATAAATAAATTCAAAATATGATTATTTTGTCCATATTGCACATCCCTACTATAAAGAAATTAAAATAGAATTAAGAATGAAGCATAAATAAAATGTGAAATAGGGTTGGGTCGATAGACAATGACATCGTCCATCGCCAATCGCTGACAGACGTCACGATGTTGAGCCGGCATCACGATCCTCCGCCCTGCCCCCACAGCAACAACCCACTTGCGAAAGATACACACTGAGGCCACACTTACACTAATACATCTTAGTTTCAAGATGCAGAATGAAAATGATCCACATCCACACTGACGTTTCATCTAGAACAGCCCTCCACACTATACTGCTGAAAACGCACATCACGTGACAACACACACACACTCAGTGCACGTCAGACAGTTTATTAAGGATGTACCGCTGGATCGCGTCTCACTATAGTTGTTAAACGTGATATTGAATTAATCTTATCTCCATCTAATGACTCTTCAGTCTTTTGAATATATTGGGTAACGTGGTTAAGTGGGTAAGGTGGTAATTCGTGTGCAACTTTATTTATTTATGGTTTGGTTATGGGTAAAACAAAGACCATGCAGGTCAGGTAGTTGAAACAGTAGACTACAAATGATTGATTCGTTAAGAATTCATTCATAAATTCATTCATAAACTCATTCATAGATTCATAAATAATTATGACAAAACAAAAACAATATGAAACAAATTTAATGAAATAAATAGCTATTTTAAGCAGAAGAAATAACTCTAAAATAAAGCAAAAAGCAATATAAGATATAAACAAATAAATATTTGTAGTAGGCAAACTCCAAAATAAAGCAGAAACAATACGAAAATTAAATAAATAAATCCTCTGAAGCAGAATAACCAGCTATAAAGCAGAAACAACATGAGGACTTATTAAATTAAAATAAATAAATAAATAACTCTATAAATTAAACTCTAAAAGCAGAAACCATTAAAAAACTTAATAAATAATGAAACAAAAAGCCTCTTTGAAGTAACTCTAAAATGAAGCAGAAACTATGGTGTTAGAGCGTTTTATTAATTTGTTTGCGTTGTGGGAAAAAGCAGCGCTTTTTGTTTACTGTGTTTGCATTACGAGGACTTGCAGTATGTGTTCTGTCAAACCAATGAGGATTGTTTCTTAATTTGCTAGTGTTTTTTGTAACTGCATGTGCTTTCTTAAATTGCAGCACAATAAGCTCTCTCGGCCACCGTAAGAAACCATATAAAAAAATAAATAAATAAATGAAGCCTCTTTGAAATAAAATACAACAAAAACTCTAAACTCTATTAATAAAGCAGAAACCATGTAAAAATAAAATAAATAAATAAGGCCTCATTTAATTAAAAAAAACGAACTATAAAGTAGAAACAATATGAAAAATAAATAAAAAGCCTCATTGAAGTAAAAAACAAACAAACTATTAAGTAGAAACAATATGAAAATTAAATAAAGCCTCATTGAAGTAAAAAAACGAACCATTAAGTAGAAACAATATAAAAAACTAAATAAAGCCTCATTAAAGTAAAAACAAAAAGAACTATTAAGTAGAAACAATATGAAAATTTAATAAATAAAGACTCACTGAAGTAAATAAAAAACAAACTATAAAGTAGAAACAATATGAAAATTAAATAAATAAAGACTCACTAAAGTAAATAAAAAAACTAACTATAAAGTAGAAACAATATGAAAATTAAATAAATAAAGCCTATGAAGTTGGAAAAAACTAAAAGTAGAAATATAAAAAATAAAATTAATAAAAACAAAATAAAGTCAAATAAAGCCGAAGCAATATAATATTTTTTTTAAATGACGGAACAAAAAGTATATAAAACCTTAAAAAGTCTGAAAAAACTAAAGAAAATAAATGTATTAAAGCCGCTCTCTTCATTGGTGGCTGTCGGGGCTAAAGGCTCTGCTGTTCACCCTTTATGATGCTAATGAGGGACTTTGGCCTGAGTGACCCAGACATCTGCCACACACACACACACACACACGCACACACACACACACACACACACACACACACACACATACATACATATACATACACACACACACACACACACACACACACACCAAGCCCTCAGGGTCTTATCTGCTTTTTTGTCTCCTAAATTGCGGCTGGTCTGTGTGTATGTATGTGTGTGTGTGCGCATGTGTGTGTGTGTTTTATTAGCACAGGAAGTGAGATGTTTGGGGGAGTTGATCACACCATAGACAAAAACCATCTCGCTATTACACTCAAGCTCATGTGTGCAAGTGTATATACTACATATGTGTGTGTGTGTGTGTGTGTGTTTTCACAGTATGACTGATCTTTCAGTGGTTCACAAACACATTAACAGCAGCAGCAGCGGGGTGTGCTGAACACATATTCTTAACAACCCTGTGTATGTGTGTGTGTGTTTGATTATTGCAGAGAATACGAAAGCGTGTGTGCGTGCGAGCGTGTATGTGTGTGTGCCGGAGGGATTAACCTCTCTCTCTGTTGGGGGTGTTGTACTGAGAGGGGGGTCTTGTTAATTCAGTTGTCCTTAATAATGTCTTCCAGACCCCTGTCCACCCTCACGACACAATACACACATAATGAACCCAGACTGCTGTGCGTGTGTGTGTGATTGAGAGCCAGCAGAAACATTTACAAGTAGATCCTCTGAAGGAAATGTTGCAATTTTGGCTTTAAACAAAACAGGGTGAGGGTTGGTTTTGGGTGCTAGGGTTGTTTTTTGTGATTGATGGTTGCCATGCTGTAAGGATGTGTGATTTTTAGTGTCTATGATAATATTGCAATTGTTGTTTTATCAGTGTGAAACCTGTTTTAGATCAGATCAGATTTTTTTGATCTGACAATCATTGCACCCTCCCCCCCCCCAACATAAAAATTTAAATAAATAAATAAATGAAAAATGTAGGCCTAGGGGTGGGCGATATGGAAAAAATATCGTATCACGATTTTTTTGGGGAAATCACGATTCACGATTTTTATCCCGATTCTTTTTTTTAAAAGGCTATTTTTTAAACATTTTTAAAGACTATTTTGCAAATTACAAAGGTACAATACAACTAAACTAATGTCCTCATATAAAGATACACTCTTACCATGTATGTTCAAGAATATTTTAATCAAGTGAACATTTAATGCAAGTGCTGTACTGCAAAGAGAGAACATTCAACAAGACTTGCATTACAATTACTGCACCATCAAAATGAACATTTAACAAATCGAACAAATCTTAGTTCAAACCAGAGAGCTTATTACACAGATCCTCAGCAACACCTTCAAACATGCAAATGACTTTTTTTTTTACAAAGTTAACAAATCTAGTAGTGTTTTGAATTTAATAAATGCATAATAATCATGATAAACATGAAACCATGATTATTCTTCAGACTATATAATCATACAACTAAAATCTATAATCGCTTCATCCTTGACTGTTATGCAGTTCAAAACAACATACTGTAAGAATACTTGAGCAATGCACTGATTTTGTTGTGCTTTGCAATACAACATTTGAATGTGTTTATAAAAAAAGCCACATTGTACACTGCAGTGATGTTATGTAGTTTCAAAATACAACATATTCACATTTTAATGTAGAAAAAGCCAACGTGGGAATCTTAAGGAGCATAAAACTGCGTATGAGCTCTTTGCTGTTGAGTCATCATCACTTCAGTATATTGCAAGTCATCTCTGGCCCCTCATTTGCGATGCTCTTCATGAACTGGACCCCTTGACAAACTAATTAAATAGCCCAGTTGTACACAGATCTACCAACAACTTATGGTTTTATTTCAGTGACATATGTCGTGAGCGCAGTATTACCGGGTGAGATCGCAAGTCTGTAGACGCCCCATATAGAGCATGCGGGTAGCCGATCGTCTCTGTGTTCGTGCGCACTTCTTGCGCGCCCTCAAATAAACGCTCCTGAAGTATGATTTAGTGCGTTTATGTAACGCGTATGTCTGCAACGTTTATTAGATTTGCTAGGAATATTTACGAATGTCTCCAATACACCTTCAGAGCGGCATTATTGCGTCCTGAGGTAAAGTGAAGCGGCTATAAACTCCAGCAAGAGAAAGTCATTGTATGCAGAACCACAGAACTTTATTTATAAAGCATATTTAAGGAAACTGTTCATCATAACTGAAAGCTGCGCCTGTATGCTGGCCTCGCGCATCGCGGAGTCCTGTCAGCCCATCTGTCAGTCAGCATGTCACCTCAAAGGGTTAAACAAATGACGCACGGCGGTTATAGAAAAGTTCCCGCTGTTATAATTCACTTACCTTTTCATACGTTTTGGTGCGATTGTAACCCGCTATTTAAGAAACAACAACGACAGGCGACTGAATGTTTGAATGAAGCAGTAATTGCCGTCGCGGGATGAATTTAGGCGTGGCGCCAGTCATGGAAGCATGAATGAAGCGGAAGCACTGCACTATATACTGCATCGCAATACAACGATTTTTCTGAAAAAGTGGATCGTGGAGTCATTTTTATCGTCCACGATTAAATATCGTATTATCGCACAGCCCTATGTAGGCCCTGTTTACACCAATACGTTTTAGTTTTAAAATGACGTCTAAAGGCTCGTACACACCGGGACACTTTTCGTTTGCGTTTATCGTCTGCGTTTTTCGAGACGTTTTTCCGCATTCAAGCTCAAGCGATTTTCTCTGGCGTCGAGCAGAAGAGCATGCAAAATCACTCCTTGACGTTAGATGGCGCACAGGCTGGCGCCAAGCTTCTGACACCTGCTTGTTACACAGAAGAAAAGAGGAAGTTTACACGCTTGTTGTTGTGATCGGCAAAGCATGGATGGTTCAAGTAGCAGCTCTAGTGATGAAGAAATTAGTATTGTTCACAAGTGCAATAAGCAGCTCCACGTTCATATCGCCTCTGGGCATCTGCGCTCACATTAATAGTTTTGCACTTGAGCGCCTCCAAACAGTGTTTAATGTAACTTCAGCGGCTCCGCACACGTGAACAAAAGTGCTGATCTGATTGGTGGAGAAGGTTTTGACGCAGCGCGTCGAAACAAAAAAAACGAGCATGAGGCGTTTCTTTAAAAATGACGCTTTTACACCTGCCGTTTTGCGCGTTGGTGTGCGCAATCACATCGGCGCCCTTTATTTAGTCACGAGGCGTCAAACGTCAACAGAAAACGTGAGCAAAAAACGTCTCGGTGTGCACGGGCCTTCCAAGTCAGTGATTCATTTGAATTATTTAGCCTGATATGTTTACTGCTCCAAAATACTTTAAATGTTTCTCAAGATAAAACATAGTGTTCCAAGAGGAAAAAAAGGTTTCTTATACCGGCCCATGCCTAGACATGACTTTTGGGGATTGTTTCATATGGATTTATTAATCATTCTTAAGACTCGTACACACCGGGACGCTTTTCGTTTGCGTGTTTTGAGTGTTTTGAGACGTTTTTCCGGATTCAAACCCAAGCGATTTTCACTGCCGTCGAGCAGAAGAGTATGCAAAATCACTCCTTGATGTTAGATGGCGCTACACAACTTTACGCTTCTGACACCCGCATGTAACACAGAAGAAGAAGACAGAAAGTTGACACACTTGTTGTTATGGATGGTTCAAGTAGCAGCTTCAAAATCAATAAGCTAGTGTGGTACAAAGCAATGACAAAACTCACATTTAGAAGATACAAAACCTGATATAAACATGTAGGCCTTGTAGTTTGTCACCTCCGCCTAAATGGACCAAAGTTTTTTTTTATATACTTAATCTCAAATCTATTGACCAATCAAATGCTCTCTACTATCTAACATAACCCGGCCTCTTAAAAACGCTTCTCATTTGCTTTTCATTTGATGCACTTGAGCACAACCACACTCACTAGCACAGCCCTGATGAAAACGCTATTGGCTGTTTTTTAAAGGGGAGGAACTACTCTATGTCCCGCCCTCTTTAAATTACATCAAGCATTGAATAAAAAAAATAAAAAAACCTTACATTTCAAAGCACTTCACGGGACCTTTAAAAGAACTGTTTGAGCCAATGATTGCTAAAAGAGACTAGCGCCACCACCTGGTGAATTTGAAGTCATACTTATTTATCTATGAAAGACCTAAACCAGTCAGACACCATAACACTAAGATAAATACAGGCAGTTTATGGTTCTCAGTAAAAAAGGAATCCCCCTAAAATATTAACACATTTATTTTGTAAATACTGCACACCTACTATTCAGTTTTCATAACTTAAGAACCCCCCCCCCACACACACACACACACACACACACAAAATCAACAGTGATATTGTCCTTAACACTACTGAATAAAGATGCAAAGATAAAGATATACAGATAAAGTTGCGACTCCCTCCCACCACATAACCACACACATATACTTGTGGTTTACAGGTACTCTATATAAACATAGTCATTTCTATAATACACAAATCATGTATTATATCCCTGCTGAATATGTCTGACAATTTCTGAAATTCAAGAAACACTGTTTATTATGTTTTTAAGCCTTTTGGTTTATGAGGAAGCAGGAAGTCATAAAGCATGTTTACACTGTAATAACCCACATCATAAACCATATATTCAACAAACGACGCAGTCAGCAGTGCACCTGTTCCCGTTTCTCACGCACTTGTTCCTGCTAACCGTTCACAGCTGATTAGTGGCTTTCTAGCAACTCCAAAGTGAAAAGTAACAATCATGCTGTGACATCATAATTCAGGCTAAGAACGAGCATTAGTCAGAGCTCTAATGACCTGAATATGACACCACCCACTTCCAGGTTCCTCCAAAAGACGTGTCTGTCGTGTAGATTTGAATGGGGAATAATCTGTACTCTGAAAACTCTCCATTAACTTTTCCATATTTTGTGATTGGCGTTTTATTTCCCACTGTATATTTATGCTCATGAATTGCAATATGTGACCTTGATCTTGACAACAACATTGAACTTGTGAAAAAATGACTTTTATGAACACTATTTAAACTAATAGTTTGAAGTGATATATTAGCCCCTTTCACACAGTGATACTGGTAAATATCTGGAAAATTTCTGGAAACGACTTAACCGGTAAATTCAAAGACGCGCTGTTCACACAGTTAAGAACTTTAGGGAATTTTTCAGGAAAATACCTGTAAATTCTGACAACATTAACCAGAAATGAGCTCTAAACAGCTGCGCTAACTTGTAAACATAGAAGGGGTCGGGATTTTGTTGATGGTTTCACTTTTATTTAAAGCTTTAGCATTCATGCAGCTGCTTTGTCCCAGACACATCCAAAGGCAGAAGCGCAAGCTGCAGCTAAACGTTTAGACATTTGGTTATATTACAAATTCTGTGGATGGATAAGAATGGTCAACAACTTCGATGAAAACATGTGGAGGAACACTTTTGCATGTTGAGATGTACACAATATGTATGTGCTAGCGCTCACCAGCTGCTTCACGTGCACATGCGTCAAACAAATGACGCAGAGCTTGAAGGTAAACAAACAACGGTTTATTATAAGCATTTTATTAAAAATTATTTCCACAGTTGGCATTAAGGAACATAAAAACGTCATCTGACTAACATCTAGCAGCTAAATGTGTCTGGAAAAATATTCAAAGGCTTTTATTTTCATAAACAGCGTTGATGTGAATGCATCTGAATGTTCTGATTGGCTGGAGTAGACGCCTCACGTCAGCATGTTCTAATCGTGAACGTGCTTGTTCTGGCAAATTTCCTTCTGTGTTCACACACAGCAGCATTCCGGCAAATTACCGGTAATGTTACTACTACTCTTTCCGGAAAATTGCCAGAACGAATTTACCGATATTTTCAAAAAGGGCCTGTTCACACATACAGATCTTTCCTGAACACTGCCGGTTATTTTCCCGAAAGGTCTGTATATGTGAAAGGGGCTACTGTCTGGGCTGGTGTTATATAGAACACTACAAAAACCTTGTAATAAATGTACACTTATTTCTCTATATATTATTTCTTATACATTATATTATTTCAAACGACTAAAAATGTCAATAAAAGTCACTTTTGAGTTGAGTTTTCAACATCAAATGTCTAAATTGCCCATCTCTGAAAGGATGTAGCACTTCAATAATCAAGCACATGTTATTTTAATCAGCTCAAGCTTGATATTTTAAATATATACTCACGGCGAGTGCAGCAAAAAGAGCTCTCAAAAGAAAGTGAAACCACTCGTGCTTAGATGCCCTCGCAAAAAAACAACAGGACACACGGCTGTTCATCAAAACGATAACAAGGTCTTTGGAAAGGGTGCCCAAAAAGTAATACGGTATGCTTTTAGGTACCTGACAGAAACCAAACCTGAAATTTAAACAGTTTTGGAGAATTTAATGTTTCCACTTTTAAAGAGATGCACATGCCTAAGAGGCGATTTTAAAGATGGCCCCCGAGTGAAAAGACTTGGCCTTAAAGGGACTTTGGTTCCTTAAAGATGACCACTGACCTACAATTAATGTTTTTAGATATTCCTGATGAATCATCATCACATAAACCGAGTGCTAAGAATAAAGAATATTGAAAGAGCCATGTTTGGTTGAGCTGCTATATGGCTCTTTGGAGATTTGTGAAGTTTCATTACAGGTCTCTCAGATCAGTGTTTTGGTTTCAGAGTTATTTAAAGCACCAGAACACAGATGATTTTCTAAAGCACTTGAGGATAAAAGGTTCTTTGTGGAAGTTAAGAAGGCTCTCTATAGCACTGGACTGTAAAATCCTTTTAGCATTAGCTAAGTCAAGCATCACTATTGTTATTGTTGCTCATGCTTGAGGTTAGAGACATGAACATAGCCAGACACTAAGTACTTAACTTTGTTGTGTAACTCTTTTGTGCTACAATCATCTGGCTGGCTGAGGAGAAGAGCGCTTTTATTTTTTAAAGGAACGAAAACAGGTAAAAATAAATGCTTAAAATGAAGGAAATGTATATGTATATGTAGAAACCAGAACAAAGACTTCAAGGTGAACCTGTATAGAAAAGAGCAGTCCCCGAGATCATCATAGCAACCATCTAGAACACACCAGCAACAAAATACAGGGCTATTTAATTTCCGGAAAGATATTAGGTATAATATTGTTATAAAGCGCTGTAGACCAACTAAATTGTGAAACTGAGAGTATATATTAATCCACAACAAGACTAGGGCTACGCGACAAATTCTAATATAGACCATTTCAATGTAGTCATTCAATGTAGTCATGTAGTCATTGTAGTCATAGTCATGTAGTCATTCAATGTAGCCATCAACATTTCACATATACATATACATATATATATATATATATATATATATATATATATA
>CAIGQQ010032929.1:2739383-2773893 GCA_903798035.1 Danio albolineatus
GCCTGATTCCCAGTTCTGCTAGAATTTCAGAGGTTTAGGGCCACAGTTTGGTCAGTGTATTTAAGAGTTCATCAGCGGGAGTGAGACATGTCAAAATAAAGTGTTTAGCGGGGATGGTTTTCACTGCTGATCTATTAATCTGTTATTTAAAGACACAGGAGACTAGTCAATAAAAACAACAACAAAATATTCAAATTGCTAATTAAATGCTGTTATAGTTTTTTGACATTGATAATGAAAAATGTGAAGTTAATCAAAATTGTCCTTTGTTAAAAATGAGTAATGCTTTGGCCTTTAAAGGGAAAGTTCACCCAAAATTGAAAATTTTCTCACCATTTCCTCAAACTCAAGTGATTGTAAACCTTAATGAATTTCTTTCTTGTGGGGAATACAAAACAGGATAATCTGAGAGTGAAGGGTGAGACACATTCCATGCATATAAATGTTTTAAAATGTAATTAAATGTGGACTGAAAAAATAAATCTTAAAAAAATAACACTATTGAAAATATGAATAAAATCTGCATTATTTAATAAATAACTAGATATTTATTTTATATTTATTCAAGTTACTTTGAATGAATAAAATGACAAAGAACTAAATGAAAATAATCCTATAAATATGATTATATTGCCGATTGCGATTTGATTAAAAAATCGCAAAGCCCTACTCACTGCATTTTAGCAGTAAGAAGCTACAATACAGATTATTGAGCTGAAGCTGGACTACAAAATTAAAATCGCAAAGTCAAATCGTAAATCACAGTATCTGCGATTTATATATATATATATATATATATATATATTTTTTTTTTACTTTATTTTAAAAAGTAAAAATAATAAAAATAAAAATAAAATAAAATTCCCCCAAATCACACAGCCCTAGTGGACAATAAGGGTGTAATGGATCACAACCCACAGTTCAGAACGCACGTGACCCGCGGATTAACAACTTTTTATGAACTTGTAGGTTAATCCAACAATTATAATGTTCGCCTCCCGCGGCATTCAAATCACGTGTATGAAAACTTTTTGGCTTCACTGTAAAATATAATGATGACTGAAAAAGTTGTGGTGGGACCTACCTAAATGATTTCTTAGGTTAGTGTTGGTGTCTTAGTGATTTCTGTCAATGTTTGTTTAGCCTGCATTGATGCATTTAGTGTAAAGCTGCACGATTAAACAATAAAAGATGGTGATCTCAATTCAAACCTGCGCAACATGAATGATAAATGATGATTGTCATATGTTTATTAATGCTTCGAAGTGCTGCATTCAGATCTGCGCAGATCGAGAGAGATTCTGTTTTTACACTTTTTAGTTAGTTATAAAGAATTAAATAACACAGAAATACTGGGAGAACAGTTTATAGTTCAGGTATAAACACTGATGTTTATGGTAAATATTAAAATCAGTTTAATTTTTTAGCAATTACATTAAGTAACCAACAGGTGGCGACAAACACCCATCAAAATGATGTCACTGAATTAGGTTTTCAAAAAAGATACACCTATAATAAAACGAAGTTTATGTGTGAATTGTTGAATTATTAATTGAAAATAAATATGATCTGACGTACAAGATGTTAGATTTCTATATTTAGCATTATTAGCAACAGCAGCAAAGACATTTATTTTTATTAAAGTTACAGGTTCTATGTTACGTTTGTTTAAACTAATGGTTTTTGCAGTATTTGTTTTGTATAAATGGAAAGCAAATAACATTTGTCTGGTCCCTTTTTTGCTGATCTGAAAAATGGTTCGATCCGTGACTCAAAACCAGGGGTGTCCAAAGTTTTTGGGCCGAGGGCCAGATGCAAAAAACAAAACGTGGTGGTGGGCCAAATTTTACAATTTCACAGACACGCATATATATATATATATGTGTGTGTGTGTGTGTGTGTGCGTTGTATTATTATGGAATTATTTTCTACATTTTAAAATCATAATATATATTTTACTAATATATATTTTACTCACCATAAACTCTGTTAATGTGAACAGTGATGTTGTGCTTTCGATTTCAGAATTGATGCCAAGTCAGGAGTGAGTCGTGCAGTAGATATACGTAGCAACTCACAGAGGTGGCTGTCAGTTAGATTGGTTCTCAATTAACTTTTGTTTAGATTCATCAGTGAAAATGTTTGCTCACATATATATGTGGAACCAAACAGACTCATCCTTTTTGAATGGCATTTCATCAGGGGAAATTTGGATGAATCCAAACTCTTGTAAAACTCAGACATTTCCTGCACTCACTGTTGATTTTCCTTGTTCTTGGTTGTGCCATGGCTCACCAAAACGTGGTTATCAATTATGTTTCCCTCAGTTTGATCGGTTCGTTTTATGTCATAACAGAAAATGCTGCCTAACTGAAGGCACGTGACAGCGACACCCGGTGGTTATTTATTGAATTACGTTTATTTTTGTACAGCGGCCAGATTCTATTAATATTTATAAAAAGCCTCGCGGGCCGCCACTAAACTGATTGCGGGCAGCAGATGGCCCGCGGGCCGTAGTTTAGACACCCCTGCTCAAAACCCATAGTGTGATCCGTTACACCACTAGTGGACAGATATTTATTTATTTATTTTTAAACGAAAGCGGGGAAAACCCTGTTTACGAAGATACCCATGTAGACATGGCATAAAGATAAGGCTGAAATGCTCAAACTCTATTCTCTGAAATAGCAAAAAAAAAGGCCTCAATTAAAGAATCCCCTAAATCCATGCACTTGTGAGGTTTTCATTTAGCGTGCTGGTGTTTGTGTGTTCACATACGCCTGTGTGCACGGGGGAAAAGGCAATTAGGCCTGAGTGCAAACAAAATAATGACTGGGGACTCATTAACACAAGCTGCCCACTGTGTGCACAGGAACAATTCATGGAAACGACACAATTAAGCCTCTACAGGGAGGGAACCAGGCAACTGGTGTGCAAACAAGCATCTCCAACCATACCTGAGGCAGAACACATTCACAAACGCTTTCATTTAGACACGCTACCAGCAAACCTCACATCTGAATCATGACAGGTATAGAAATCACCACTAAAGAAAAGATAGAGGAAGCCTCTGCAATGGAAGAGGATGATTTTGGCGGTTTAAAAAGGCAAAACAAATTAATAAAAGGGTCAAAAATGAACAAAGTTGTTTCAAGCAGTAAAAGAACAAAGCAAATTTAGAATGTGCCCAGTTTTGTTTGTGAGGAAAAAAACTAATGACTATTACTAATTTTTACAAAAGACCTCCACTAAAATATCAATTAGTATAACAATGGTTTATATAGCAAAAAAAATCGTCAGGCATATTTAGAAAAAAATAAAATAAATTGACAACATATTAAAAAACTATTTAAGAATCAAAGCGCAGTTCCCAACATGTCATTTTAATCTTCATACTTTGCCACTATCTATCAAAGCACACATTTTGTAATAATTTAAGTAATCATTTAAAATGGAACCATTTTTTTAATCTAAGTAGTCAAAGTATCAGGTCAAAGTATAGTTAAAAAAATCTACATTCTCTCACTGGCCACTTTATTAGGTACACCTTACTTTAACTGGGCTGGACCCCCTTTTGCCTTCAGAACTGCTCAATTGGTACTAATGGGCCCAAAGTGTGCCAAAAAATTCGTGCCAAATTCTGAGCTCACCATCCAAATGTGGCAGCAGAAATCGAGACTCATCAGACCAGGCAACATTTTTCCAATCTTTTATTGTTCAATTTTGGTGAGCCTGTGTGAATTGTAGCCTCAGTTTCCTGTTCTTAGCTGACAGGAGTGACACCCGGTGTGGTCTTCTGCTGCTGTAGCCCATCTGCCGCAAGGTTAGACAAGTTGTGTGTTTAGAGATGCTTTTCTGTATACCTTGGTTGTAATGAGTGGTCATTTGATTTACTGTTGCCTTTCTATCAACTCAAACCAGTCCTGGCCATTCTCTTCTAACATCAAAGCATTTGCACCCACAGAACTGCCGCTCACTGGATATTTTCTCTTTGTCGGACCATTCTCTGTGAACCCTAGAGATGGTTGTGCGTGAAAATCCCAGTAGATCAGCAGTTTCTGAAATACTCAGATCAGCCCGTCTGGCACCAACAACCATGTCACGTTCAAAGCCACTTAAATCACCTTTCTTGTTCATTCTGATTCTCGGTTTGAACTGAAGCAGATCGTCTTGGCAATGTCTATTTGCACTGAGTTGCTGCCATGTGATTGGCTGGTTAACAAGCAGTTGGACAGGTGTACCTAATAAAGGGGCCGGTGAGTGTAGATGCGTGTATATTACTTTACCATTTTATTGTTTACTTTGTTGTCTACTTATTTAAATGTCCTTCTGTTTCCTTGTATTGATATGCATGTACGTACCCTGAGCTCCTGAAAACCACACACACACACACCCATAAAAATCCTTCTTATAAATATCTGCTATTCTGAATGATCCTTTTTGACATTTTATTTCTACTTTTTTCTTAACACTATTAGACATTTTAATCGCATTTTAATGTGGTTTCTATATCATAAAACTTCATTTGTACATTTTTATTGATACCAAGGGGTGTCACGGTGGTGCAGTCGGTAGCACAAGTCGCTGGTTCGAGTCTAGGCTGAGTCAGTTGGCATTTCTGTGTGGAGTTTGCATGTTCTTCCCGTGTTGGTGTGGGTTTCCTCCGGGTGCTCCGGTTTCCCTCACAAGTCCAAAGACGTGTTATAGGCGAATGGGGTAAGCTAAATTGTCCATAGTGTATGTGTGTGTGTGAATGTATGTTTCCCAGTGATGGGTTGCAGCTGGAACGGCACCCACTGCGTAAAACAAATGCTGGATAAGTTGGCGGTTCATTCCGCTGTGGCGACCCCAGATTAATAAGGAGACAAAGCCGAAAAGAAAATGATTGAATGAATAATTGATTTCAAAATGTCTCATCTTTGACCCAAAGATACCTCAAAAACAGGTTTGAATGTGAACATTGATGGAAATTTTGAGAAGATTGCTGTATAGATTAACATATTTCACACCACTGAACAATATTAATCAATGTCTTCTGAGGTTCATATAGACAATACTCGCAAAACAAAACTACAAGTCTTTCAAAAGTAACATTCATGCACTTACACCAAACAGATATGCTTTAGGAACAAACAGATTGAGTTGAATATAAACCACACTACTAATATTAGCTAATAAATACATCATATTATCTGAATGACTTGTTCAACAAAATTTCAAGATGTCCCATTACAAAAATACACCCAAACAAAAGGCATTACGACGCCTCATACAGCATAAAGCACTATGGTACTGATCAAAATCAATAATAAAACAGGATACAGCTAATGCACATGTGAAAAAAACATGGCACTGCCTTTGTGCATGCTCAAAAACAAAAGAAAAATATTGAGCTATGAAATTGCACGTAAATAAAATGTTATAGTCAATCTCTACAAGCATAAAATATAATAACTACGGTACTTTATTGTAAAAAAACACATTAATATGCAAGAAACATAATGTCCACAACACCTGCCGTGTGACAATCAGCCTGACTGAAGGAAAAACAGACTTACCGAGTGCCTGGCTTGTGGAAACATCATATCAGCCTGTGTTTGTGTGCTTTATTCTCTCTCTGCAGATGAAGTAAACGGGATTTGTGTGGATTTCCTCTTTGTTCGGTCTAAACTTGATCAGTTTGAAGGCAGAAAGGCTTTAGTCTGTTCCCCTGGACTGATTTTCAGGCTTTTCTACTTCAGCTTTTCAAATCCTACGTCAACTTCAGACAGTTCTGCTTTCGGAAATACTAAAACAACGGGCTATCTTTACAACAACATGTGACATTGCGGTTTTCACACACGACAAGCGAATCTTCTGTCGAAATAGGCCAGTTTCAGCGATTAATCCACCGCCAGGCTGATCATACTTGCAGAATTTCTGAGGCAAGCTAGCAGGCTAAAGCTAACAGATAAGTTTACGTCGCGGAAAACGAGCGCAGCGCGTTTGGAAATGATGAAAAACGGCTAGATTCGGTCGTACATTCGCTAGTTGTGTGTACGTCGGGATATAGGCGGTGAAAGAGCAGGCTGTGCTTGGAAAATCATGCCTCTTCCGCCGCTTCAGGACTCGTATGGACGGACTCATGTGACGCTGGACGCCGATTTACAGATTCTACTACGGGAAAGGATTTGCTCATGAATATTAATCGCGCCGTGTTCGCGTTGCCTAGTAACCTTCCGGCAGCGTATATTTACATCACCTAATTAATATCCAGTGAGCGGTCCGGTTTGTTCCTCTTTGTCTGATATTAAATATTTAAATTTGTTATTTTTATGCACTGAAAAAGTGATTACACTTACTCATTAAAATACAAAATAAAAGTCATACGCAATCAATAAAAGCTGTAGAGACATTAATATCGACATTCTCATGAAATTAAATGTTTTTTATTTGTATTTTGAGTTTGTATTAAAGTATGAATGACATTATAACAATTAAAACAGTTAAAATGAATACAGTAATACAACTTTTAACATTAAGACTTATGAATAAACTGTTTATTTCTAAAAAATAAATGTACTACTGTGTATTACTCGTGTATATTTTATATATCTATGCCATATTAATAATAAAATCTCTTTAAAATGTGCAAAGCTGCTCTTCCGACACGCCTACCGCTCGAACGCCACGTTGCGTCATTAATATCCATAAGAAAAGCCGTCACCGTAGTAGGATTCGTAGCTTGGCACGTTCGCATGCAGGATTTAAGGTGGCGCTCAGGAGGCCCATTTTAAGATGTCAAATGGATGAAAATGACAGTGGCCGGAAGTGTGTTTGTCGGTGGAAGGTGTTGGAATTGCATCGCTTTTGTTCCCGGTCAGCGCACAGCGACTCCAACCAGCACTACTGGTAACTGCACCCATGGGGCCATTTGCACTGTAGTGAACATATTATTTATTATTAATATCTCTTAAACAGGAATAGTCCTGGAGTATATGAGGTTTTGTTTTTGCATAGAACATGATGATGAAACATATCACAGCACATATAATATATATACATATATAATCATATCTGTTGTTTTGTTCTGCACTTCAATTCATCTTTATTTCTGTAGCGTGTATACAGTGTAGATTGTGTCAAAGCAGCTTCACATAGAAGTTCTAGTAGATTGAAACTGTGTCAGTCCAGTTTTCAGAGTTGAAGTTCAGTTCAGTGTGGTTTATTATAACAATGGTTTAATAACGGGGCGTCACGGTGGCACAGTAGGTAGCACGATAGCCTCACAGCAAGAAGGTCACTGGTTCAAGTCTCGGCTGCGTCAGCTGCCATTTCTGTGTGGAGTTTGCACGTTCTCCCTGTGTTGTCATGGGTTTCCTCCAGGTGCTCATAAGACATGTGCCATAAGTGCAGGGCCGGTGTTCTGACGATCTGCGCTACCTCATCAGAATGTCCTACCGGTAGCTCAATCTGCCATATTTCATCTAAAAAAACAGGGGTAGCACATGTTGTCAGTTTCAAATGTCTATCATTATGAATTATCTCCTTAAAGATTGGTGTAATAACAGGGGTAGCACATTTTGTCATCTTCAAATTCAATCGTAATGAACTACAACTCTAAAAAACAAATTAAATATAAAACTAATGAAATAAAAAAAAGGCATTCGTTTACTCTGATAGACATTTGAAGCTGCTACGCCTTTTCTTACATCGTTCAAGTAGAACTACTACAACTACTACTGGAGTAGTATTAATTTTGCTAGATAATTGAAGCTGACAATATGTGCTACCCCTGTTTTTACATCCTTATTTACTGTGGTAGTTCTTTCTGATAGACATTTGAAACTGACAACATGTGCTAACCCTGTTTTTTTAGATGAAATATGACAGGTTGAGCTACCGGTAGCACATTCTGATGAGGTAGCACAGATGTTAGAACACCGGCCCTGTACATTTGGGAGCCCTAAGCAGAATAATTTTGGGGCCCTACCTTGTTCTAAATAGTATTGCCATTGCAAACCAGCCCACAATGATTTTATTGCTTATTAAATACAGTCAATAATACAGAAAAGTAAAGCCTGAATTCTTCTACATAACAACTGTCTGAATGATTTGCACCGCTGTTTTTGTCAACTACCAGCTTCAAGAATGAAGAATTAAACACTCTTTAATAAAGGCAGCAGTGATTCCTACTTTACGTCCTTCTGGAGTGTTTAACACCTATTCTGTTCATTTATCAAACAGATTGAAGATTCTATAAAAGATGGTTGAGTTTTTTTATTTATTTGTTTATTTGTTTGTTTATTTTTTATTATAATTTTTTTTATAAATTCCAAAAGCAAGAACCCTGCAATGAAATAACACTGAAAAAAAAATAATTAAATGCATTACTTAGTAATAAAATACACAATCTGAACTCATTAAAAACTCAATAATAATAATAATAATGTTAATGCACAGATTGAACCATAAATAGTTAAATATTAATATAAAAAACATATAAGAAAAAGGTAGGGGACAAATACTGTGCTAATGTTAATAGCCAAACACAAACTTTATTATTCCCTTATTCAGTCTCCTCCCCTGTTCTTTACATTTGAGATGCAGGGTCCAGAGCTTATATTAAACTATGATTAATTCAATTAGGACATACCTTTAATAAACATGTCCCAGGATAAAATATTACCAGTGTGCAAAATTTGTCAGTGAAAGACACTTCAGTACTGCATTTCAGTAAAAGGTGTTGTAGACTAAAAGAGCGGGTCTGTAAAACCAGGAAAAAATCTAATATTTCATACAAGTAGACGACGTTTATTAATCTGTAATTGCCTATTTTAGATAAATGTGCTTCAAGATTGTCTTTAACATCATCATTAGCACTTTAAAGCGATGTTAAAAATAATTGTGCTCGTTTCTTCTTGTCGTCATTTTTCCCTTCAGTTTTTCTCTACGCCTGAAGAATAGAGTTAGTTTCGTTTCATTTTCTCAGTCCAATCTGCTAAATAAATCAGGTATATAAATGGGGAAGGCAATGAAGCAAAGGCCATGGTGGGTTGTGGGAGGCACCCTAGTGGCTGTGGGGCCCTAAGCAGCCGCTTAGTTCGCTTATAGGGAGAGCCGGGTGTTACACCATATTTTGTGACCGTCGAAATCTGTGACCCTAGACAGAAAGAGTGAAGACTAATCTTCACTTGATGTTGGCCAAAATGGAAACAACACGTGATCAATATAGTATTAATATTTATTCATTCATTCATTTTCTTTTCGGCTTAGTCCCTTTATTAATCCGGGGTCGCCACAGCGGAATGAACCGCCAACTTATCCAGCATTTGTTTTACGCAGCGGATGCCCTTCCAGCCACAACCCTTAATATTTATTAATATAACAATATTAATAAAATACATAAATGACTAAACAGTGAGAACTTTAACGTTTTAAAAACATGCACGGCTCTCGCACTTACTGTAGCCTACATTTGAAGCACATGTAAACAACACGCGTGTTCTGGGCGAGCAAGTATGCATATATGGATTGAATACGCATAAACAGCTATTCTAAACAAATGTTTTCCATAGACCTTGCCGTCGTTGGTTTAAAAGGCCGAATGTATGCAGTTTACGTAATTACACAGCCACGCCCTTTAGGGTCACAGATTTCGACGGTCACAGAATATGGTGTAACGCCGGCTATACATAAGTGAATTGAGGCTGTAGTGTATGTGTATGAAGTAGTTTGTATGGTGTTTCCCAGTGATGGGTTGCAGCTGGAAGGTCATCCACCGTGCTTGCATGGTTCGGGACCTGTAGAGCTGCGTGTCGATGGATTAATCTTCAGTGTTTGGACAAGGGCGTAAGTCTCATTTAACACTAGGGGGGGACAATAAATATAAAATTTCCCTTGAGTAATTTTTTGAGGGCGACACAAATAATAGTCAAATTGTACTTCTAAAGATATGTCCCCAGT
This sequence comes from Danio albolineatus, assembly GCA_903798035.1. Classification (NCBI taxonomy): domain Eukaryota; kingdom Metazoa; phylum Chordata; class Actinopteri; order Cypriniformes; family Danionidae; genus Danio; species Danio albolineatus. Next base: position 2,749,329 of record CAIGQQ010032929.1, read on the forward strand.
TAAAAACTTTGGCTCTATCATTATAATTTCAGCATGGAGATCAGGTTCAACGACAGCAGATGTGTACGGTCAACACTGACTCCTGAAGCAGAAGAAATGCAGGAGAGATGTTTTCTAAACTCATAATAACTCACTTGTTTACATTACACTTGTCAAATGGACGGATCATACTGTAAATAGGTGAGTCTGTGATGTTCATCTGCTGAACTGAACAGCCACAACACTAAAAACATTAAAGAAACTGCTCATCCAAATAAAAACTGTCATTATCCCTTCACCCCTTTACCTGGCACTGTACATCTGACTGACCCTGCTCTGCCTCAATATTTTCCTTCTCTTTTGCTTGTTATTGGTATTGTGACATTTGTATTTACATAATCACCCATTCTTAAAGCCAAAATGCCTTTATATGTGAACTTTTTGTAAGTGCGCTGAATAATGATCTTATGTCCACTTTCCTTTTCTCTGTCACTTTATCCAGTCACTGCAAGGCAAGATTAAACACAATGGTAATTCAAAGTGCTTTACATGAAGTACATAAAACTATAAAAATAATCACAACAATAAAAACAAGGAATTAAAAAAAGGTTAAAGTTGTTGTTTGGAATTAATTGTCATGTACGAACTGAATGGGAATTGACACAGAAATACAGTGGGGTGAGTTCAGACGTAGTACAGTGCTCAAATAGCAAAGCACAGCTACAAAATATGCTAATTGTGGCAGTTTATGTTGTAAACATGATGCCAACTCGTCACAAATAAAACATTGCATGGCAAATTTGGCGCGTTAGCTGCAGTGCACTTTGCAACAAGCTAACGCGTTAACTAGATGGGTATTATTTCAATCGCTAATATAGCAGACACATGGAAAATACATTGGTAATCAGCATTTTTACCGCAAATAATTTATGAATGAGTCTGTATCAACAACATTAAAGAGAATCGCTTTATTTAAAGTGAATAAAGTACCCTCCTCACTGGCGAGCATCTAAACAGAGCCGAGGCGTCAGGCCACTGACTTGTGTGTGTGCGCTGCACATAGCCGGAGATGAACCGGGAAAAGCAGTAGACCAAACCACTGTGAGAAAGAGGAGGGGGAACTCAATAGTTTCTAAACGCATTTTAAATGCGAAATGCGTTTTTCTTTTCTACATATGCAATTATTTTAGGTATACACATGTATTTTGCACAATACAGTGCAACTTTTTTTTTGTTTTTGGGAGGGGGGGACAACCCTTGGATGGGAGGGGACATGTCCCCCCTGTCCCCCCCGGGATTTACGCCCCTGTGTTTGGACTCTTAGTAGTGAATATTAAACCACACTGAACTGAACTGAACTTTAACACTGGAAACTGGACTGACACTGTTTCAATCTACTAGAACCTTCTAAGTGAAGCTGCTTTGGCACAATCTACATTGTAAAAGCGCTAGAGAAATAAAGATGAATTGAATTGAACACTTGAGCAACTAAATGAATGCCAAAGTCTATTTAACTGATTATATTTGAATTACATTACAACATCGATGCTGTAAAAGGAACAGTATAAAACTGAAAAAAGTCACATTAACCACTCACCGGAAGTTTATCAGTATGTGAAGAAGCACTAGCTCTGCATACTCTATTCCTGTGTGAAGCTGTTGAGCAGGTAAAGATGCCATTTTCCTCTATGTGATCTCTGCATGCCCCCTTCTGGACAAACACCGCAAATGATTTCAGATAAAGCACATGGGTCTCAAACTGGATTCCTGGAGGGCCGCAGCTCTGCACAGTTTTGCTCCAACCCTCATCAAACACAGCTGATCCACCCAATCATGATGTTTGAGACTCTTCTGAACAGCTCGATTAGTTGTATCAGCTGTGTTTGATTGAGCTCCAGGAATCCAGTTTGAGACTCATGACTATGGCCAGACGGAATCTGCGGACATTTTTTGCTACTTCTGCAGAGTATTTTGTAAAAAATCTGCGGATTTATGCGGAATTATTTTAGGAACATCATAACAAAAAATTTTATATATAAAATAAAAAAGTAATGCACTGTGTCAGTTTAACTTTTATTTAATGTTTACAATGCGATTCCAATTAGATCCACTTTATTTGGTAAACAAAGCAAGTCTCTCAAAAAAAAATCTCTACTAAAACACAGAAAATATTACTTCCCGAACTGTATTGTAAGTAAATCATATGAATATTTTCATATTAATCAATATTATTACTGAAATTAATTTGAAAACTGAATAAATATAAATTTACACACATTTACACCAGTAAATAAACAGAATCAATGATGGGCTAAAAATCTGCGGTAATCTGCAGAATTCTGCGCGCGCAGATTCTGTGTGGCCCTACCCATGACATAAAGAGACTAGTGGTGGGCAAAGGGAGGCTTCATGAAACACTGAAACAGTTGAAGCAAATGTGTCGAAGCTTCGAAACAATTCCAGACCTGTCCCTACACTGACACCTAGTGGTCATTTTTTATGTATTGCTCTGGAACAGCTTTAGCAGAGAAACGGTTACTCAAACTGAGGTATTAAACATCACGTCGTACAGTTGAGGCTTCAAGTGATTTAGCGGAGCGGTGAGAGTTCCTGACTAGCATGTAGAGATAATGGGTTTGAATCCAGGGTGATGCAGCTGTAGATGTTAGTTTTTAAATGCTCTGTTCTTGTAACGTGTTTTGTTTCACATTGGTCTGACATCCCAATGAACACTTTGTGAAGAAATCGGACTTGTTTGGTCATAAAAAAAAGACTTTAAAAGTCCAAGAGACCCTGGAGTACTTTGGGATTTTATCAGATTTGTGTGTTGAGCGTCAGTTAAGACACCGTTTTAAATGTGGGGAAAATGGATAATGTGGAGCTTTTGTCAGCTAATTTCATCTCCTGGGTTCGGATGGATCAAAATCAGTGACGTAGCGCGAATCTGCTAGTGCAGTGATGACGTGTTTCTCATTATTATTCATAGCGGAATTTTCTTATCCTATGAGAAGACTCTGCTTCTTATATATTCATGAGAGCTCGTGCTTTATGAAGGCAAGGTAGACCAGCATGGGAGACCCAATGGCTGCGTCCGAAACCGCTTACTTCCATACTATACAGTACACTAAAATCAGTACGCGAGCCGTGTAGTATATCCGAATTTGAAAATCAGCATGCGAGAAGTACCCGGATGACTTACTACTTCCGGCGAGATTCTGAAGTGCGCATCCCATGCATGCTGTGCTATCCCATGATACACCGCGAGAGAATTCATGAATGGGAGTGAATCGACGCAACTGACACCGATAGGTCACGTGACCATGACAAAATGGCGGATGTAGTACGTCCGAATTCCATTCATACTTCTCACATTCATACTGTATAGAATATTGGTTCTCAAACTGTGGTACGCAGGCTTCCTTCTAGTGGTACACAAGCTTCCTTCTAGTGGTACACAGAGGAATCACTGAAAAATTAAAGTAAAAAAATGAACACACTTTCAACCCTTTGACGTATACAACACTGATGTGATCAGTAAATTGATTTTAATAGGCTAAACCTTTTATTTAAGTGGCTGACAATAATAAATAATCTTAATTAGAAGAATTAATCTGCCTCGTTTAGAACTGTGCGTATCTGTAGCTGCTTCATTAGGCCTACTATGCTACTGTACTTCAATACCGGTTATTATGATGGTACTTGGAGAGACCATTTTTTCTGAGGTGGTACTTGGAGAAAAAAGCTTGAGAACCACTGCTATAGAACATACTTTTCTAACGGCTGAGTAGTAAGTTTAAATTCAAATGCAGTACCCACTGAGTAGTAGACGGTTTCGGACGCAGCTAATGACTGGGTGAGACACGGGTCGCATGTGTTTGTTTTCATGATCCACTGGGTTTGTTGCATGTTTTTCCCTGAGATGCTGTCAGGGCCGATACAGCAAAGCTGTTGGTTTACAGCAAGCATTTTTTATCGGGAGAGCTGTACGAGTATTGGAGAATGGTGTACTTTGTCTTTTATCAGTTGAGTTCATTAATATCAGGTTACCATTCACACACATCGCCTATATCTGTGCTGCTGTGTTCACACATGTCTAAAATCCTCCAGATTACGGGCAGTGTTAATGGTTGGAATAGACAGGGCAAGAGACCTGCTGCACTGCTATCCACTGTGTGTGCATTCAGACCCGGGGATTGAGGGGGAGAGAAGTCCTCCTCGTTTATAGTGTTTATATAAACATGATTATCTTCATAATGATGAACTAATTGTGGTTGTGTGTATATGAAATTACGAATGACAAATGTAGCAGGACATTAAATTACTGTTCATTTATTTGCATTTTAGCTTTGTAAACTATAAAGTCATGGGTCTCCTCATGATTTGTGTCTCATTTTGTGAGCCAACTGACAGCAGTTGTTCACTCCCCTCGGTCCACAGAGCTCCACGCCCATCTCTGAGCATTTTTTGAAAAATATCTGAGGGTAGACTTGAACTGAAAGTGAGGGGTTTCATGGCCCTTTAATAAAATACATCAAGTCATAATTTTAGAGAATTTGCAGCACACTCACTCTGTGCAATCACACGGTCCACTACGCTACAGCAGTTAGATGTGTTTTTTCCGATCATGTCAGTCAAACCCAGATTCGCCCGGTCTCGAAACACTTCTGAAATGCCCGATGCTTTGAATTGCTGTGGTCACGTGACCTGGGCTGTTTCAGATCATGCTTCAGTGCAGTGTTTCGAAACACTTGCGCTTCGGGATCTCAACACTGTGTCGAAACCAAGCGGAAACCTCCTGCTCTCCCTCAGGAAGCTAATACAGAAGTAACTGAAACTTCCACTAGTCCTGGCTCCAAAATAAAAAAAGGTGCTTACACCCTGGTACAATGAAAGATTTTGGTTCGTATAGCTAATATTAGCCTTCATGACAACTATGAGGGGGTGAATTGTTTTTTTTATAACTCATTCGTTTAGTTTATATTAAGTCTGCATAATTAAGGGCGTGGCCACTTGAGTGACAACTCAGCTCAGCTGATTAGCCACTGATCTCTGCATAATCATTGTATTTTTGTGTTGTTTTATGTGGCTTTACACAGTCAGTTGCCTTATGGAATTATTTCTTACAATTATCACATAAAACGGCATGCTAAAATGTCCTCACAAACCATTCACGTGACCTCCATTTCCCAGGTGAGTGAAATTATACACTTATACACCAATGTATTTGTTTAACTTAAGATCATTTATAATGTTCTTTAGACCTGTAATGCACTCCAGAATCTGTCAGATTGATTAGCTGTAGGCTCTAGAACAGTCATCTGAAGCGTTGTCATACAGCGTTATGTCTGGATTTCATCAATAGCCCTGCATTTAGTAATACAGATTATATCTGAAGTGTTCGGAAGTAATTCGCGTTTTCCTCCTGTTGAAAAACGTCATAAGAACAATGTTTAGTGGCTCAATGTATCACAACAGTGTTTTTAAAAGTCTAAACACTTTATTGATAAAGTACATAACCAAGCACATGTGGTGAGAACACAAACGAGTCGCGGGTAATGAAGTATTAAGCGTTTCTCCCAAAGAAAAGCCCGTCTAAGCAAAATGCTAGCATGCGTCTGTAGCTCTGCCTCTTTGCCCTTATTTGGTTACCCTCAGTTGTAGCAAGGACACGCAAAATGGTGTAGATTGGCCACGCCCACTTGTTCTGCTTTTGCGCTCTTCAGAAACCAATGGGTGACGTCACGGATACTATGTCCATATCTTTCACAGTCTATGGTCGACATCAGCCATCCCTAAAAGAGAGATTTCACGAAGAACACAAGAAACTACAAGACCATCAGCAAGTATAGGAACAAATTTATTTAAATTTAAAACAGATACTTTATAATTTTTGTTTTTGTTTTTTTTTTCTTTCTTTTTTTAGAAGGCGGTTATGAAAATCATTTCCATGTTTGAATGAGGTTCAGGCAACAGTGGTTGAAATGAAACAAATAAAAACAACAACAACAACAAACAAAACAAACAAAAAAATATGGCGAGAATGTTGTAAAATAATTTTCCACTACGTTTCTCCTCACTTGGAGGATTTGGATGTTTGTCTGAGCCCAAAACTCCCACCTGGACAAAGAGCACATGCTTTAATAATTACAGTTCCTTTAAAAACAAAAGAAAAGAGAAGAGAAAACAGCAGTTTATCCTCAAACTTAAATACAAAGTAAATCCGTTTACTCTCGTTTAGTGTTTTACTTGCTTTTCAAAGAGGCCCGTGTCTAATTTCACGGTCCGCATGTGATTTGGACAACAATTGGCACTTGTTATGAGTCAGTCTCAGAGAAGGGGATTGGCACGCACGATATTATACAACATTTACATTTGGTGTAATTACAAAAAAAAAAAGAGGGTGAAAGAAGCTGAGAGAGAAATCCCAAATCAAAATGCACATGGTCCTGGACTCTTACGGTAAATGGATTACAATTAAAGAGCGGGATGAAAAGCTGAAATTAATGACTCTTACAGAGGCTCAGAACTTTAGCCATTCGACCGTCCACCCAACAGATGCATCTAACCGTACCAGTGAACAAGCCTGCACGCTGAATCTCGGCTACAAATTTGCTTCCAACAAGCTTCGTGCGTTCATCCTATCCAAAGGGATTCATACCGAGAGAAAACTCTGAAAGCAATGTGCAGGGTTCCTTTTAAGGGTGCATTTACACGACAACAATATGCAATACTATAGACCATTTTAAGGGATGTAACCAAAAGCAATGGTCCCAATGCATTTCCTGTTGTACAGTTTTAATTTCTAAAGCTTCCTAAAATCCAAAAAGAGCCACATATTGATAAATAACATTATGATAGCTGTTTTAACGTTAAGTTATGATTGAATCGCCTCGTAAGTTATGAAATAGTTAACAAGCAGGAAATGTTCATGGGCCACTGACATCACCACATTGAAATGGTCTATAATCTGATGTTTTGAAGAAGTTAAAGAAGTAGTTCACCTAAAAAAATGAAAATTATTCACTTGTCACAAACCCTTAGGCGTTCTTAACTTCTGTAGAAGACAAAAGAAGATATTTAGAAGAATGCTAGAAACGGGTAGCCATTGATTTTCATAGTAGACTGTAAGAATACGCTGGGTTCCACAATTGATTTGCATTGGGACAGCATGAAGGAATTAAGTTAACTTATTAGCTGTTAAAAATTTAAGTAGATTGAACATAAAACAATTAAATTGTCTCAAAAAAACCCCAAAATTGTGTTGTTTCAGCTTATTTTAAGTAAATCATTTGATCAAACAGCCAAAATCTTTTTTTTAGCGTATTTGTTTTGTTAATGGTTTACCAGGTTCCAACATTCTTTAAAATATCTTCTTTTGTGTTCAGCAAAAAAATCCTCAAAGAAACACTTGAGGGTGAGTAAATGATGACAGAATTGACATTTTCTGAGTGAACTATCCCTTTAAATGTTTGCAAAACAATCCTTGTTCACGCAGATACATGATCTATTGCCAGGCCAATAGATGGCGCCATTAGTAAGAAACACTATGCGTCTAAACACATTTGCCCAGCATTCCACTCAGAATACTTCATCCCTATGTCCTAATATCTTTGAAGGCAGTGACTGCTTTAAAGGGATTATAGCATAGAGAGGAACCATTCTGAATGAAACGTGCTGTTTGACACCAAACAACTTCCCTGCGTAAGGAATCGAGGTGTGCACCAGTTGTACCCTTCATTCAGAAGACCCCTTCGAAGTGGCTAATTGAGCACTTCGCTTTGGAGCGACACTTTAGCATGGAGGCCATGATTGTTTTTACTTCAGTCCTGGAGGGTCGGTGTCCTGCAAAATTTAGTTCCAACCCCACTTAGACACAACTGAAGCATCTAATCAAGCTCTTTCTAGGTATACTAGACACTTAAAGCAGGTGTGTCGAAGGAAGTTGGACTTAACTATGCAGGACATCGGCCCTCCAGGACCGAGTTTGGGCATCCCTGCTCTAGATCATTGGTCTCAAACTCAATTCCTGGAGGGTTGCAGCTTTGCAGTTTTGCTCCAACCCCAATCAAACACAGCTGATGCAACTAATCGAGGTCTTCGAGACTCTTGAACACTCAATTATTTGGAGTGTTTGTTATTATTTTGGATCATTGCTTGAATAGGGTTGAAGCAAAATTGTGCAGAGCCGCGGCCCTCCAGGACTAAAGTTTGCTATAGGGCTGTGCAATTAATTGTACTCACAAAAAAATCGTGATTTAAGCACACGCAATTTCTAAATCACGCAAGGCTGCAATTTTATCTATTAATTTCTTTTGATTTTTGATCATGTTCTTGTGCGCATGTTTTTAATATGTTAACCAATCAGAGCTGACACTGAGCGGGAGAAAGATGTTAACCAATCAGAGCTCACTCCACGCACGACGAAGTTGAGCGGGAGAACAGAATAGGTGGTTTTGATTTATGTTAGTTTTTATTTATTGTTCTGACTGGAATCGAGGTTAGTTCATCTTTATTTTTTCATGTTGTCTATTAAGACAATTTATTAGTTTTGTTTATCAAGCAGTTAGTACTTCTGTGTTTGTATGTTTTTAACTAGAGTTGAGGTTAGTTTATCTTCATTTATTTTATGCAAAAAGCAAAAACAGTTGCCAGAATCAAAAATTTAATCGCAATCACAATATTCGTTCAAAAGAAAAGAAAGGAAAAAAAAGCAATATGATTATTTTGTCCATATTGCACAGCCCTACTATGCTCTAAAGTGTCCTTCAGAGGGTGATATATCCCGTTTGGAACAACCAGCGGTTCTCAATCCTGGTCCTTGTGCTGCTTATTGTGCATGTCTCTTTTGTTTAACACACCTGATTTAGATAAGTAGAGAAGGATCTGTGTTAGGATTGACATGTTTCCTACATAGTGCACATAGGCAATAGGCTTGAAAAGTACACTGTAAAAAAAAAATCCGTAAATTTAACGGTTTATTTCCGGCAGCTGGGGTGCCGGGAAAAAAACCTGCAAAATAACGGCCATTAAATTACAGAAATATATCGTAAAATAATGAATATTAAATTACAGAAATACACCGTAAAATAATGAATATTAAATTACAGAAATACACCGTAAAATAACGGATATTAAATTACAGAAATATACCGTAATTTAATATCCGTTATTTTACAGTATATTTCAGTAATTTAACACCCGTTTTTTTTTTCCAGCACCCCAGCTGCCAGGAATAAAAAGTAAAATTACGGATTTTTTTTACAGTGTATTTAATTCAAAACAAAACCAAATAAAGCATTTTTGGCAGAATTTTAGATGATTACCGAAGTTTGAAAGGCTATTTGACCGTAATCATGTGATTAGCATAGAAGTCATGTCTTGCAAATGTTACTCTTTGAACTGAACTGGAATCATTCACACTTCGCAGGGCACATACGCTTAAATGGAACAAACCCTTGAAGCGGTAAGAGAAACATATGAAATATGAGCATGAACAAGGAATGAGAACCACTGAATGCGCATTGTTGACCTCAAACATATCGGCCTGCTTCTAAAAGTGGCAGATTGGCCTGAAAGTTCAATCAGTGGCCAAAGGATAGTTTTAGCTGATACAGTGTAGTGTAAATGCCCCCCGAAATCAAGCAAAATTGGTTGCAACAAAGCCACATTTCCTAAAATAATAATAATATCCAGTTTTATGGTGCGTTTGAAGTAAGTTTTAGCACTCATTTGACAACTGCAGTGTTTCTCAACCATGTTCCTGGAGTCCCGCCAACACTGTTTTGGAGCCTCCTTTCTCTATTACACCCATTTCAAGTTTTTCAGTCTCTGCTAATGAGCTGCTAATCCGAATCAGGTGTGTTTGGTTAAGGAGACGTGGAAATGTGCAGAGCTGGAGGTCCTCCAGGAACATGGTTGAGCAACACTGGACTACTGAATGTTGTTTGCAGCATCTGTATGTGTCTAGCCTAACTTCTGTATCTAAACTGCCTTTGAGAACATCCGTCATTACCGATATGTCTAATAATCAGTCCATTGATAGTTTTCAGTCACGTAACATGTGCAGAGACCTGGCGGGCAAAAAAACAGAGTGCCGAAATGACAGCTACAATGGGATTTCCTTAATCTCAACAAGATGTGCTCCAATTTCCATCTCTTTCAAGTTACGAACATTTGGACCACATATAATCCGAGATATAATCACAAACTGTAAATTATGGATCCATAATCTGCACCCGCAGCCATTTCCAAGTAATTTAAAACTGTCATGTCTCTGTTACAGCTCCACTTTAGTGATGTTTACATCTATCTTGTGGATATTCCTCAGTGATTTAGTCATTGGTGATGGAGTTACAGCGCACAAGTGTCTGCTTTTGTCTGGTGTCGGTTTCTTTAGCTTGGATTAATCCTATTGGTTCTCTTCTGCTGTTCATACGTTGACTTCGAATCTCAGTTTATGGTTTAATTGCACTTAACCTGCGAATTAGATTAGAAACTGTATAAAAAGCGTGCTCAAGGGTCTGCTTTTGTTTGGTGTCGGTCTCTTTTGCTTGGATTAATATTTGCTGGTAGTGAACGAAATCTTTTTGTTTACTTCTGCCATTTATACTTTGCACGTCAATGTATACTTTAATTGCACTTAACCTGCCAATTAGATTAGAATCTGTACAGAATAGACACAGTAAAAGGATTATTATGGGTCAATGATGCAACCATTCGACACAAGCCATAAATTTCCCTGTTTTCTATGAAGGAACTCTGTAGAAGCACAACCTAGACGTGTCTCCTCATTGGTTGGTAATGCTATATCTTATTGCATAACAATTATCTTGCTTTTTAGCTGAAATACTTGTCGGTCAGCAGGAGATAGTAAAGTTTTGCCCGCCAGGGTGGCGTTCCCCTAATGGCGTCACGTGAAAACTATCAACTGTGCGGAGACCTGGCGGACAAAAAAAACAGAGTGCCGAAATGACAGCTACAATGGGATTTCCTTAAAAATCTCAACAAGATGTGCTCCTATTTCCATCCCTTTCAAGTTACGAACATTTGGACCACATATAAACTGTGATATAATCACAAACTGTAAATTATGGATCCATAATCTGCACCCGCAGCCATTTACAAGTAATTTAAAACTGTCATGTCTCTGTTACAGCTCCACTTTAGTGATGTTTACATCTATCTTGTGGATATTCCTCAGTGATTTAGTCATTGGTGATGGAGTTACAGCGCACAAGTGTCTGCTTTTGTTTGGTGTCGGTTTCTTTAGCTTGGATTAATCATGTTCGTTCTCTTCTGCTGTTCATGCGTTGACTTCGCATCTCAGTTTATAGTTTAATTGTCGGTTTCTTTTGCTTGGATTAATATTTGCTGGTAGTGAACGAAATCTATTTGTTCACTTCTGTCATTTATACTTTGCACGTCAATGTATAGTTTAATTGCACTTAACCTGCCAATTAGACTTGAATCTGTACAGAATAGACACAGTAAAAGAATTATTATTATCAAGCCATAAATTTCCCTGTTTTTTATGAAGGAACTCTGTTAAAGCACAACATAGACGTGTCTCCTCATTGGTTGGTAATGCTATATCTTATTGCATAACAATTATCTTGCTTTTTAGCTGAAATACTTGTCGGTAGGCAGGAGATAGTAAAGTTTTGCCCGCCAGGGTGGCGTTTCTATAATGGCGTCACGTGAAAACTATCAACTGCAGAACCAAAGCGTAATACTCCAGGCAAACACATCCCAAAACTGGTACAGACACTATTTTATCCTTTCAGAAGTCGGCCACTAAATCACACCTGACCTGAGGAAAGCGCTGCTTGCCATGTTTAGTGTTTATAGCGCAGACAATACATGCAGGTCATTGGCAAGATCCAATAAACAAATAACGTTTGGCCTCCAAACCTCATCAGCTGTGCCCTGCGGACTAAAGAAGTGTGCTTGTCACATGTCTACCGATCCTAAAATGCCCCGAAAAACATCAGACGGTTCACAGAGGTAGAGGTTCTTGAGGGAACGTCCAACACGAGACTTCTGGAACTGGCACATTAATGGATATGTGTTGCTCAAACGGTCCAAGCGTTTCAGGCATTCGCCTTGTGGCACGAAAAACCAAAAAAAGTGCATTAAGAATGATCAAGCTGAAGCAAATAAACGTCCCCTTCCAGGAGCAATGCATCTTACACGCTCTTATAGCAGGCAGAGCCTTAAACTCCATGTCAAAGATCCATCGGAAGAAAGAAACACGTCAATACTATGGTATTTTGGATGATTTGGTGCTCCATGATTTGCTTGGTATCATCGGTTTCTTCAAATCTAACTCACTACGGATATCTAAGAAAACACTGGAGTTACAAAATGGTGAGATTTCCAAACCCCACTAAAACACTGAGTTCACACAGGTTTCGTTTTACAAAGAACACGTCAGGTTTTATATCCATCAAGAAAGAGTCTGATGACCGTGGCAAGTGATGAACTCCGTATTCATGGCAAATAAGAAGTAACGCATGGTGGAAATGGGTGCATTTCTGAATCTGCTCAAACCGATCACAAAAGTGAAGCTTCTCCTGGTACCGAATCGCACGTCCAACAGTGACCAATCGCTTCTGGATTTCGCACGGCACATTTTTTTTCGTAGCCCTTGATGAAAATGAATGAAACGTCACCTGTATAAAATATCGACTGTAAAAGAACCGTAGAATACTTGTTTTTTTTTCTTCTTCTATCTTTGCATCACGTACACAATGAAGGAAACAAGCGGTGGATTCAGAAAGAAATCGAAATGCGTTCAGAATCGAAAGAAAGACTGAAAAAAAAAGTCACTGCTTGCAAAGCGTCGACCAAACAGATCTTCAATCACAGATAAAAAGCTGTCTATTTTCATATGGTACATTTCCTATGTTTGTTGTTATGCACTTCACCTAAACATCATCTGGAAATTTAACAATAAAATCAAACAAAAAGTGTGGTCAGGGAAATATAGTACAATATATTGAGTGTTTTAAAAAGAAAAGAGCTGATAGTTGCATCCATAACGGAGGTTTTATACAGCAGTACAGACACTAGTCTCCTATTTCTGTCTCATAACATGGGAGTGCTTCGTATAGCAAAAGAGGAAACAATAGCATTCAAATTATCAACAACTTCAGATCTGGTCCATAAATTATATAAATAAAACGTTCTTTATTTAATTAATCTCTTGCTTAAAAATCAGATTTTTTATTCTTCTCTCGTATAACATTCACACCATAGAGAAACCGTTCGCGGTCCTTCTCTGATGCCTTTTTTCCGAAGTCTAGGATTTCTCAGACTATTGCTCATCATAACCGTGTGCATTTTAGATTCGAAATCTCGTTCATCCTCCACGCGTACAGCTATGTGTATATCATTTGACGTATTCATAGTGACCGAAAAAAGAAAAGATCCAAAATTAAAACGAAGAATCACAGTATCAATAATATTGTAATTCATAAGAAATCCAACAGAACCGTACACGATTACGAAAAAGTGATTTTTTCTCTTATTTTTTTTTCTGCCAAAGATAGTGTACCACAGACGTTTTGTACATAAGCAATAATGTGTATACGTATTTACAAATATAAATATACACAATCAATTAACTTCAGCGCATAAATGCATTCCTGTCCCCCCACCCTCGTCCTCCCGCGATCCCACCAAAAGTCGTGCGAAAATATTGAAAGTCGTTGACCGATAAAGTTACGCCATGACAATAATAATAATAACTAAAAATAAAAATAACTGCGTAAACAAATAATGAATTGTGTGCAACCGGGCCACTGGATGACGACGATACCCGCGAGTCTACGACCCGGATTCTGAATTGATAAAGTATCTGTTTACGAAAAAGAAAAAAAAACGTTTTTAGATCGTAAAATTGAAACAAAAACAGGAAAAGATAACGACCATGGGGGAAGGAAGCGATGCAATCATTTTTAACGTTAAATGTGGAAATCTGCAGAACAATACCTTATCGTATGCGTTTCGCGCACATTTAAAAATCGGCGTCTCTTACCCATCATTAACTCGACTGCTGTTATAATTTACTTTATATTCGGTAGCAGAAGTAGCTATAGTTACTTATCGTTAAAAAGTCTTTTTAAAATGATCATCTCAGCAATATACACAGATTTAATTAGTTTCATCTCTCCCTCGCGTGCTTTGTATCGTTTTGCTTATATAGGCATTCTTACACTATTTTCGCTCGTTAACGTTTTTTTTTTTCTTTTCGTTTTCGGATTTTTTTTTCGTGACTTTTTTTGTTGGTTTTTGCATTTGCGATGCTCTCACATGAAGTTTACATTCATCGATGCGAGTTGAAGACTAGCCTCGTCCAGAGAATCATCATCATCATCTCTGCGAGTGAAAGGATCTCCACACCAACACCGGAACCTGCTGGAATCTAGAATCCCACGGAATCCTCGGAATTCTAGAATTCCAATTTTCGGATCCTCTGGCACCACAGCACTAGTCCGTGTGTCCATGTGTCCAAGTATGTAAATATATTGTGGTGATTATTTTACTTCGTTTTCTTGTCTTTTTGCAGGGCTGTGAAAACCATTCCATTCATCCAGACAGAACTCCTGAAGAAGAAAATAACAAAACGCTCACGGAGCAGATGGCGTGATTGAAGAGCGAGTGATAGTACGGGAAGCGGAAGGAACGTCACTTCCAGTTTTTAATCAGGCCAGCGAATCACAGATCATTCTCAACGTAGCTCGGCCCATCCAACGTTTTCCTTGAATTACATAAACGTTGGAGCGGCGAGTTGGAGTCTAGCGGCCTTTGTCAAATCCGAGCCCCTTATTGGGCGTTCAGATTTGATAAAGGGGAAGAGAGGCCTTTGACGAGAGCTGCCGAAGATGAGCGGACAGACTTACAAAGGAAAACGAAGCAGGACGTGTCCGTTTCCGATTCCGCTGGACAGAAAGATAAGAACCCTGGAAGCTGGGAAAGAGAAATGAAAAGAGCTGTGTGTTCGTGATGCATGTGTGTTTGTGTGTGTACGTGTGTGTGTGTGTGTGCACGCTCTGTGGGTGCCTGTTCAATGCTGAATGGTGTGATCGGTGCGGGGACTGGTCTCACACCAGGTTGTACTCCTTCAGGTTTAGCTGCAGGATGGTGTCTTTCACCGCTGCGAACACAAAGCGGATGTTCTCCGTGTCGGTGGCGCAGGTGAAATGCGAGTAGATGATCTTGTCGCTGTCAGGGTTCAGATCCACAAACATCTTCAGGATGAACTCGCGCGCAGCTTGGGCGTCCCTCTGGGGCCCTGCAAAACAATGGCATGTGCATAAAAGTTAAACACTTCAACTATGAACTCACTTTGTGCATTTTTATACAGTTGAAGGCAAAATGGATGACATTTTACACAGGTGAACACAATTAAAAATCCAACTGTAGAAAGTGTGTAATCATACAAACAACTTGGCACAATTAGGGTGCTTTCACACTTGGTTCAATTGCCTGGACCGTACCCAAGTTCGATTGTCCCCCCTTGCCACCTTCTTGGTTGGTTTGTGTTCACACTGTCTTTTTTCCTTCTGAACCCTGGTACGTTTGCGTCATCAAGCCGATGTTTTGTTTACGGTTGTTGCCAAGCGACGGACACAAAAGCAAAACGCTAAAATGGAAAGACGTCTGCACATCGCGGTAGTTTCACTTTTACTGAATGTTTCGAACATACAGAAAGCGTCTGCCGCAAACATATTATACACGTTCAGAACATCACGCGATGTCCAAGCTGTTTTTGGAGGAGACAAGCAGACATTATCACTGTGTTTGCCCTGGCTTAGTCCCGCTTGTCAGCAAGGTACAGTACGCAATACACAAATACAGACACACAAATGAACGTTATGAAAACTAAAGTTTGTTGTACAGTTGGTGGTTCACTTCCGGCTTTTGGTACAATTGCATTCACACTACAAGTGAACCGTACCAGAGTTCACATGAACCATATCCCAGACCACCTCTTTCAGGCGGACTCGGGTCTGGTTCACGGGTCCGCAAACGGGTTTAGAAGACGTGTTCACACTAGCTAAACATACCGTACTATGACGTCAAACGAACCCGGATGCTGACCAAAAGTGCTAGTGTGAAAGCACCCTTACTGACTCTAAACTCTCCTCTGATGAAAATTGTGAAGCACTGTGTAAAAAGGGGCGACACGGTGGCGCAGTAGGTAATGCTGTCGCCTCACAGCAAGAAGGTCGCTGGTTCGAGCCTCGGCTGGGTCAGTTGGCATTTCTGTGTGGAGTTGTTCTCCCCTTGTGTGGCATGTTCTCCCCGTGTTCACGTGGGTTTCCCCCACAGTCCAAAGATATGCTGTACTGGTGAATTGGGTAGGCTAAATCGTCCGTAGTGTATGAGTGTGAATGAGAATGTATGGATGTTTCCCAGAGATGGGTTGCGGCTGGAAGGGCATCTGCTGCTTAAAACAGATGCTGGATAAGTTGGCAGTTCATTCCACTGTGGCGACCCCGGATTAATAAAGGGACTAAGCCGAAAAGAAAATGAATGAATGGATGACGTGTAAAAAGGGGCACCAGCGACTATTCTGTTTGCGAAAGCTAAATTGTTTCCCTATTAATAAACACTTGAGGATTTTATTTCCCATGCTTTTCTTGAATCTGTTTTATCTTTTACTTTGGTGTCATGGTTTGGGAATCTGTCAGTTGAGAATAAAAACACGCTAAATCAAATAGTGAGTGGTCCAGTAAGCTGACTGGGGTGGTACTAGGCAACCTGGAGGCACGCATGTATCACGTAAAGAGTAAAAATTTTGCTGGAAGGCCCATTATTTTTTTTTTTGATTGTACATTGTTTGGTTTTGAAGGGCGCCACGGTGGCGTAGTGAGTAGCAAGTTCGCCTTAATAGCAAGAAAGTCGCTGGTTCGAGCCTCGACAGGGTCAGTTTGCATTTCTGTGTGGAGTTTGCATGTTCTCCTCGTGGTTGCGTGGGTTTCCTCAGGGTGCTCCGGTTTACCCCACAGGTCCAAACACATGCACTATAGGTGAATTGGGTAAGCTAAATTGTCCGTAATGTATGTGTGTGAATGAGTGTGTATGGATGTTTCCCAGAGATGGGTTGCAGCTGGAAGGGCATCCGCTGCGTAATACAAATGCTGGATAAGTTGGCGATTCATTCTGCTGTGGCGACCCCAGATTAATAAAGGGACTAAGCCGAAAAGAAAATGAATGAATGAATGAATGGTTTTGAGTTTTTCTTTTCATTAATAAAATAAAAAAGTTAAAGGCCAGAATAAACTTATTTGTTATTGACATTTCTTATTTATAACACTAAATAAGGATTATTTCAATTGTAATTATGCAGAGATTTACATGTTAGCCGTACATACCAATTCAAGCACAGCACCATTTAAATGTCTCCTTTGCGCACCCGTGTTGCATTGTACTTTTCTTTTTTAAGTACAAACAAATCACGAAATGTTTTGTCATTTAAAGCAAGCATTTTATTTGTAATTTATTCAAGAAAGCCAAATTTACGGGACCATTTCTCCAGTTTTCAGCGTCACATGATCATTCAAAAATCATTCAAATATGCTGATGTTTAATAATTTCTATGACATTAGCCCTGGAAATCACATTAATTTATATACAATATTAAAGTAGATTTAGTTTTCCTTAATTTCCCAGAGATGGGTTGTGGCTGGAAGGGCATCCGCTGTGTAAAACAAATGCTGGATAAGTTGGCGATTCAAACCGCTGTGGTGACCCCGGATTAATAAAGGGACTAAGCCGAAAAGAAAATGAATGAATAGTTTTCCTTAAAAAAATAAAATAAAAGTTCTATTTAAATTCACATTGAGAGCATTTGAATTGAATTTGAATTGACTACTAAATATTTGATTTAGTGTGAATCGAATTGAATTGAACACTAAATAAAGCACATGGATCATCCTGGTACCTGGATTCATGGATCATAATGTGATCGCTACATGCCAAGCTATGTGCTAAGCTACATGTTGTACTAATCTGTTCAAATTACTTCGCCAGGCCAGAAAAATTACTTGGTATCTGAATTAATATACAGTTACACTGGAGTCACAGATGAGCAGATCAGTTGGTTGTAATTGTACTGTTGACTACCACTGGATAGTGCATTTAAATATTCATTATTAATAACTTATTATTAATTATTAATATGCATAATGTTTATTAGCTTAATTCACTAAAACTAGTGTATTATTGCATTAAAAATAAAGGTCACACTTTATTAAAGGTCACATAATAAAGGTCACAAAAATCTACTTTAATACTGTATATAAATGAATGTTTTATGTTAATTTTGACAGCAAAATATTATTTAGTTTTAGTCGTAGTCTTTTGACTAAAATTCCATTTATTTTTAGTCATATTTTAGACTTCTGGATCATTTTAGTTTTAGTCTGGTTTTAGTCAACTAATATTAATAAGATTTTAGTCGACCAAATCAGTCACACTTTATTTTGATGGTCCGTTTGTTGAATTTAAGTTACATTGCAACTAATTCTCGATGTATAAGTAGACTGTTGGGTTGGGGTTAGTGTAAGTTGACATGTACTTGCGAAGTTTCTTACAGTCAGCTAAATGTCTGTTGAATGTCAGTATCAGCAGATATTAAGTAGACAGTTTACTAATACTCAAATGGACCATTGAAATAAAGTCTTACCAAAATAAAAAATATATGGATTTATGCTAACATTTAACATCAGATCCAAAGATTTACTCTCTATCGCTAATAAATGTGTAAAAAAATAAATAAAGAGTGTGAAATTTGAGTTCTTTCCCACAGATGGGTTGTGGCTGGAAGGGCATCCGCTGCGTAAAACAAATGCTGGATAAGTTGGCGGTTCATTCCGCTGTGGCGACCCCGGATTAATAAAGGGACTAAGCCGAAAAGAAAATGAATGAATGAATGAAATTTGAGTTCAAAATACTTCACAGATTATTAAACAATCCGTGCTGCAGATGCAGAATGCTAAGTGGTCAGCACTGTCGCTGGTTCGAGTCCCGGCTGGGATTTCTGTGTGAAGTTTGCATGTTCTCCTTGTTTCCGGGTGCTCCGGTTTCCTCCACGGTCTAAAGACATGCGGTATAGGCGAATTAAATAAACTAAATTGGCCATAGTGTACGAGTGTGTGTAAACGCAAGAGTGTATGAGTGTTTCCCAGTACTGGATTGTGGCTGGAATGGCATCCGCTTTGTAAATCATATGCCGGAATACTTGGCGGTTCATTCCGCTGTGGCGACCCCTGATAAATAAGAGACTAAGCTGAAAAAAAATGAATGAATGATTGAATAACATGATTGTTTGCTGAAGTTCAGAAACAGTGACTTACGAACTGTAGGAACTTGAAAGAGTAAAACAATAAACAGCAGCACTCCTTTAGTCAAACCAGCAGCTAATTAAACAGGTGTGGCTAATGTTTGCATTGAAGCGCTCTAGTTGAAAAGCACAAGCGGATGTACCGTCAAACTCTGGGAAATAGTCCACCAGGTGTGAGTAGGAGATCTTCTCCTCCAGCAGGTCCTTCTTGTTGAGGAAGAGGATGACCGAGGAGTTCTGGAACCATGGATATGTGATTATCGTCCTGAACAGAGCCTTGCTCTCCTCCATACGATTCTGAACACAGACACAATGGATAAATCACTACATGATTACAATGAGAAGATGAGTGTTAAACTCCTTGTGTGTGTGTGAAGCACACTTGGCAATAAAACTGATTCTGAAATGCACATTATTAAATGTAATAGTTTTAAAGGGCACCTATTATGCAAAAAACACTTTTATGAGGGGGTTTAAACACAGTTGTGTGGCATCAGTGTGTGAATATAAGCAGCTGTGAAAAAAATGTATCATTTGTATTTCTTTATAATCACACTTGATTAAAACAGTCTGCAGAAACACTTTGATTGACATTCTCTCTTTGTACGTGTCATCAGAGGGGGAAAGCCCCGGCCACTAGTGACCATCTGTCCCACATTAGCATAGGAGGTTGGTCTGGTTTTTGAATCTGACACAGGCGTTTGTAACTCCGCCTTCTTTTGAAAAGCTCATTTGAATTTAAAGCGACAGTCACCAAAGTTACACAATTATAGGATCAAAGCCTAATAGGGGCAGTTTCAAAGAGTTTTAAAAGATTATCTGTGTGGTATTTTGAGCTGAAACTTCAAATATTGCTATTAAATGTATACATTTTTCATCATTAATTTGGACTTTTCCATAATTGTGGCTTTACACTTTGTAATTATACCTGAGAAACTCTGAATTAGGATTGTAGCACCTTTTATTATTCTGAAACTTGTTTGGCAGGTTTAAAAGGGGACCTATTATGGTAAAATCATGTTTTTTAAGGGGTTTAAATATAGTTGTGTGGCATCAGTGTGTGAATAAAAGCAGCTCCGAATGATAATTTTTTTTTAATTAAATTGTTTTATAATCACACTTGATAAAAACAGACTGCAGAAACACTTTGATTGACATTCTCCCTTTGTATGTGTCATCAGAGGTAAAAATTAGAAATTATTTAAATGTTCATTGGTTCTCTGCCTACTTTTCCTGATGGCCAGGTGGCCATCTAACTTTGTTACAGTGGTGCCGAAATCTGGGAAAAGGAGGGACACGTCCTCCAGATGCCCTCGCTTGAGAGGGAGGGTGAGTGTTCGGGAGTTAACCCAAGTAGGGGAGATACCCGTTCGTCTGCCCCAGATTGCTAGGGAGGAAAGGGTCTGCCTTCTGCCGGCTTCCAGCACTGGGAGAAGCAGGGGACATGGGGCTCACCACCATGGTGGAAAGAGCTGTGAGGAGCCATCCCAGAAAGGTCTGGGAGTCACCGCTGCCTGCCAGGATGCCGAAGCCTACTGCCGTCCCCTGAATCGGAAGAGAAGCAAGAGACAAGAAGCGCCACCAGCCGGAAGAACTGCCGCCGTACATTAGAAGATTAGTGCTCCCAGCACACGTCGTCAGATCTCTCAGCTGGTTGAGGACCGAGTGGCAATGTGACACAACAACCAAACCCCAATTTTTTTTTCTTTTCTTCTTTCTGTCGCTTCTGTCTCTCCTCTTTTCCCCCCATCTCCTTTCTCTCCTGCCTTGTTTCCCAGGTCTCGCGGATGTGGGAACGCCACACCTTTACTTAAAAGTTCATCAGTTCTCTGCCTCCTCCTTCCTGATGGCCATCTGACTTTGCTACAGTAATATTTTCTATAGGATGCGATTGACCTTATTCTCTGCGTGTGAGCGGACGCAGCCATTTCAATCTTTTTGGCTCGAGACTTCCGGTCTCGTTCACTTCCACTCATTTTTAGTTGTTAAAAACAGCTCGTTCTGCTGCAAACTGATATTTTATTATTATAATATTCTGCTTTGTCTATATTGTCATGAACACGCTTGTTTGTTGAGCCAGACTGTTTTTTGCTGTTTATTATTCGTAATCATTTCTCCCATAGGCGATGGAATCAGACGTTCTATAACAATTGCAAAAAAGCACACTTCCGCATTGAAGAATAAGGTCAATACATTATTATATTTGTGCATATACATTAGATTAGTCAAAGTCAAATATAGAAACTAATGCTATCAATATAACGATAACGGTCCAAAAAGTGGTACAGCCAAATTTACATGCTAGGTAAAATTATTAAATATTTAAATATTTAATATAAAAAACTAAAAAAAAAAAAAAAAAAAAAAAAGCAAAAAAAAGCACAAAAAAAAAGGAATTTTGTTGCAATTTTGTAGTTTGTACATGTTTTTTGCAATGCTTCAGATGTAATAATGCAATGCTTAAATGTATAATATTTCCATCTCTAAAGACGTTCAGTAACTAAAATATTATTTCAATAATTATATCTGTTTTGTTCAAATGCACCAAAAAAAATATGACCTATACCTATAATCATTAATCATTAACAAATCATAAATAAAATCGCTGACACTACAATAACAAAGACCTAGACAGGTATGAAAAACAAAAATTCAATTCATCTTTATTTCTTTAGCGCTTTTACAATGTAAATTGTCAAAGCAGCTTCACATGTATTATAAAAAATTGAAACGGTGTCAGTCCAGTTTTCAGTGTTGAAGTTCAGTTTTGTTCAAAAGACTTATTCAGCATGCAGTTATTAATATTTCAGACTCCGTGTCTCTCACCTCGTTGTCTGATTCCACCAGAACCTGATCGTATTCGCTCAGAGCCACCAGAAACATGATGGACGTCACATTCTCAAAACAGTGGATCCACTTCCTGCGCTCTGACCTCTGACCCCCGACATCAACCATCCTGAGAGACAGAAAGCCGACATTTGCATTATTGATTCTTACAGACATTATATCAATTAATAATTCAGCATTATACAGCGCTCAGTATGCCTGGAATGAAAAAAAAAGTGCTACAACATGCAGACCACAAAATCACTGTATGGCATCCCACAATGCAATGCACTTAACATGCATTTATAGTTATAAGAGTGAGGGAGCACTGAAGAGCATTTCATTGACTCTATTGATACTATTAACAAGTCATTTTAAGCAAAATTGGATTCAAATAAAATAAATCAAGTAGAAAAACAACAAAACATTTCATAATCCTGGTTATTTACCACGGCATAATTTATCTAGATTTATCAGGAAGCACCTAACACCAAAGACTATAGTAAACACAAGAAATATTACTCGTAAAGTTCTGAATGGGGAAAAGTGTAACGGTCAATATGGCAAATGAAGCCCCGCCTACTAGTACAGGAGCCAATCATTGATCGCTATAGACTGACGTTTCTCTGGGGAGAAGCTCAGACCAGACGTGAGCTTTTACAATTCCACACTGTAATCTCAGTGAATAATTTTTTCACAGACATAAGAAATATATCCACATAAAGCTTGCAATCCACATTTAAAAACAAAAGCTTTTTGGTTTTGTAATCTGTATGAAATGAACGTGAGGTACAGTCCGTCCTGTCAAATGCACATCACATGACAGCAACTACTCAAACGCCCACAAACTTGTAAACAAAGAATCGCTGTCATTTCTAGAGGAGATTTGCCATCAAAAGCAAGTTGTGGATTACTTCAGAAGACCAGCGCGATCTGACGAAGCATTATTCAGAGGATGATACTATGTAGAGTGGCCATAAATAAGGTTGGTGCCGTGATCTCGTTTCTTTCGAGTGCACATGCGCATTAGCTTGTTCAACCTGAAAATATGCAGATTTTGTTTGATTCGAATGTTTAGAAATGAAACTTATGAGAGAGCTGTTGTTTAATTTTATTGGTGATTACGAATATGTAATGTAATCGTAAGCTTGGCAAACAGTTTGGAGAATTCGATGTTTCCCCATTCAGACAGAATGCCCGAGCTTACTGCCCGAGAGGCGTTTCAAAGATGGCCACCGAGTGAAATGAGTTTGCTAATACTACCAAATTATTAGTTATTAGTAGAGCTATATAGAAATTTCTATATTTAATTATATATTTAGAGCTTAAATCTATTTATTAACTTATGTAAATGTGCGAATAAATATATATTCAGTTTTTATATTTATATCAGTAACATCATTGAATAATATTCACATTTTTTAGATCAATTATTTAAATTACAATTTGTAATGTTTTCTGTCGTTTAGTGGATGTATTATACATTGAAAGATGATTCATTGGATTTACTCAATTTTTTTAAGGTAATTGTTGCAAACAATTTAAAGTGTTTGAATTATAACAAATTAAATGTAGTAATGTCCAACTTATATATATATATATATATATATATATATATATATATATATATATATAAATAAACTTATATAAGCTTTCCATTTAGCAGTCAATCTACGTTCCTACTCTCACCTATGGTCATGAGCTCTGGGTCATGACCGAAAGAACAAGATCTCGGATACAAGCGGCCGAAATGAGTTTCCTTCGCAGGGTGGCAGGGCACACCCTTAGGGATAGGGTGAGGAGCTCTGTCACCCGAGAGAAGCTCGGAGTAGAGCCGCTGCTCCTCCACATCAAGAGAAGTCAGCTGAGGTGGCTCGGGCATCTGTTTCGGATGCCTCTTGGACGCCTACCTAGGGAGGTGTTCAAGGCATGCCCCACCGGGAGGAGGCCTCAGGGAAGACCCAGGACACGCTGGAGGGAGCTGGAGGAAGTGACCCGGCCCCGGAAAAGCGGAAGAAAATGAATGAATGAATATATATATATATATACATAGGCGCCACGGTGGCGTAGTGAGTAGCACGTTCGCCTCACAGCAAGAAGGTCGCTGGTTCGATCCCCGGCTGGGCAAGTTGGCATTTCTGTGTGGAGTTTGCATATTCTCCCTGTGGTTGTGTGGGTTTCCTCCGGGTGCTCCGGTTTCCCCCACAGTCCAAAGACATGCGGTACAGGTGAATTTGGTAAGCTAAATTGTCCGTAGTGTATGAGTGTGAATGAGAATGTATGAATGTGTTTCCCAGAGATGGGTTGTGGCTGGAAGGGCATCCGCTGCGTAAAACAAATGCTGGATAAGTTGGCGGTTCATTCCGCTGTGGCGACCCCGGATTAATAAAGGGACTAAGCCGAAAAGAA